>OW240914.1:149266035-149721203 GCA_933207985.1 Pelobates cultripes | reverse complement strand
CAGAAATGTCCCCCCTCCTCCCAGTAAAGCTAAGAAGGGAGGGGGGGACATAAAGTATATTAATTTTAATTAAATACATTTTTTTAAAAAAAAGCATATTATAAAAAAGCCCCCCAAAGCCTTATCACACACACCCTACACACACACTGCCCCCCATACACACACTGCCCCATACACACACACTACCCCATACACACACTGCCCCATACACACATACACTGCTCCCATACACACACTGCCCATACACACACACTGCCCCCATACTGCGCACTGCCCCCATACACATACACTGCCCCAAACACAGCCATCATATACACACACTGAACACACATACCCCCATACACATACACTGTCCCCATACACACACTGCCGCCACACACACATACACTGCCCCATACACACATTGCCCTACACATACACTGCCCCCCATACACACATTGCCCTACACATACACTGCCCCCCATACACACATTGCCCTACACATACACTGCCCCCCCATACACACATACACTGCAACTGTCACACACATACTGACCCACACATACACTGCCCCCCTAACACACACCACTGCTGCTATGCCCTATGACAGCCCCATCTCCCAGCAGACCTCAGGTAAGTTGTCAAACTGTTCTTAAACGGTTTTACTACTTACTCTGGGAGGAGGTCCCGGCACTATTGGCACCATAACCACTACACTGAGCTGTAGTGGTAATTGTGTCTGGATTATTTATTTAAATAATCTACAAGTGCCCCTCCCGAGATCAGGCTCTGGATCTGCCACTGGCTCACATCAAATGCAGTATTCTGTTGTTCACAAGCTGCCCTGGTTGTAAATAAGGAAACTGACAAGGGTAATAATAGCAGGCACTACATGGAGCACATTTTTATGGAATGATAATGAGTAAAAGAAGGAGCTACCCACCAACCTTAAAGTGACACTATAGGCACCCAGACCACTTCAGCTCATTGAAGTGGTCTGGGTGCAGTGCCCCAACAATCTTAACACTGGAAAGGTAACTATTGCAGTTTTTTTTTTATAAACTGCAATAATTATCCTTGAGGGTTAACTCCTCCTTTAGTGGCTGTTTACCAGACAGCCACTAGATGGACTTCCGGATTGTTAGGCAACTTTTTGGTCGATATGCATGAGGACTTCCAGCGTCACCGGAATCCCCATAGGAAAGCGTTTAATAATGATTTTCTATGAAGAAATCCCAATGCGAGTGTGGCCATTGCCGCGCACGCGTATTTGGCGGGGCGGAGGAGCGAATGTAGACCCAGGTAAGTGACAGAAGGGTTTTTTAAACCCTTCTGCACTGCAGATGTGGGTGCGGGGAGGGAGGGGGCACTATAGTAGGCCCCACAGTTATCTTCATAGATTTAATACTGTGGTACTCACAAAACACATGCAAGATCCAGTCACAGAAAATATGCTGATATTTAACACACCTGATATTAGCAAACATCTGTTCTTCTATGTCAAACAGAAAGTAATTCATAATGAGGTGCTGCATGAGGTTTAAACTTCTCATATCTCTGCTGGCTAGGAGATAATATGCACACCCCTTCAACTTCAGCGCTGGTTAACTGTGCAGAACAGGTGGCAAACATGACCAATGTTGGCTACTCCTCTCTAAGGGAATTTCCTTTGCCACAGTTACTGTAGACAAAAATGCTTTAATTCTCTATCTCTATATATGATTTCCCGTTAGAGACATGTAGCCAGAATACAAAATATGATTGCAGAATGAAATCTGATTTCCAGGCCCACCACATGGACAAGAAATGACATCAATGACTTGCATTACTTCATGCGTGTGGAGCACAATCTGGCATTTCTTACATGTTGAACTATATTTCTATGAATAATTCTGAGAAAAAATGCTGGATCTTATGCAATCAATAACATAATTTAACTAGTTCACAACATGGCTGCCCCAGCCTTAGTAGTTATACTCAGAATGATCATCATACATAAAGACCAATAATATTCAAACAGGGTGATTTAATAACTATATATAAATCAAAACCTAATTTTGAATTTGAGTCCAAAAGAACCAAACTGAAAATATAGCTGTTTTTTATGTTCTAAAATTCACTCGGACTGTTTTGCATTGTATTGTCTGTTGATAACACACGTTAGATTATTGTTTTTTCTTTCTTGTACAAGGCTAATATTAAAGAGGAACAGCTATTCCCAGGGTTTTTAATATTCTGTTTAATTATTCCTATATTTAACAAATATGTATTTGTAAGGTGTGAAAAGTAACATGTTGAAATCCACACCTCTTTATTTTGCAACTGAGTGCCTGCACTTGGCAGTCAGAAATAAAGAAAGCCCTTCGGGCTCCTGTTTGAGCATGAGTCCTTGATAGACTGGCTGTCTATGCTCCCTAATGGGTAATGATTGTTGTCAATGTGCTCTCTGCCTCCTAATCCACCTTCTAGTAACATATCTAACATCAAGTATACAGGTATATATAGATATTATGACTATTAAAATATAAAGATTATGGTTTGTGCTGTACATCAGGTCCATCTTTAGCATTTTTGAGGCTCGGTAATAAAAGTTTGCAAGGCTCTGTTTTCTTACTTTTAACTGGTGCAATATGGCTCTTCTCTGCTGTACTAATGCATATGGTGACTGCGGGGCAGTCAATAAGTCATTATCATGAAGATACTGTTTGCATTAAACTAACCTTCCCATTTCTCCCAAGACCTCTTAAAGGGATATAACACTTCAACTTTTTAAATATTGTTTACTTATCCCTATATTTAAAATACATATATCTTGCAACCTTGTAACAATACATGGCTCATAGCAAGCTTCAAGGGGTGTAACACACACCCTTATCTGGCTCTGCCCAATTGTTTGGGCACACTTAACGTGCGGTAAATTTTTCATGCTAACTGATACATCTACCCCCACCCCATATGTCCCCGCCACCCCTGCAGACAAACAGGTGTACATGCAGAAAAACACATAGACACACACAGAGACACATGTAAGCGCAAACATACATGCAGGCACACACATACATACACACACGCAGACACACAAACACACACACTCATACAAACACACACACATACATACAGACATACAAAGACACACATACATATAGACATACATACAGACCCATACATACAGACAGACATGTAGACATGCACACAAAGACACACACACACATAGAGACACATACATACAGACACACACACAGAGACATATACTCACAGATATACACACAAACATACATACACACAGACACACATACGTACAGAGACACATACATACAGACACACACACACACACACATACATACAGATACACTAACACACACACATGCAAAATGTTTGTCACCCTCCTGTTTACGACCTTTTAGGTGCAGGAGGGTGACTTTCCCTGGGGTCCAGTGGCTCAGGCTGATGGGAGTCAGAGTTCCCATGCTGACTCCCTGCAGTTGCTGCTGCGACCACGGTAATTCGGCCACTGCACCCAAGGAGTAAGTGGCAAATGTTAGAGGAGAGGGGACACCAGCAATGAAAAAGAGTAGGGAGACAGTTGGGTGGTGTATACAGAATAGCAATATGAGCAGAGACGGGTTTAAACAAATGGATTTAGTAAACTTTAAATGAGAAGAAGAGACGGAAAGAGGAGGGGAAGTAGGGTATAATGTATTGAGAGGCAGTAAAAAGCAGCATATTTATTGGCATTGAGATGCAGTGAGGGGCAATGTGATGAGAGGCTGTGAAATTCAGTTTAAGGCAGATGGGAGAGTGGATTTAAAATGCAGTGAGAGGCAGAATAGTGAGTGGTTTTTATACACAATGAAAGGGATGTTAAGTGAGTGAATTTAAGATATTATTAAGGTCAGTAGGGTGAGTGGTTTAGAGATAAATATATTACTTTATTGTAAATATAGTTCAGGCACTGATGCATGATTAGGTTCTTGGAAGGCCATTGACCTCTGTGTGTTTTTAAAGCAGCCCTGTCAGCTGGCGACATCCTTGCTGGGTTGCAGTGGCCAAAGGTATTCATCCTTTTCTGAAACTGTCCCATATTCTTTCTTCAGTTTCTGGCACTTCATCTGCCAGAAGCCATGTCACTGCTGTACAGTCAAACATACACAAGATTACAACACTGATATCTATGGAACATCTAGTGAGACAGTGAGTGCCATCACAGGTCAAGTATTGTGATGAGCAAGACAATGCCTGTGCAATGGCTGTGAGAATTGATAACATTGATAAAAGCTCTGCTTGCTCTCAACTTAGGCATGTACTATAAGACAAGTAGTCCATACTTTGTCTTGTGTTATCTTTTGACTTTGTCAATGAAATTCCAACACAGTTAGTATGAGCATTTAATAAAGAAATACTAAAATAATTTTGTAGTGACAAAACCTCCGAAATGGCACACTGGAATCAGAAGTGATGTCATACCTCAATGCCATGTGTCTGCAGTATGTATATTACATATAGCAGGCTTCCCCAAACTCCGGCCCTCCAGATGTTGCTGAACTACAACTCCCATGATTCTACAAATGAAATAGGCTGAGAATCATGGGAGTTGTAGTTCAGCAACATCTGAAGGGACGGAGTTTGGGGAAGCCTGACATAAAGGAACACATGTAAGTCATGCAATGTTACTTTGTGATCAGAGTGAACCACCACATATGGACGTCACTACTTTCTGACAAGATAGGCAAACGCACCAGGAATTATTGTCGTCTTAGGGGCCATTTGAGCTGGGAAATGCCACATTAAAATATTTTCACGACATGTTCTTAAAACATGTACATCTCATGAAATTTGCTGTAATGTGGTTTTTATTTTAAGAATTGAGGAGCAGAACAGTATAGAGGGCATGCCAACTACAAAATATGATGTTTTTACTCCATATGTGCTTAATAAAGTGAGCCAGATGTGTGAACTAAAAAGAGAATGTAATGTACACATGATGGCTTTTACTGGGAGTATCCACAGATATTGAGTATCTGCACCTATTTAATAGTATCATAAACCATATACAAGAGTTCCACAATCTTATTAGACAGAATGGGGATGATGAGGACAAGCAATTATTAACAGGTCACAGTTTAAGACATTACACTGCTTACACTCACGTCAGCAATGACAATTTTCAACACAATCTCCAATTTGAGTACTAGTTTTGTGAACAGAAAATCTATACATACAAGCATGGGATGAGAATGCCATTTTTTGGGGGGGATCTGTTACTTCACAGTTTTTTAAATAATATAAAACTAAATAATCAAATGAGACCGTGCTAATGAATTAAAACAGCAATTATCATTGCTGACATGAACTGGATATGAGCGGTAACAGTGTAACGTCCTAACTTGTGACCTGTTAATACTTCCTTGTTCTCCTTATCCCCATTCTGTCTAATAATAAGATTGTGGAACTCTTAATAGTTTTGCTGATTTTTAGACTGCGGCTTACTTTCCTCCCTCATTTTTTTTTTTTTAATATGTCTATCTTTCCTCAGATTTAAGAAATATTTATTTGTTAGATTTTAAAAATAAAATTAGATTGACATCTCTTTATCCTGCAAGTGGGTGCTTACATCTTATCTCCCTGTTATCATTGTTATAATCATTGTCCTCTGCAGTCAACATGGAGAGAGCATTCAGAGAAGAGAAATTAACAATTTCTATTTGTCCTCTTCATTTGCATTGTTTGCTCTGTTTTTGCCTTGTTTGAATTGGATAATGGTCAAGAGTAGAGTTGAGCATATCCGAACTGTAAAGGTTGGGTTCGTACCAAACATTACAGTTTTTGGACCCCGGACCCGAACACGGACATATCAGTGCATTTTGAAAGGCTGCAGGGCAGCCAATCAACGAGCGTTTGACTCGTGTGCCCTTACAAGCCATCACAGCCAAGCCTACTAATGGCATGGCTACGATTGGCCAGTGCAGCATGTGACCCAGCCTCTGTATATAAGCTGGAGTCACATAGCGCCGCACGCACATGAGATCTTATTAGTGTAGGGAGAGGATGCTGCAGCTGTGAGGGACAGATTAGGAAAGAATTCTGGTGTTGAATCTGCAAACTACAGCGATTACAGAGAGTGCAGTGCACTTGCAACAGCATGTGTGCCAGGCACATTACTTTAATCCTGTATTGGTAGCTCAGTGGGCAACATCTAGGCATTTTTAAATACTGCAGTTTTTTTGGTGCTAAATAGTACATGTGTGCACTTCATATCTGAGAGTCAAATAGAACCGTCAAATACTGTGGTTACAGCGCAGTTTTAAAAATTCGAACCATACATTGGCTCTTGAACGAGCATATGTACAGTAAATGTCTTTTTACTTCCTCATCTGTCATTGCAAAAATAAAGAATTATAAAAAATAAAAAAATTCAATTTTTTGGGTGCTAAATAGTATATTTGCGGCCTGCGGTGCACTTCATATCTGAGAGTCAAATAGAACCGTCAAATACTGTGGTTACAGCGCAGTTTTAAAAATTCTAATTGTTTTGGTGCTAAATAGTACATTTGGGGCCTGCACTTCATATCTGAGAGTCAAATAGAACCGTCAAATACTGTGGTTACAGCGCAGTTTTAAAAATTCAAATTGTTTTGGTGCTAAATAGTACATTTGTGGCCTGTGGTGCATTTCTTGCAGTCCAATAAACAAAAAAAACAAAAATTGTTGAATATTGGCGGTTACATTGTCGCCTGACATAAACCATCTGTTAGTTTGGTGGGTGAACGCAAAGAATGAGGAGAGCGTCAAGTAAGGGACGTGGCCCTGGTCGTGGTGCTGCTAGTGTTGGTAGAGCTCCTGTTGCAAGGAGAGGACGTGGTCACCAGCTACACGCACAAGTGAAACACCTTCCTCAGGTGCGAGTACGCGACAGAACCTTCATCGTTATATGGTAGGCCCGAATGCCGCTCTACGAATGGTGAGGCCAGAACAAGTACAGGTGATAGTCGATTGGAAGGCTGACAGTGCCTCCAGTTTCTTCACATTGTCTCCCACCCGGTCCCCTGCTGAAAGTTCAGACTTGGCACCTGCAGCCCATGGCCATCTGTCTTTCACCTCACCCCCTTACAAATCAGCAAAGCAGTCTGAGCCACAAGTCATGCAGCAGTCTCTTATGCTTTTTGATGACTCTGCTGGCGGGGTTTCCGTGGGCCATCCACCTAGCCCTGCCCCAGAAGTGGAAGAGATTGAGTGCACTGATGCACAACCACTTATGTGTCAGGATGTGGACATGCAAGGACCACCGCAGCACGTCTCTGATGATGACGAAACACAGGTGCCAACTATTGTGGCTTTCCGCAGTGTGCAGACCGGCAAGGAGGGCAGGGTTGAGGAGTGGGTGGAAGATGATGTAGAGGATGATGAGGTCCTAGACCCCACATGGAATGAAGGTCATGCGAGTGACGTGTGCAGTTTAGAGGAAGAGGCCGTGGTCGCACAGAGGCACCAGCACAGCATAAGAGGGAGCAGGGTGCAAAAGCAGAGCGGCCGTCCCCTAGGGGACCGAGGGATCGAGCACACCAAAGCCAGCTCCAAGGAGTTCCCTGGCGTGGCAGTTCTTCAGACAATGTGCTGACGACATGAGTGGCGCACGCTGTGCAATCAGGCCCAGACCTTGAGCTTTGTCAGGGGCCCCAAAATTTCTGATGGCGGCCCTGCCTGTAGTGAGACAGGAGAAAAGTCAGAGTACAAGCCAAGGGGCAACAAATTAGAATAGCCAAGATTAGGGGTTACTGAGAGTGGGATGATTTAAGATAGGACCTAGCTTGTGAATTAGTTAATAATCTTGCAATATTTATTTTTGTAGGCTTTTTAATTGCATCACAGGTTGGAGGTCACAAAGAGCCACGTGAATTGATCATGCTAACAGGTCACAGGAGTAAATATGGCAGTGTGTGAATGTTTATGTTAGGTAATTCAAAACAGACATTACCAGTATTACACATGTATTTATCTCGTTATCGATTCCATGATGTTACTGTTCAGTTATATTTTTCCGTTAGTTGGTTTAATTGATTAATGAATGGAAATGGAAATCGTTAATTGATTGCTTACAAACATTTACAATGTAGGGGGAGTGTTTGTGGTGTTAGTTCTGCTCACGCAGTGTCCAGTTGTTGTGTTAAAGTGTTAAGTCTTTTTTTCAGAATAATTATATAAAGATTAATACACGATTTATATGGTATTTATTTTAAATAATCTTATATTTCTTGAAACTCTCCATTGGGAGACCTAGCTATTGGTTTACCATGCATTGAGAATTAGGACAATTTTATCTCCCTGGCAAGACTGATAAGAGAAGAAGTACCATGTTGCTGCTTAGTACAAAGGAATTTGACTATAAAAGATCAAATAGCACAGATGTTGCATAAAACGTAGGTTTTGTCCTTGAACATTGAAAGGGTGTCCTTCAACAACAAAATACCTGCTTTTATAAATACAACGTATATATTGCTGTGTGTGAACTTGAAAGGCAGTTGGACACAGCATTCCAATGGAATGAGAAAATGATTGCTGTTGAACTTTTAGCAGGAGACTCAAATCTACTCAGACACAAAATGTATCAATACATATATGATAAATGAACATCTAATGGCTACAAAATGTACCTGATCCTATGCCTCTTTATAAAAAAAAAAAAGTACATTAACCACATACCATGAGCTGAATAGGTCTCTCTATTTATGAGGTGCCTTTACCGTCTATAAAACAGCATGAAACATAGCACAATCAAATAAATCAGGCATATGTGCTCCATTTATGGCAATAAACCAAATAACTCAAAGCAAATTACAAAAATGCAAAAAAACAAATGTAAAAAGATTTGCAAATAAAATATATACATATTAATTTTCAAAAGTAAACTTTGGTGTTAGTTGTTGCTATAGTAAGATATTATATTAGATATATTCTTTGTATTAATACACAGCATGGGGCATGTCACAGGTAAACCCACTCCTTGCTGATTGTTGTAATGAGTTTCCTGGCAGGATGTTTTCCTCAGTGCATGTACAGTCAACTTTGTTAACCCCTAAAGGACCGC
Organism: Pelobates cultripes; assembly: GCA_933207985.1. Taxonomy (NCBI): domain Eukaryota; kingdom Metazoa; phylum Chordata; class Amphibia; order Anura; family Pelobatidae; genus Pelobates; species Pelobates cultripes. Next base: position 149,712,142 of record OW240914.1, on the reverse strand, counting down.
GGATGTACTATGTACGTCCGACAAAAAACGGTCCTTAAGGACCTTACTAGGTACCTTACTATGTACGTCCGCGGCAAATATGAGCCGTCCTTATTACTTACCCGAACGCCGACATTCCCCCGCCGATCTGTGTTGCTCCCGGTCTGGGGGGAATGCCTGACAGCCCAGACAGTCTCCCCTCTGCAAATTAGGCCCCCGTGGACCATGTGAACGCTCTGAAAGAGCGATCACATGGCCGCAATAGGGGTCCATAGTGCTGCCTGCAGTGGGACTGCCTAACCTGACAGGCAGTCTCCCTGCTTATGTTAAACATTTTTAAAAAATCATGTTAATAAATTACAAAATAAAATAAATATATGTATATATATGATATATATATATATATATATAAATATAGTATATCTATATACAATATGTATATATATATATCATATATATATATAATTGATACAATGTTAAACAAAAATCTGCACACCAGTAAAGCCATAAGACTTGCTTTCCCCACAGAAAGCCCCCCCCAAAAAAGTCTTGTGGCTTGACTGGTGTGCAGATTTTTGTTTAACATTGTATTAATTATCCACAGACTTCAGGTGGAAGGGGTTTTCAATCACAATTTTTTTCCCACCATAACACCTATTTGGATTTTGATATATATATATATATATATATATATATATATATATATATATATTTATTTATTTTAGGTCATACTAAATGTATTTTTATATTAATATATCCATATAATATGTACATATATACATTAATATAAAAGTACACTTATAATTACATTACACACGTGTATATATATATAATAAATATAATAACTATATATATTGTGTATATATATATATATATATATTATAAAATATAAATAAGTAAATAAAAATAAATTCAAAAATGTAAAAATAATTTTAAAAATAATTAAATATATATATATATATATATATATAATTTTATTCTAACTGTATTTTGATATATATATATATATATATATATATATATATATATATATAAAAATAAAAAAAACAATAAAAAAAAAACAAAGAAACAAAAAAAAAAACAAAAAAAATAGTTCCTGCACTCATGCTAATACATCCTTAGATGACCGGGTGCCAGCCATATGTAGCTAATGTATCCAGAAAAACCAAGTAGATGGCTGCACTCACTCAATATGATCCTGAAGAAAGTCCTCTTAGAAGGACTGAAACGTTGATCGCAAGTTATTTTATGTATCTTCAATAAACTTTGGACTTTTACACAGAACCGTGAGTGCAGCCATCTACTTGGTTTTTCCATATACATATATAGTCACTTAGTCACAAACACTAGCCAATATATATATATATATATATATATATATATATATATATATATATATATATATATTGGCTAGTGTTTGTGACTAAGTGGCTACTAAAAAAGACTGGACATATCCCATATTAAATACCCTGGGTTGTCTACTTTAAAAAAGTATGTACATGTGAGGTGTAATTTAGATATTTATTACAGATAACAGCGTTCCAATGTTACTATTGATAAATTTTCAAAATATATATTTTGAAACAGCGATGTCCTACTTGTACTTATAGCCCTATAACTTTCCAAAAAAGCTAAGAACATGCTAACATTGGGTATTTCTAAACTCAGGGCAAAATTTAGAATCTATTTAGCATGGTTTTTTTTTGGTGGTTATAACAGATTTTGGAGGTCAACGTTATAAAAAGTGTTTTTTTTTTTAATTTCATCAGATTTTATATTTTTTTATAGTAAATTATATAATATGTTGAAAATAATGGTATCTTTAGAAAGACCATTTAATGGTGAGAAAAACTGTATATAATATGTGTGAGTACAGTAAATGAGCAAGAGGAAAATTACAGCTAAACACAAACATGGCAGAAATGTAAAAACAGCCCTGGTCCTTAACTGTAAGAAAATTGAAAAATTGTCTGGTCACTAAGGGAGCTAAAAGACCTTATTTGGAGGGTGCACATTCCAGTTTTCCAACTTAAAACTTTCACAGCTGGCCATCATGCATCCGTGTCTTATTTGGGACATTTTTGAAGACGGACAATTTAATTTACCCCCATCAATCATATATTTTTGAAAGTTAGACACCCTAGGGTATTTTAAATGTTGGTATTTTAACACCTTCCATGCACTAATTCTACCACCAGTCATGGTCAAGCTTTTGGGTAGTCATTTTTATGTGTTATTTCTCTCAAATTGTACGTTAGGCATGGTTTCTCAGTTCTTGTTAGGGCTTATCCCTTTTCCTTGTTTGCACATTGAAATTTGCCAGATTGGTTTGCTGGGTCTATGTTGCCTTTGAGACCGTATAGCAGCCCAGGAATGAAAATTAACCACATCATGGCATGCCATTTGTAAAAGTAGACAAACCACGGTATTCAAAATGGGGTATGTCCAGTCTTTTGTAATAACCACTTAGTCACAAAAAGGCTGGCCAAAGTTAGCGTTCATATTTGTTTTTTTGCATTTTTTTACACACAAACTGCACTTTTACTGGTTATTTCATTGTCGTAATAAGTTTTACTGTTTTAAACACTCATATTTGTGTTCAGCAAAGTCTCCCGAGTATAACAATATCCTCCATGTACAGGTACTTATGGTGTTTTGGAAAGTTACAGGGTCAATATAGGGCTTGCCCGATTCATTTTGTCAGATTGGTTTGCTGGGTCTGTGTTGCCTTTTGAGACCATGTGGTAGCCCATCAATGTGACATAACCCCATCATGGCCAACCCAGGGTATTCAAAATAGGGTATGTCCAGTCTTTTGTAGTAGCCACTTAGTCACCAACTCATACACTCACCCAGCCACACACTTCTACTCACCTAGCCACATACCAAGTAACCTACTTCTGCCAGTATACCCGTCAAACTAATTACATACAAAATATTATGCAAAGGGCTTTGTTTATTTAAAAAAAAATGTTGTAGAGTATTGCAAACTGATTTATGAAATGTAGGCAAAAACAGTCAAGCTTTGACTATAGCCGGGTTGAAACATTTTCCCAAATCAGCACATTGTGTACATTTAAAAATTTGGATTTCTATATAATACAATTCAATGTTTAGTGAATAAACCCACCACTGTTACATATACACAAAACACATATGTAGACAGTTACAGTCAATGGCAGGAACAGAGACATGTCATGGGGAGAGGCAATTAGGGAGCAGGGGGCACATTGGAAGTCACTTGATATGTAAATCCATTCCTGTATACAAAGAGTGTTACCATTTCATTAAAATGTGCGTGGAGCTTCCAAACTAGTAAAGTGCAGAAGAAGTTCCATAATTATTTTATGGAAGAATGATGGATAGATAGAATTTTACTGCACTGAATAGTGATATATGAGCTATCGAACAGGATGCGTAAATGACTCTTGGCAACTGAACTCTGTTGAGCTGTGTCAGCTACATTGATCGCTACAGTACATTTCAATATTTGTAACAAGTGGATACACCTGTATAAGTTGTTCTAAATGATCATTTGAAGATGGTGAAAGAGGAAGACTGAGCTCATGTGGAAGTATCGGGCAGCTTTAAGAAAGCCACGTAACTGAGAAAAAGTTGGATATAATTAGAAAAGTGCAATGATATTAGCAAATTGGATACTGTAATAAATGTGGGAAATATTTATTCATTAAACATGAAATTCTGGAGAAGAGACCACGTGGTACACATTTAAGACTAAAATAGTCAAACTGGGGGAAAAAAATTGGAAAACAATTTGTAATGGCTATTTTTGTCTCACATTTTTCATTCATTTCCACATCATTTTCGTACTGCCTAATTTAGTCAATAACTGCTTTGTTTTATTTGTAATTGTGTATTAATATTGATTACTATTTTTCTGGGTTTTCTTGTATAATTGAATTCAACTTTTTCTCACTGCTAAAATAATATTTATACTCACTTGAATGTTGAATGACCAATTTTCGTAACAATAGCAGGGTATGAATTCAAAGTTAATTTTCAATTGAAATAGCAGAACTGAAAGTATAGCTTACAAACTTCAAGTTTGGCTATTTGACCCTTACATTTGAAGTTCACTTTGAATTCACACTGATTTGTCACTTAAAGGACCACTCTAGGCACCCAGACCACTTCAGCTTAATGAAGTGGTCTGGGTGCCAGGTCCTTCTAGGGTTAACCCATTTTTTTTATAAACATAGCAGTTTCAGAGAAACTGCTATGTTTATGAATGGGTTAAGCCTTTCCCCTAATCCTCTAGTGGCTGTCTCATTGACAGCCACTAGAGGCGCTTGCGTGCTTCTCACTGTGATTTTCACAGTGAGAGCACGCAAGCGTCCATAGGAAAGCATTGTAAATGCTTTCCTATGCGACGGGCTGAATGCGCGCGCAGCTCTTGCCGCACGTGCGCATTCAGCCCAGGAGGAGGAACGGAGGAGGAGAGAAGGAGGAGATCTCTCCGCCCAGCGCTGGAAAAAGGTAAGTTTTTAACCCTTTCCCCTTTCCAGAGCCGGGCGGGAGGGGGTCCCTGAGGGTGAGGGCACCCTCAGGGCACTATAGTGCCAGGAAAACGAGTATGTTTTCCTGGCACTATAGTGGTCCTTTAAGAGAATAAGCCTGATAGTCTTAAATGTGGGGTATAGAAACTCTAAAAAATAAATAAATAATTTCATAGATAAAAGTGTCAAAAACAGTGCACATGTTATAGCCAAACATTTTGACTATATAATTTAGCCAATAGATGCTACATATTAAGTGATTGGCTAATTATAGCATGTCACCTAGCTATATACTGTTTACATTTCATTACCTGGATAGCTAAGTCATCATTTTTCTTTGTAGATTTCGTTAATTACATGTAGAGATAATCCAATCAGTACAAAAACTGGAAAATATGAGGACGTTATCACTCCTGAGAATTCTTGTAATTGCAACTCTTTTATCAGAGAACATAGTGTGGGTTCAAGCAGAAGGTAAGTGTTGCAATTTTGAATTTTTTGTATTTGTGTGTTCATTGCTAACATTAATCTCTAGCTTTCCTGCATCAGACAGTTAAACCAAGCAACAATGTATTCCAACATTCTGTGCAATTCCCTCCAAGTTTTTTTTTTTTTTTTTAAAGTCATTACTATTTATTATATTTACTACCGGAAGCTACCTATAAGCTCACTTTGGAAAATGTATTTGGGGAGGATTGGGCTATTTCCCCTGTAATATGAACTGCAGTGGGCATTTAGAACTCATTTTAAAAATTATTCTTAGTTGGGGATTGGTGCTGGCATTAATAGATCACATTTAACATGCTGCAGGAACTGTGATGCAGACTTGTGTATTTGGTTTCAAACAAATGGGGATTTGTCTGAATTTTGTGTGATTGGCAGATTGCCAAATTCCATAACTCATGCATAAGATAATAGACAAGTTGTCCCCATTATGTTCCATTCGATTGATGGAAAAAAAGATGATTCATTATTATTGGAAAGCCACTAAATATTTTTTCTATTCACCGATCAAGTGAGAAGTGGCCAACATAGGGAAAAAAAAAACAAAACAAAAAAACTATATTTATATATGTTATATATATATTAATAAGTGTATAATACATGCATAAATAAATATAGACTTTACTGCCTCTACTTTTTTTTTTACTAGAACTGTGAGTAAAATGGTGCAAAAATGTGTACTGGAAAATATGTACATAATATTTGTACCTTTCAGTACTGTAATTGGCTCATTTTTGTACTCTGTTTTGGTTCCTTTGAATCATTTTTCCTGAATATGTTACACTGACAATATTTGGATAAGCCAAACCACCACACAGATCAATGTTGGACAACCCAAACAAATGATTTTTTTTAGACAATAGGATTTGGATACCGGGTGGATAAAAATCAATTGCGTTTGAAATTTTTTTTTTTTAATTTAAGTAAGGTTTCTTTAGGTAAAATGCTTTTGAAGTAAAAATCTATCTAAAGAGAATTTTCTGTTTTAGACAAATAATAATCAACAGTTATTCAGTATTGAATAGGTATTAATTGTGTAGCATGAGGCTATGTATCCATGCAATATTTTCTTTTTTGGTAAATTCATGCAATTAATCCAAGTTAAATATTCTTGTGTCTGCAGAGATAATTTGCTTCTTTCACAGTAAAAATTTTATAAAATAAATATAAAAAGTTCAGAAAAAACAACAACAAATAATCTCATTGTTTTTCAGCTTTAATTTAAGTTGTTCTCCAAGTATGAGTGATTAACCGATTAAACTGGAGACAGATAATGATGAAATGTTTGCAAGGTGAACTATGTATGTATTTCTAATAAATATACATAACAACTGATATGATATAACTGTTAAACTAATCTGAAAAGTTGTTATTCTAAATTAGTAAATTCTGTCAGTTTTCACAGAAATTTCTATTTCAGTAGTATGACAAATTTACAGTAGTGAGAAGGATTCAGCCAAAAAAAGTCATAAATCTGATCTGTCACTAAAAAAGTGTATATTAAAATATGATGGTTTGGGCACAAAAAAAAATGCTATGAATGAAAAAATCCAACAGATTTAGTAAATTGCTCCATAAATTTGCTGAAAACTGGATGTAAAAGTGTTAGCGACACATTCATAAATCCCCCTTCTCCTAGAGCACTTTCTTTAGCTAACTGATTAATTTCCTAAAGTCCCCAATTACCGAGTTATTTCATATGTTTCCTAGAGTAGAACATGGGTTTTCATGCAATATTACCATCTTAATATCTATTAAAATTTACTTTCTAGGTAAAGTTTTACTGATCTCAAATGAGTGTAGGGCTGGGGATTTTGAACCTGTGAGCATTACCCAGTGAAAAGATATCATGAGATACGTACTAGTTAGGTGAAGTGTGCCATGGATACCTGGACAAGAATGCTTAACACAGTTCTGTATTCATGTATCTGTTCATTGCATTTCTCTTTTGCCCCCTCTTCTTCCTTTTTTTTCTGTAATCCATTTAATAATCCATTTTATTAATCCTCATAGATAATAAGGTTGTTTGAGGTTCGAATAGGGCCTACTTCGAATATAGTATTTGCTAATATTATGTCAGTTACTTGTTTTTAAATATCCCCGTTCATTAATTTTAAAGGGCTTCAAAATATGTCAGAATTATATTGACGCTAACAATAATAATTTAAAATGATTTTAAAAAAAAACGGTTTGCTAAAAACAAAAAAGAAATTATGTGTTATACTTTGTATGAAGAAAACTCTAATTTGCCATTTGAGAATAATACATCACATGGCTCATTTCACAAATACATTTATGAAAAGGCAAAACTTTACTCTACTTTTATTAGAACACAAAGCTCAAAATGTTAAATTTCCAATATTCAAAGAAAAAAGGAGGGGAATCTAAAATAAATTATATGAAACATTTGTGAACCCCGCGTTAATAAAAAATGTGTTTTTTTAGTACTTATGATAGTCTGATGGTATACACTGATCACACACAATATTAAAACCACCTGCCTAAGATTGTGTAGGTCTCTGAGCTGTTTTTGTGCTGCCAAAAATGCTCTGTTGCATCAAGGACTCCACAAGACCTCTGACTATGTCCTGTAGTATCTGCAGGGCCGTCTTTAATGCGGGGCAAACGGGGCAGCTGCCCCGGGCCCAATTACTCCTGGGGGCCAAAGGCAGCTGTCCCGTGGGCCCCGCTGCCCTAAAAAAATAAAATAAAATGTTTCCTGGCCGCTTTAGGGGCCCCCCGCACTGTAAGGAGTCCCACCGGGTGGCCCATGCACTTAGGGCCACCCGGTGGGCTTGTACCAGCAGGGGCCCGGTCGGGCGCTGTGGCCCTTTAACAGCGCGACCGGGCCTCTTGCTTTTCGGCACCGCTGGGAGGAAGTGAGTGCCAAGCGTCACTTCCTCCCATAAAGAGCTGCTGCGCGGGAGAAGAATGACCTGTACGGGAGGGAGGAGGAGGCAGTGAGGATGGGGGCTCCTCACTCACATCATCCTCAGGCAGCACACTGGATCCCAGGGATGCCACCCTCCAGCAAAAGGTAGGAAACTGGAGGGTGGGCTTAAAATGTAAATTTTACATGTATATCAGTTTGTCTGTCCATGTATCTGTGTGTGTCAGTATATCTGTGTGTATGTGTGTCAGTATGTCTGATAATGTATGTGTCTGTGTGTGTCAGTATGTCTTTGTCTGTGTGTGTGTGTCAGTATGTCTGACAGTGTGTCTGTGTATGTCAGTATGTCTGATTGTGTATGTGTCTGTGTATGTCAGTATGTCTGTGTGTGTGTCAGTATGTCTGACAGTGTATGTGTCTGTGTATGTCAGTATGTCTGATAGTGTATGTGTCTGTGTATGTCAGTATGTCTGTGTGTGTGTGTGTGTCAGTATGTCTGACAGTGCATGTGTCTGTGTATGTCAGTATGTCTGATAGTGTATGTGTCTGTGTATGTCAGTATGTCTGTGTGTGTGTGTGTGTGTGTGTGCCAGTATGTCTGACAGTGTATGTGTCTGTGTATGTCAGTATGTCTGATAGTGTATGTGTCTGTGTATGTCAGTATGTCTGTGTGTGTGTGTGTGTGCCAGTATGTCTGACAGTGTATGTCAGTATGTCTGTGTGTGTCAGTATGTCTGTGTGTGTGTGTGTATGTCAGTATGTCAGTATGTCTGATAGTGTATGTGTGTATGTCAGTATGTTTGACAGTGTCTGTATCTGTGTGTGTGTCAGAAGGTCTGTGTGTGTCAGTATGTCTGTCAGTGTATGTGCCTGTTTGTGTGTCAGTATGCCTATTAGTGTGTATGTGTGTGTGTCAGCATGTCTATCAGTGTATGTATCTGTGTGTCAGTATGTCTCTGTGTGTGTCAGTATGTCTGCCAGTGTATGTGCCTGTGTGTCAGTATGTCTTCCAGTGTATGTGTGTGTGTGTGTGTGTGTGTCAGGCACATACACTGATATACATACTGATACAGGCACACTAATAGACATACTGACACACACAGGCACATACAATGACAAACATACTGACACACACACATAGGCACATACACTGATAAACATACTGACACACACACACGCACATATACAGACATACTGACACACACACACACAAACACACATACACAGGCACTTATACTGATAGATATCCTGACACACACACACACAGGCACATATACAGACATACTGACACACACACAGCCACATACGCTGATACTGTGTGTGTGTGTTAGTATGTCTGTATATGTGCCTGTTTGTGTGTGTGTGTGTCAGTATGTCTATCAGTGTTTGTGCCTGTGTGTGTGTCAGTATGTTTGTCATCGTATGTGCCTGTGAGACTGTTTGTGTCAGTGTGTGTGTCAGTATGTCTATCATTGTATGTATTTATGTGTGTCAGTATTTCTCAGTTTATCTGTATGTGTCTGTGTGTTTATCTGTGTGCGTATCTGTATGTAGTCAGTTTGTGTATCTGCTTGTGTGTCAGCATGTCTACCTGTGTCTGAGCACAAACAATAAATACAAATACACCCTTCCATTCAAACTTCAACATTACATACAAACACACTCCTGCATTGAAAGTCAACACTTCATACAAACACACCTCTGTGTTAAACACCAAAATTATATATAAACAAACCCCTACATTCAAAAACCAGCACTACACTTAAATGTACACTTGCATTCAAACTCTAACACCACATACAAACACATTCACACAAACATACTCCATACAAAAACATGCTTACATTCAAACACACAAACACAGTGCTAAATACAACCCTGCAAGCATGAGAAATTGGTAGAGCCCCAGCTGTCAATGCATTGTTGGAGTTGCATGACAGATAGGGTTCTACCTTCTTTCCAACCTTGCAATTGGGGGTCCAAATGAAATTCTTGCACCAGGGCTCTTTCTACTTTAGTTCGCCCACTGCGTTGGGGTGGAGGCGTGATTGCATGCTAGGGAGTGGATCCAGGGGGCCCAAGCAAATGCTTGCCCAGGGCCCAATCAATATTAAAGACGGCCCTGAGTATCTGGCACCAAGACATTAGCAGCAGATCTTTAAAAGTCCTGCACATTGTAAAGTGGGGCCTCCATGGAGTTTTGCAGTGTTGCAGGGTGCATTATCCTGCCGAAAGAGGCCAATGCCATGGAACAACATTATCATGAAGGAATGCCAGGATCCAAAGTTTTCCAGCAGAACATTGACCAGAGCATAACACTGCTTCTGCTGGCCTGCCCTTTTCTCATCGTGTATCTTTCTGCCATCTCTGTTTCGGATAAACAACACACACCCTGCCATCCACTTGATCTGAAAGAAAACATGTTTTATTACACCAGATAACCTTCTTCCATTGCCCCATGGTACTGTTCTGAGACTCACGTTCCCATTGAAGGTGCCTTTCGCGGTTGACAGGGGTCACCATGGCAATCTGATCAGTCTGCATCTACTCAGTCCCATACGCAACAAACTGAGATGAACTGTGTGTTCTGACACTTTTTCATCATGGCCAGTATTATGTTTTTCAGCAATTTGAGCTATAGTAGCTCTGCTGTGTGATAGGACTAGATGGGCAAGCCTTCAAGCCCCATGTGCATCATTGAGCCTTGGACATGCATGACCCTAACGTCGGTTCACTGGTTGCCCTTCCTTGCACCATTTGGTAGGTATTAATCACTGCATACAGGGAAAACTCAATAAAATTTGGAAATGCTCTGACCCAGTCGTCTAGCCATCACTATTTTGCTTTTGTCAAAGTCACTTTTCACATGCCCATTTTTCACATCATCTGTTTGTGTTTTTACTGTTGTGGCTGATCAGTGTATGTACTAACATGGAAAAACCTCTCTAACTTCTATTTATAAATTAAAGTTAGGATTATCTACCTCTGTGAGTCTTTCCATGCCCTCTTACAAATTATTTTAATACTTTTGTATCTCACACCGATCTAAGCCTTAAAAAGTCATCTACCATTTAGCCTACTGTAGCAGAGATTCCAAAGCCAACATTTACGCACCACAATGGTTTACATATTTATAATGGTTTGTTATGTACTAACCTGGTTTGTTTAGGGTACATAAGGACTGCTTTTTAATTAAGCCAAAGTTCCTCAGAGAATGTGTTTTTTATTGACTTCCCTTTATAATGACTGTTTGTTAATGCAATTTTCTTTCCATCATTTTCCTCTCTGGCTGGACATTCATCACCAAATGTGCTAAAATGGCTTTCGAGTAAATACATCGTTGTAATTACTAAATAGTAGAGTCAACTAAAAGGTGTTAGTTAAACTAAGCTTCACTGACACTAACATATGAGAAACAGCAATGTTAATGAAATTCTTTGAATATATATAACTAAGATGTTGTAGGAAGTAATCAGAAAACCATGTCAGTGTTGTCATACTTTGTAAAGTACAATATTTAGTATATATTGACAGTGATGCTAATGCTGTTTCAGAGCAACTCTGTATATAAACTGCGAATCAATCTAGATTGTAAACTGTTTTGAGTAGGGTCCTCCTCAACCTTTTATTCCTAAAACAATTTGTAATTGTCACATTTATTGTTAAATTTCCGCCTTTATAATATTGTAAAGCTCTGCTGAATAAGCTGGCGCTATGTAACTGCAAATAATAATAATAGTAATTACATATCATGCTAGATTTCTTTTATTTTTTTTCTAACTCTCATTGAAGAGTTACATGAAAGTTAAAGACACTAAGTGCTGTATAGGAGACTTGGTACCCCAGCCTTTCATTTAAATGGTACAATAGTATGGTTTGATCATCACATTAAAGGACCACTATAGTGCCAGGAAAACATACTTGTTTTCCTGGCACTATAGTGCCCTGAGGGTGCCCCCACCATCAGGGTCCCCCTCCCACCGGGCTGGATGGAGAGGAAGGGGTTAAACTTACCTCTTTCTCCAGTGCTGGGCGGGGAGCTCTCTTCCTCCTCTCCGCCTCCTCTCCTCCTCTTCAGCTGAATGCGCATGCGCGGCAGGAGCTGCGTGCGCATTCAGCCAGTCCATAGGAAAGCATTCACAATGCTTTCATATGGACGCTGGCATCTTCTCACTGTGAAAATCACAGTGAGATGCGCGGAAGCCCTCTAGCGGCTGTCAATGAGACAGCCACTAGAGGCTGGATTAACCCTAATATAAACATAGCAGTTTCTCTGAAACTGCTATATTTATAGAAAAAAGGGTTAACCCTAGCTGGACCTGGCACCCAGACCACTTCATTAAGCTGAAGTGGTCTGGGTGCCTATAGTAGTCCTTTAAGAAAACAAGTTATTGACTTCCATGCTCATGTCTGCAAGAAATCACTGGCTACTGATGAAAAGATAGCTCAGTGGATAAGGGAAACCAATATCTCAATGTCACTTGTTTAAGTCATGGTTAAGTCAACTCAGCCATTCATCAGGTCAGTAACATGAGTACCAATAAGATCTCACGTTAATATTTCTGGATACGCTCAAACTATTTAATATTCTTGTGTAAACTTTGAAGGTATTTCAAAATGTATTTTTTAAATATCTGGGGAGCGTGGCTGACAGCTGACCACAATACGCTCATTGAGATGGAGCGGGCTCATAGAGCACTTAAAGAGTGTCCCTCAGTGAGGGCTCCTCAAAGGGACAGATATGCTGTCTTTTAAGACACTCTCTCAAGGAGGACACTATCTAGAAGCATTAAGCTTGCAATGAATGCTATTTGAAGAACAAGATATTGCTCTCTTCCAGGATCTCTCATGGGATACCCTGGAACAAAGAAAAGTGCCCAGACCACTCACTAAATGCCTCATTCAGACTGGCCTGCCCTCCAGATGGGGTTGCCTGTTTTCTATGATGGTGGCTAGTGAGGGGAAGACATATACCATTTGGGGGCTGAAGGACATGGAAGCCGTTTGCAGGGTTTTGCGGCTGCCACAAATTGATACCCCAGACCAGTTTGCCATTCTAATACAGACCCAAACAGACAACAGAACCTGAGGTGCTGCTGCCAGCTTCCCCTTGTCAAAGAAGATCTCCTTCTCTGGATTTTGCAGGTGGCTGAGGAGAGTTGAGCTGTTTCACTTTTCACTTTTCATAGCCCCGATGTAGCGGGTGGACCAGAAGTCATCTACCTCATTTTTACATACAGGTTTTCCGGGGACATGATCTGGCTGCTGAACAGAATGGTTGGGGGTGTTGGTATAAGGTGTTATGCTATGTTTCATTAACTATATTGCTATGTATGTCCATAAAGGTTTCTACATGGAGGTTGTGTAATCTGCTGTAGAAGTTAAACTATTCTAGCCTTTAACTGCTAAGCACCTGCAAGTTGTGTAGTTAAGGGGAAGGGCAGATGTAGATAGGGTCTCGGATCACCTAACCATAGTAATATGGGACCTGAAGTCATCTAAATAATTTTACATACACGTTTACTGGGAACTTGATTTGGCTGCTGGGCAGTTGAGCTGTAGGTGTGGGATTAGGCTGTTATGTTCCATTAATTATTGCTTTTGGTATTCTTATATTTCATTTTACATGTTAACCTTGCAGAAGGGGTATGCCTTAGGGATTGTTTGCTCACCCCTTATGCCAGGTTCCACATAGAGGTAGTTAACTGCTTAGGCCCTTGATTAACTGACCACACTAATGGAGTGATTACTTTGACATTTTATGGTCGAGGTGCTGGTGGGGGGAAATCCGTCATGGGCATTCATTACTAAATATCTGTATTTGCTTGATTATGATCAACAATGTTCTTTTCTGAAAAGTGCAAAAGTTTAAGATGTCATATACTCACTTTTATGTATTTAATATGTGGAGAGCATTATCTGTTTCTTTTGTTATATAATTTGCTCTTAGACATGATTAGGCTTTCAAAGTCAGGATCATCTGCCTATTGTTCTATAACAATAATGTGAATTGTGTTGATAAAGACCTGGAAATAAAAACAAAGATAATTTTATATATATATATATATATATATATATATATATATATATATATATATATATATATATATATATATATATATATATATATATATATATATTAAAATGTAAAAATATATATCATAGCTCAAATATATTCATATATCAATATCAACATATTACATTATCAGAAAGTTTGTTTTTCAAAATATTAAATAATTTCAACAGTTTATCCAAAGATATTAAATCATTTGGAAAGCTTATTAAAAAAATATTATATTAAACAAGATCCGCACTCACTAATCCACTAAGCAGCAACTTCAAAACTCACAGATTGCATGGTTATTTTTTTAATGGGGGGTTTGGTTACATTATGATCATACATTGCATTAGCCTGCCTCAACTTCAATGTACCCCATCTTTGGCAGGTCTCTAACAGCCTAATGTCTGCTCTTATGAGATTAACCCACTTACTTGGGGGGGAGGGGGATTCCATCTGGGGCTCTTGGCAGTACAAGGCCAAATAGAGCCCTGAAAATAGGGCCCTGAAATAACCCAAGTAAGTGGGCTAGTGACAGGGAAGGGTACAAAACCAAGGTGTTGACCTAGAGTTCCAATATATATAACACCTAGAAAAATATATATAAACAATTAGACCCCAGGGTGTTTTAGATAAGTTGAATGTATATTTCCTGGTTAAATACTTTGCTATTATTAATGACCACACCAGATAACATGATACATTTGTATTATTTAAGATTATATTTTCAAATCAAATTACGGTGAGAATGACAGAACTAGCATATAGCAATCATTTTCATGTCTTAATCCTCCATATGTTGTTATACACCCTTGTTTCTAAACCTTGCAAAGAGACTTTGAATATCTCAGATCAATGCTAATTATTGACTTGTGCTCAGTATGCAGTACTGCAGAGGCAGCTGATATTCTGTTCCTGGTGGATGAGTCTTGGAGTGTTGGAGAAGGGAATTTTCAAATAATCAAGGATTTCATCAGAAGTATAATAACCTCCTTCCAGAACACACAAGTGCTCGGAATGGAAGGAATGCGGTTTGCAGTTGCACTATATGGAGATTCAACAAGGTTAGTCCCATTGACTGAGAATATTTCTTTGCCAGATCTATCGTTGATTAATTGAAAAGGTAAATGTTTCTAGATAAAAAGACCTTGACTAGGCTGTAATGTGAAATACTATATGGTTATCTGTATATTTAATAACAGTGCACATCATAGCTCACTTTCTGCATGCAGGCTGATGGTGGCCTGTAACTACCATAACCCATAGTCTATAGCTGGCTGCTTGTAGTCAACCAATACCTTTAGGACCAGTGTTAAAGCAGATAAATCCAGGGATCAACTCCAACTACAGTTAACAATGCTCACATATATGTTATCTTCTGTGCTCATTTAAGCAGGCATAGCCAGGAAGTAGGTCCCAGCTCTTGCAGAACTACAGCTCTCTTGATGATTTGCCCGACTTCAGAAGGTAAAACATCAGAGGAGTTGTAAGTCTGCAACAGCTGGTTATCGATCATATGACACCACTTACTTTATTGTATCAGATGAAGGAAATGTACTGACTAACTCCTTCTCTGTCACACTGTCTGTTGATACTTTCTATACTCCAGGTATGACTCAATATAGCTGGTATGGCAACAGAAATAGAAAGGTTTAACTGGGCAGAGCTAATCTTAACTACTCCTAAATATATAGGGCTTTAGGTAGTTGTTTAATGTAAGTTGTGAGAATTTGGACATTCGGCAATAATATTGCATAGTTCTCTGTTTTGTTTTGTTTTTACAACATATTATAATGACTTTCTACGGGCAGCCAGATATATGAAAGGCTTCTTTTTTTATATAACCAGTAATAAGAAAAAAAGATAAAGAACAAAAAAATAAAATAAAAACAAGGAAAGAAGCAATGAAACAAAACAATACAATATAATACTACTCCCAGTATCAGTTTTGATAACTTTTAAGTTTGCTCTTTGAAAAGAATACGTCTCCCAAATTTTGCGTAAAAAGACAGAGAAATTACATAATTTTAAAAAGAACTATCTGAAGAGAGGACATAACAGTTTGTAAGAAGCGTTCTGACACAGCTCTCCCAAACACCATGGTGTATTAATATTTTTATGCCTCCTGCTAAACTTAATGCGTTTCTTCTTCTTACTTCAGGATGGGTGTGGAATTGTCAGACTACGAAACGATTCAAGAAGTATTACTTGCCCTTCAAAACATTGCATATAAAGGAGGTAACACAAGGACTGGAGAAGCTCTTGAATTCTTAGCAAACAGAGTATTTAACCCATCAATTTTCAGAGAAGATGTAGCTAAGGTTAATATTTTTTATTTTTTTTCTTAATCTTTGCTGTTGGGATCAGTCCTAATAAGTAGAACTGTTCACGATGTGTACATAATATTTTCATCTATCAGATTGACAACTTTCAGCTCAAATAAACAAATAAACAGTGCAATATGACAGGCCACAAATAGATTTGAATTTCATGAAGTTCCTAAAGAACCTTAATGCAAGCAGGACAGCTTAAAGGGACGCTGTAGGCACCCAGACCACTTCAGCTAATTGAAGTGGCCTGGGTGCTGTGTCCCTTTTTCACCTAGTGCTGCAATGTTAAACACTGCCAGAGAGCCACTAGAGAGTTTCCAGCATCAGATTTTCCCCCTAGGAAAGCACTGATTCAGTGCTTTCCTATGGGGAGTTCTAATGCGCGCGGGCATTTGCCACGCATGTGCATTAGTGCCCGCTTGTTGCGGGATGACAAAGGGGGAGGAGCGTTGACGCAGCGCCAAGGGACATCGGTGTTGGGATAAGATAAGTAAATAAAGGATTTTAAACTCTTTATTTACTGAGGAAGGAGGGTCCACGAGGAAAGGGGGGAGGCAGGGGGAGCGATAGTGCCAGGAATACAGCTTTGCATTCCTGGCACTAGAGTATCCCTTTAATAAATACAAAATACATTATACAAGGCAAAATGCTACAAATTTTTTTTTATTTTAGGCTAATTGATATAATAAACACACAAATCATATATGTGAAGTATATATCAAAAAGGGAGACTACGTGAAATATTCAAACACACAAGATGGTTTAATAAACCGTACAAGTAGATAAAAAAAATAAAATACAACCTGAAAATGGTTATATAACAAAATGGAATCTAGTGTGTATAATCTAGGAGAGAAAATAGAACTACAATAGTGTAATATAGTATGTTAAAAAAAGCATGGGAGGTGGAGCACTAAAAAAAAGTTAAAGGTAATTTATAGGCTGGTCTCCCTTGTAGGGGTATCTCCAAACGTAAGTGTCTTTAGTCCATACAGATCTAGATATATATGCAGCAATCTTGAAATATATGAAAAGGAAAAAAACAACAGTGCAATACTGTATATTTATAATAAATTTAATGGGTAAGTGCACTTACAAATGTATCAATAAAATAAGCTTGTGTCCACTGCAAGTGGACCTGAAGGAAGATCACACACCAGACAAGGTTTTACTGAAAGCAGCAGCAAATAAAGGTAGCAATCAATACTTAAAATAAAATAAACACACACAAAACTGAAAATTGTCAGTATCAAACACATTTTATGCAAACTCGAACCTCTTCAAGGTTATTTAGGTCTCCATGCTTTATAAGTGGATTCACCTGGTCCCAGCGTGGCGCACATAGGATAATTGATATAATAATTTACTAGAAACAAAAAAATAATTATATCTCGAACTTAGTTAGCAGCATCACAATATTAAACAATAGACTTGTTGGTACAAATGGTGGGCAGTGCCTTGCTCCAAAAAGCTTACTCAACATCAGTTTTAAGGCTGTATCTCTGCTACCAGAAGCCATACAAAGATTGAATGAGTTTTTTGCGGAGGTGGTGGTGGGGGGGCTGATGTTGAAGGCCTGCTGGACGGTTACTTTTTGTCTGATAATTTAACAGTACTCCTTTCTGCAGAGCATTGCAGGATACATCCATTGGTTTCAATGCAATATAATTATATTGAAGCTTTCTAATCAAATGTATTTCTTTCCTATACAGATTGTTGTGCTGATGACAGATGGAAAGTCTGGTGATGCTGTGGAGGAGAAAGCCCACTTGTTGCAGGACAGAGGAGTAACCATATTTGCTATAGGTAGATTATGTTGAATATCTTAATTTAAATTGATTATGTAATTTCCTAACTTTATAAAATAATCTTAAATGGAACAGTCCGAGCATCAAGCACTTGACAGCGCTGTTGTGGTTATGGTGCCAGGAGTGCCCTGGCGTCTCACCCAATGTAACTAGTTATACCATTTAATAACTGTTTGACTTCTTACCTGGGGACCACCGTGCTCTGCTCCCCTCCTCCACTGCATTCAGAAGTTCTCATATTACACCAGTGCAGGGATTAGCTCATTAGCTTAGAGCAATCCGCTGACACTCGCAGTCAATGATTTATCCCTATAAAGAATATAGTAAATACAGTGCGAAAAGTGCAAGTGTGATCTAACACCTGAGTGGGGAACCCCTTATACCACTCTTAAATAAACAAAAAGTAATACATACAGTAGGTGGATCACACTTCTGGCAATATCTAAATAAAGAATAAATAAACAGCAATATAGTGTAATATTGTCGGCAACTTAATGGCCAAGATGTAAGTAAAAGTGGTCAGGTACTCACAAACCGAGAGCCAAACAAAGACATGTGGCTCTCATGGGAACAGCATTGGGACTATTTGTAGGATGTCCCTCTCCTTCTGTGGATCTTCTGTTTACCCAAAGAAAATGCAGCTGAAAACACTTACTAGAAAGTAAAGTGTTTATTTCCAATATTGGTGGTAAAAGATAAAAATAAGGAGAGTTTCTCCAATAAAACATATATACTTGAATAAAATAAAAGAGTCCAAGTAAAAGTCTCTACCAAAACGCGTTTCGCCCCGTGCCAGGGGCTTCCTCAGTCGGTAATGCTTCCTTTCTGCTTTCCTGTTCTTTTATATGTGTTTCGCCGGTCTTTGGAACGCAAAAGTTCGCGGTGGAACGCACTTCCGGTTTCGTCGTTTCCGGATGTCGGCGTCATCTCCCTCCGCCTGATTCCCGGCATGCAGGGGTCTTGTTGGCATGGCAACGAGCCGGTTGGAACGCACACTGTATGACGTGTGCGTTCCAACTCGGAAACATCGGTAATACAGAATAAAGAGCAACATAAGTTCACAATAAGAGCATAATAGCTAATCTCAGGGGACATAAATTTACAATAGAAACATACTAGCTGATCAAAAGGATATTTTCTTACTCCCACCCGTTAATAAAGTGACAAGGTGTTAAATAGAGGTGTCTATGTATCATCCAACCTCCATTAGAATCAGTATCATAATGTTTTTGTTTTTTTGTTTTTTTTTAAGGTGCTAGTATACATTAGCTTTTATTTTTATAATGGTGAGTGAGATATTTGGGTGTCAAAAAGTGCCAGTGTTCACATACATGTTATTAGTGCTAAATGGGTTACTTTTATACAGAATTCAATATTGGTACCTCCAAATAAGCATCTATTAGTAATTCTTTGTGCATAAATTTTTTTTTTTTTTTTATATATTAAAAGAAGTGACAAGTTTCAAAATCGGAATTTAAACCATGTGGAATAAGGGTATTGAAGTTAAAAATAAATTTCATCTCTTCTAATCCCACTTTTTTGTTATAATCTCCTCCTCTCCAATCATGTATAACTGTTTTTAGAGGGCAAAAAAATAATTGCTCAGGGTTTTGATTGTGGTGGGTTTTAAAATGGTTAGAAACACTATGGGTTTCCAAACCTTTTTTGATGTTCCGTATATGTTCGGAGATTCTTACATGTAGACATCTGATAGTTCTACCGATATATAATAAGTTGCAAGGACATTTTAAGATATAAATTACACCTTTAGAGAAACAGGTTAATTTGTCCCTGATTACGAAATCTTTGTTAATGAATTCTCGGAGATTGCTCAAATGCCTTTTCTTACTATTTGTGGATTTGCACGCCTGACAGTTTCCGCAACCATAAAACCCATTTTTTAGTCCTGAGAAATGATTTGTTTTAGTTGAATTTTCACTGCTTTTTACAAGAATTCTTTTGAGATTTTTAGCCCCTCTATAAATAATATGTGGTTGTATGGGGAGGATTTTTTCTAAAATTGGGTCCTTTTGTAGTATATGCCAATACTTTTTTATAATTTTCCTAATATTATTGTGATTTCCATTATAATTACAAATAAGTGGTACTCTATTATCTGTTTGAGGAAGTATCTTTTTTGATTTATATGTGAGTAGTTCTTTCCGTGGTAAAATCTTTGTGTTTTCCATTGTTTCAGCTAAATTTTTTTCTTTATACCCTTTCTCTAAAAAATATTGTTTAATTCGTGTGGCTTGTTGGATATAGTCGTCATCTTTGGTGCAGTTTCGTCTAATGCGCATGAATTGACCCTTTGGGGCGTTGTGTAACCAAGGTTTATGGTGACAACTATTACTTTCGATGTACCCGTTAGCATCGACTGTTTTAAAGAAATTTTTGGTGAGTATTTGTTGGTCTTGAATGAAAATATGTAGATCTAAAAATTGAATGTCTGTGGGGCTGTGGGAAGTTGTTAAAATAATGCCCCATTCATTTCCGTTTAAAAATAATAAAAACCTATCTAAAAGCTGAATAGTCCCATTCCAAATAAAAAAGATATCATCAATATACCGGCGGTAGGACACCAAGTTTGACACCCAGGGATGGCATGAGAAGATAAAATGCTCCTCCCAATACGCCATAAACAGATTGGCGTAACTGGGTGCAAACTTGGTGCCCATCGCCGTTCCCTTTATTTGCAAGTAAAATGTGTTATTAAACCAAAAAAAGTTATTTGTGAGAATGAGGGAAATCCCTTCTAAAATAAATTCAATTTGTTCTTGCTTAAAATCTGCTTTTGTTAAAAAATATTGTACCGCTTGGATTCCTATCTCATGTGGAATAATCGTATAGAGGGACGTGACATCACTTGTAACTAGATGGTACGAAGAGTTCCATTGAATAGAGTCTAAACTTGTAATGTCTGTATCGTATCTTTGAGATGTGAAGGGTTTTTGGCAACTAGGGGTTGAAGGAGAATATCTATATACTCAGAGACCCTGGAGGATATGGAGTCTATACCAGATATAATTGGGCGACCTGGGGGATTTGAGATATTCTTGTGGACTTTTGGTAAGTAATAAAATACAGGGATTTTTGGGTGTGTAACCTGTAAATATTTACTCTCTTTTTCTGTTAAAATGGCCTTATTTACTCCTTTCTCTATATATTTTTCAAATAACTGTTTGATTTTATTTGAGGGATTTGCGGAGAGTTTTCGATAGGTTGTTACATCTGAGAGAATCCTCTCGGATTCTTCTAAGTATTTCTCCTTGGGAAGTACCACAATACCCCCCCCTTTATCAGCTGGTTTAATAATTAAATTTTTGTCCTTTTGTAGTTGTTTCAGAGTATTTTGTTCTTGTTGCGTCATATTTCGTTGGTATTTATTCAGCTTCTTTATGTTATTCATTTCTCCCATCACCATGATCTCAAATGACTTCATTTCATCGGAGATCATTTGTTTTGGGAAAAAAGAAGATTTTTCTTTTAAAGTTGTTTGTATAAAAGGGGTTACTATTTCCCTATTTGTTTCCTCTTCCTTTCCATAAAAAAACTTCTTCCGACATAAACTCCTCATAAATCGATTAATATCAACAAAGAAATCAAATTTATTAAATTCTGCTGTAGGTGCGAATTTGAGGCCTTTTTTTAAAACTGATAATTCTTTTTTTGTGAATGTGTGACCTGTCAGATTAAAGATACCATTTGAATTTATCTCTCTCAAAAGGACAAAAATTTAATTATTAAACCAGCTGATAAAGGGGGGGGGTATTGTGGTACTTCCCAAGGAGAAATACTTAGAAGAATCCGAGAGGATTCTCTCAGATGTAACAACCTATCGAAAACTCTCCGCAAATCCCTCAAATAAAATCAAACAGTTATTTGAAAAATATATAGAGAAAGGAGTAAATAAGGCCATTTTAACAGAAAAAGAGAGTAAATATTTACAGGTTACACACCCAAAAATCCCTGTATTTTATTACTTACCAAAAGTCCACAAGAATATCTCAAATCCCCCAGGTCGCCCAATTATATCTGGTATAGACTCCATATCCTCCAGGGTCTCTGAGTATATAGATATTCTCCTTCAACCCCTAGTTGCCAAAAACCCTTCACATCTCAAAGATACGATACAGACATTACAAGTTTTAGACTCTATTCAATGGAACTCTTCGTACCATCTAGTTACAAGTGATGTCACGTCCCTCTATACGATTATTCCACATGAGATAGGAATCCAAGCGGTACAATATTTTTTAACAAAAGCAGATTTTAAGCAAGAACAAATTGAATTTATTTTAGAAGGGATTTCCCTCATTCTCACAAACAACTTTTTTTGGTTTAATAACACATTTTACTTGCAAATAAAGGGAACGGCGATGGGCACCAAGTTTGCACCCAGTTACGCCAATCTGTTTATGGCGTATTGGGAGGAGCATTTTATCTTCTCATGCCATCCCTGGGTGTCAAACTTGGTGTCCTACCGCCGGTATATTGATGATATCTTTTTTATTTGGAATGGGACTATTCAGCTTTTAGATAGGTTTTTATTATTTTTAAACGGAAATGAATGGGGCATTATTTTAACAACTTCCCACAGCCCCACAGACATTCAATTTTTAGATCTACATATTTTCATTCAAGACCAACAAATACTCAAAAAAAAAAAAAAAATTTCTTTAAAACAGTCGATGCTAACGGGTACATCGAAAGTAATAGTTGTCACCATAAACCTTGGTTACACAACGCCCCAAAGGGTCAATTCATGCGCATTAGACGAAACTGCACCAAAGATGACGACTATATCCAACAAGCCACACGAATTAAACAATATTTTTTAGAGAAAGGGTATAAAGAAAAAAATTTAGCTGAAACAATGGAAAACACAAAGATTTTACCACGGAAAGAACTACTCACATATAAATCAAAAAAGATACTTCCTCAAACAGATAATAGAGTACCACTTATTTGTAATTATAATGGAAATCACAATAATATTAGGAAAATTATAAAAAAGTATTGGCATATACTACAAAAGGACCCAATTTTAGAAAAAATCCTCCCCATACAACCACATATTATTTATAGAGGGGCTAAAAATCTCAAAAGAATTCTTGTAAAAAGCAGTGAAAATTCAACTAAAACAAATCATTTCTCAGGACTAAAAAATGGGTTTTATGGTTGCGGAAACTGTCAGGCGTGCAAATCCACAAATAGTAAGAAAAGGCATTTGAGCAATCTCCGAGAATTCATTAACAAAGATTTCGTAATCAGGGACAAATTAACCTGTTTCTCTAAAGGTGTAATTTATATCTTAAAATGTCCTTGCAACTTATTATATATCGGTAGAACTATCAGATGTCTACATGTAAGAATCTCTGAACATATACGGAACATCAAAAAAGGTTTGGAAACCCATAGTGTTTCTAACCATTTTAAAACCCACCACAATCAAAACCCTGAGCAATTATTTTTTTGCCCTCTAAAAACAGTTATACATGATTGGAGAGGAGGAGATTATAACAAAAAAGTGGGATTAGAAGAGATGAAATTTATTTTTAACTTCAATACCCTTATTCCACATGGTTTAAATTCCGATTTTGAAACTTGTCACTTCTTTTAATATATAAAAAAAAAAAAAAAAAAAATTTATGCACAAAGAATTACTAATAGATGCTTATTTGGAGGTACCAATATTGAATTCTGTATAAAAGTAACCCATTTAGCACTAATAACATGTATGTGAACACTGGCACTTTTTGACACCCAAATATCTCACTCACCATTATAAAAATAAAAGCTAATGTATACTAGCACCTTAAAAAAAAACAAAAAAACAAAAACATTATGATACTGATTCTAATGGAGGTTGGATGATACATAGACACCTCTATTTAACACCTTGTCACTTTATGAACGGGTGGGAGTAAGAAAATATCCTTTTGATCAGCTAGTATGTTTCTATTGTAAATTTATGTCCCCTGAGATTAGCTATTATGCTCTTATTGTGAACTTATGTTGCTCTTTATTCTGTATTACCGATGTTTCCGAGTTGGAACGCACACGTCATACAGTGTGCGTTCCAACCGGCTCGTTGCCATGCCAACAAGACCCCTGCATGCCGGGAATCAGGCGGAGGGAGATGACGCCGACATCCGGAAACGACGAAACCGGAAGTGCGTTCCACCGCGAACTTTTGCGTTCCAAAGACCGGCGAAACACATATAAAAGAACAGGAAAGCAGAAAGGAAGCATTACCGACTGAGGAAGCCCCTGGCACGGGGCGAAATGCGTTTTGGTAGAGACTTTTACTTGGACTCTTTTATTTTATTCAAGTATATATGTTTTATTGGAGAACCTCTCCTTATTTTTATCTTTTACCACCAATATTGGAAATAAACACTTTACTTTCTAGTAAGTGTTTTCAGCTGCATTTCTTTGGGTAAACAGAAGATCCACAGAAGGAGAGGGACATCCTACAAATAGTCCCAATGCTGTTCCCATGAGAGCCACATGTCTTTGTTTGGCTCTCGGTTTGTGAGTACCTGACCACTTTTACTTACATCTTGGCCATTAAGTTGCCGACAATATTACACTATATTGCTGTTTATTTATTCTTTATTTAGATATTGCCAGAAGTGTGATCCACCTACTGTATGTATTGCTTTTTGTTTATTTAAGAGTGGTATAAGGGGTTCCCCACTCAGGTGTTAGATCACACTTGCACTTTTCGCACTGTATTTACTATATTCTTTATTGCTGTTTGTATTTATTTAATCCCCTTGTTAGATACAGTTGTTGATCTTCACACTATGTCGTACTTAGACAATAGAGAGTACACAATTAAAAATATAGATCATATGTTCTCAGAAATAATTGAAATTGAAGATGAAATTGAATATACCAATTCTGATACTTGTAAAAACCATTTAGAAAGAATTCTCATCCGAGAAATGAAAATAAAATGGGAAATAGCTACCCTAAAGAAATACGTAAATGAACAAATTACTCCCAGAGGGCTTAGATTTGAAAAAGATCCCACATTTGATAGGGAAGATCCAAGCTTTATGCTCGGATGGAACAAGTTGTTGGAAGGCTTTGCTTTTAGTATGATGGGGTATATAGTGTCTAGGAGAGAAGATACTCTAATTAAATTAGATGAAGAAATCACAATATGGAGACAAAAACTCAGTGACACTACAAATCCAGAGACTTTCAACCAAATCATTAAAGAAATAAAAAACAAAGTGGAAAAAGCTGAAAGAGACACAATAACTATTAAAAAAAAGAAATACCTAAGAGACACCCACGATTATAAAACAGGCAATGTCAGATTCCCGAAGAAAAAATCCAACAATTCAACTAAGGTCTACTGGAATAAAAGAAATGTAGAACCATCTCAAGAATCACCATATAGATCTCAAAACAACTCTCAACAAATAAAAACAAATAGAAGACATTTCAGAAATTCCCCTAATAAGTTTCAATCTATAAGGGATTATAGATCACGTAGAACATCTTTTAGGAGAAATGACTCACCACCTAGGAAGAACTCTTCATACCTCCGGAAAGATTGGAGATATAGTGATGCGGTCAAATACTCCCCTTCAAAAGAAACATTACGTAAAAGATATGAGACTAGAGAAAACATCAAGAATAGCTATCCCATATCAGGGTCCACACAAAGAGCAGACCCAACGTCGACACTAAATCCTGATATGAATTACATAACAAAACAATCAGAAAGAGAAAACAGGAGAAAAAATAGGGATAGAGACTATACATCAGTAACCCCTGGTAGGGAACTGAGAGAAGCTGAGGCTCATCACTCTTCTTTTTTTCAAAAGGGTTCTGTAACAGAGAGGCTGAAAAAATCAGAACAATACAAAACATGGGAATCTCCAGGCAAACGCCAAAGACCCAGAGAGAGAGAGATAGAGGAAGAAGAGGAAGAGTTAGGCAACCTAATCAAGAGAGGGAAGAGATAAATTCAAATGGTATCTTTAATCTGACAGGTCACACATTCACAAAAAAAGAATTATCAGTTTTAAAAAAAGGCCTCAAATTCGCACCTACAGCAGAATTTAATAAATTTGATTTCTTTGTTGATATTAATCGATTTATGAGGAGTTTATGTCGGAAGAAGTTTTTTTATGGAAAGGAAGAGGAAACAAATAGGGAAATAGTAACCCCTTTTATACAAACAACTTTAAAAGAAAAATCTTCTTTTTTCCCAAAACAAATGATCTCCGATGAAATGAAGTCATTTGAGATCATGGTGATGGGAGAAATGAATAACATAAAGAAGCTGAATAAATACCAACGAAATATGACGCAACAAGAACAAAATACTCTGAAACAACTACAAAAGGACAAAAATTTAATTATTAAACCAGCTGATAAAGGGGGGGGTATTGTGGTACTTCCCAAGGAGAAATACTTAGAAGAATCCGAGAGGATTCTCTCAGATGTAACAACCTATCGAAAACTCTCCGCAAATCCCTCAAATAAAATCAAACAGTTATTTGAAAAATATATAGAGAAAGGAGTAAATAAGGCCATTTTAACAGAAAAAGAGAGTAAATATTTACAGGTTACACACCCAAAAATCCCTGTATTTTATTACTTACCAAAAGTCCACAAGAATATCTCAAATCCCCCAGGTCGCCCAATTATATCTGGTATAGACTCCATATCCTCCAGGGTCTCTGAGTATATAGATATTCTCCTTCAACCCCTAGTTGCCAAAAACCCTTCACATCTCAAAGATACGATACAGACATTACAAGTTTTAGACTCTATTCAATGGAACTCTTCGTACCATCTAGTTACAAGTGATGTCACGTCCCTCTATACGATTATTCCACATGAGATAGGAATCCAAGCGGTACAATATTTTTTAACAAAAGCAGATTTTAAGCAAGAACAAATTGAATTTATTTTAGAAGGGATTTCCCTCATTCTCACAAATAACTTTTTTTGGTTTAATAACACATTTTACTTGCAAATAAAGGGAACGGCGATGGGCACCAAGTTTGCACCCAGTTACGCCAATCTGTTTATGGCGTATTGGGAGGAGCATTTTATCTTCTCATGCCATCCCTGGGTGTCAAACTTGGTGTCCTACCGCCGGTATATTGATGATATCTTTTTTATTTGGAATGGGACTATTCAGCTTTTAGATAGGTTTTTATTATTTTTAAACGGAAATGAATGGGGCATTATTTTAACAACTTCCCACAGCCCCACAGACATTCAATTTTTAGATCTACATATTTTCATTCAAGACCAACAAATACTCACCAA
The DNA here is from genome assembly GCA_933207985.1 of Pelobates cultripes. Taxonomy (NCBI): domain Eukaryota; kingdom Metazoa; phylum Chordata; class Amphibia; order Anura; family Pelobatidae; genus Pelobates; species Pelobates cultripes. The sequence continues at coordinate 149,684,750 of OW240914.1, read as the reverse complement.
AAATTTCTTTAAAACAGTCGATGCTAACGGGTACATCGAAAGTAATAGTTGTCACCATAAACCTTGGTTACACAACGCCCCAAAGGGTCAATTCATGCGCATTAGACGAAACTGCACCAAAGATGACGACTATATCCAACAAGCCACACGAATTAAACAATATTTTTTAGAGAAAGGGTACAAAGAAAAAAATTTAGCTGAAACAATGGAAAACACAAAGATTTTACCACGGAAAGAACTACTCACATATAAATCAAAAAAGATACTTCCTCAAACAGATAATAGAGTACCACTTATTTGTAATTATAATGGAAATCACAATAATATTAGGAAAATTATAAAAAAGTATTGGCATATACTACAAAAGGACCCAATTTTAGAAAAAATCCTCCCCATACAACCACATATTATTTATAGAGGGGCTAAAAATCTCAAAAGAATTCTTGTAAAAAGCAGTGAAAATTCAACTAAAACAAATCATTTCTCAGGACTAAAAAATGGGTTTTATGGTTGCGGAAACTGTCAGGCGTGCAAATCCACAAATAGTAAGAAAAGGCATTTGAGCAATCTCCGAGAATTCATTAACAAAGATTTCGTAATCAGGGACAAATTAACCTGTTTCTCTAAAGGTGTAATTTATATCTTAAAATGTCCTTGCAACTTATTATATATCGGTAGAACTATCAGATGTCTACATGTAAGAATCTCCGAACATATACGGAACATCAAAAAAGGTTTGGAAACCCATAGTGTTTCTAACCATTTTAAAACCCACCACAATCAAAACCCTGAGCAATTATTTTTTTGCCCTCTAAAAACAGTTATACATGATTGGAGAGGAGGAGATTATAACAAAAAAGTGGGATTAGAAGAGATGAAATTTATTTTTAACTTCAATACCCTTATTCCACATGGTTTAAATTCCGATTTTGAAACTTGTCACTTCTTTTAATATATAAAAAAAAAAAAAAAATTTATGCACAAAGAATTACTAATAGATGCTTATTTGGAGGTACCAATATTGAATTCTGTATAAAAGTAACCCATTTAGCACTAATAACATGTATGTGAACACTGGCACTTTTTGACACCCAAATATCTCACTCACCATTATAAAAATAAAAGCTAATGTATACTAGCACCTTAAAAAAAAACAAAAAAACAAAAACATTATGATACTGATTCTAATGGAGGTTGGATGATACATAGACACCTCTATTTAACACCTTGTCACTTTATGAACGGGTGGGAGTAAGAAAATATCCTTTTGATCAGCTAGTATGTTTCTATTGTAAATTTATGTCCCCTGAGATTAGCTATTATGCTCTTATTGTGAACTTATGTTGCTCTTTATTCTGTATTACCGATGTTTTCGAGTTGGAACGCACACGTCATACAGTGTGCGTTCCAACCGGCTCGTTGCCATGCCAACAAGACCCCTGCATGCCGGGAATCAGGCGGAGGGAGATGACGCCGACATCCGGAAACGACGAAACCGGAAGTGCGTTCCACCGCGAACTTTTGCGTTCCAAAGACCGGCGAAACACATATAAAAGAACAGGAAAGCAGAAAGGAAGCATTACCGACTGAGGAAGCCCCTGGCACGGGGCGAAACGCGTTTTGGTAGAGACTTTTACTTGGACTCTTTTATTTTATTCAAGTATATATGTTTTATTGGAGAAACTCTCCTTATTTTTATTTTTTTACCACCAATATTGGAAATAAACACTTTACTTTCTAGTAAGTGTTTTCAGCTGCATTTCTTTGGGTAAACAGAAGATCCACAGAAGGAGAGGGACATCCTACAAATAGTCCCAATGCTGTTCCCATGAGAGCCACATGTCTTTGTTTGGCTCTCGGTTTGTGAGTACCTGACCACTTTTACTTACATCTTGGCCATTAAGTTGCCGACAATATTACACTATATTGCTGTTTATTTATTCTTTATTTAGATATTGCCAGAAGTGTGATCCACCTACTGTATGTATTGCTTAATGATTTATCCCTGCACTGCAGCACTTAGCTCAGGAGAGCTAACGGAAGCTCTTAAGCCAAAGCTTCTGGCTGCCCTGACTGCTGAGAGGAGGCAAGACTCTATCACGGTCTTAATACCTACAATAGAGGGGACACCAGGGCACTGCTGGACCATAAACTTTACAGTGCAATATAGTGGTACAGTTATAATATAGCAATATAGTGGTTATTGTGTTTGGAGTGTTCTTTTTATTTATGCAAACAAAGAGTGATGTTACTCCTAAGCAAGAGCTTTCAACTTTGTGGCTAAGGTAATTGAGTTAGGACCTGAGCCTGGCAGACCCCATTCTAAAACAGTTTGACTACTTACAATGAGGGGTGCCTGGGCATTCCTAGCACCATACCCACTATACCACTTTGTAGTGTTTATGGTGTTTGGAGTATTTCTTTAATATACTCATGTAATTATGCCTAGCAAAACTGTATGCTTTAGGGCCAGTAGGCCTTCAATCTGGCAATGCCTACTGCTGGAAAATTCTCTCATATGTATGTCTACTGTGACCTTTTAAATAAATAAAACAAAAATTTCACCATAAAGCTGTCGAAAGAATAGATTCCAAAATCCTGAAATGATCAACTCTCTTTATCTATTCCCCACCATCCTGAATTCCCCATCACATTCTTATTTCCTCTTTCATGCAAGCCTTTTCAATTTTCCCTTTATCATTCTGCCCTTGTGTGCAATAATGATAGTATTAATGAACACCAGTGAAGGCTGCAACTTAACAGGATTGCGTCCTTAAAAGAACCCTCAAAGTCTACCAAAGAAATCCAGACATCAGTGAATAAATGCTATTAAAGGAACACTATAGGCACTATAACAACTTCATATTATTAAATATGTTATAGTGCCTTTAATCTCCCCCACCTCCCCCCCATGTCTTCCAACTATATGTATTTCACTAGTGTGAAGGCACATGCACCTATGGTCACCAATGCTCCTGCATGAGAAGCATTGGATTGGACAAGCACCCTGGCTGGAGGAGATGCCTCAATGATGTCATGACAGGAAATGGAGCAAGCAGCAGTGCCAAGGGAGTCTCTGTGCTTTAGAAAAGGTGATTACAAATACATATTTTTTGTTGTTACATTTTCTATTACAAATGGGGGGCTAAATCTACATAGGCACTAGGAAGCAAGGTATTCCGAAAGCTATAGTGCTCCTTTAATAGTTTATATACCATGTAGAAATATCCTATTCCATTCTGGAATATTTTCACACAGCTATTTAAAAATAGCTAATATGAATTCCTTCTCAGAAGAAGCCCATAACAATGGAAGAAAAAGAACAAAAAAAAAAGGGACAAGCAATTTATTACACAATCAAGGATTAAAAGAGGGTACAAAACATGCTTACAAGAGTAAATGCACACCTATAAAAGCATGTGCAAAGATAACCTTTCCTCAAATGCAGAGTACACTCCACAGTGAAGTCTACTAGACTTGCAGAAGTATATCAATCATGCATTTCTTAGTTGCAACTCCTGCCTCAATGAGTGCCTGGGAGCTGTCCACTGTGAGCTGGACCTGCAGGGAAGGATTTTGCTTAGTAGAGCTAGTGGAAGCTCTCCATGAAGGATGTTATTGGCACCTGGTCGATGCTAGATAAGAAGCTAAACTGCAGGCAAATTGTTTAATTACTAACATTTGGGGGGGCACCAGGGCACTCCTGCTTGGAGTGTTTCTTTAAACTTTCTGTAATGTTTGTTCTGTTATCTTTCTATATTACATCGCTATATGAAATCTGGTAAAAAATAAAGGAACCTACTTTTACTCTTTGGTTGTGTGTAGTACATTTCTCTCATAAGTGCATGAAAGATATGAAATGATTCAGCTCTCACAAAGAAGATTGTTTAAGTTGATGTCTACTAGCGCATTCAATATTTAGTTATCCAAAGCTTGATTTGGGCGTTATTCGATACAATTGCCATTGCAATTCTAATTAGCTAGTACATTAGCTGTTATATGCACATTTACTGAATAAAAACTCTCTGGTAGCAAGATGAAGTGTGTGATGATGATCTCTTGTGTTGATCTCGTCTAATCTCGTGTTGTTTTTAGGAATTAAAAACGCCGATCGGAATGAGCTACTGAAAATTGTTTCTGACCCAGTGGAAGAACATGTCATATCTGTGAGCGACTTCTGGTATCTGGATGATGCAATGTCCAAAGTTGTGAGGAGACTTTGCTTTTCTGCTTCTGAGCCCCCAAGACCAATCAGACAAGTAGTAGAAAGTGAGTCATCCAGGAGCTTGGGGACAAAGAATGAACTCTAGGACTGTCTTGAACATTAGTAAGATCTCTATGGGCATCCATGTTAGCTGCTCACAGGATGATGTGTAACAACCATCACAAGACAAGCAGCACCAACATTTGTTGTTTGAGAGAATGGAATATGATATGGATGAGTTTGTACACTTTGGTTTTTGTTCTGGTTTTAAATGTGTTATTAAATTCACACTGTTAAACATTATTTTAGGATTAAAATGTGACACTGTAGCTCAGGTATATTATATTACAAATAAGTGTATTGGTTTATATGAAAAGAATGATAGAAGACATTATTGTTCTTCAAACTGAGCAATAAAGTCACTGGACTTTACATTTTCTGAGCACCAGGACCCTATGACATTAATATCACTAAGACATCTATAGGAGGGGAAACAATTATTCCAAGTCTAGTGACAAAGCAACAGAATGACTTGATACACCACAGGTTCTTTCATGGTATGAGAAATCAACAATATTTATTGTGAATTGTATTATATACTCTTTCATGCATAGATAGATGTACTTTAACTTTAGCCATCCCTTTAGGTCATTTAAGTAATTCCATACCATTCTTTTCCAGCAGTATACAGGACATTTACCTGTTTATAGCTAATACATTAAAACACATAATGCATGTTGACAGGAAGTCTAACTCACTCTTTGTGTTGCAGGTGAAAAAATAGTTGGACCTAGGGATCTGATTATCAGTGAGGAAAGTTACAGCTCTATACACCTCACCTGGTCCCTGGCTACAGGCGAAGTCACAGGTTATCAGGTTGTCGTTAATTCCCTCACAGGTGCTGGGCATATTAATTCCTATGACCAGAGACAGGTAAGCCATTCCCAGCTCTAACAAAGGGAACTGTACCTTGACAGAACTCACGTCCCAGACGCACAACGAATATAGGTTTGGTGGTCATTGTCACAGTTATTTAGTAAAGTGAGAATTCAAAGTAAATTTAAAATTTAAGGTCAAAATTCAGCTATGCTTTCAGTTTGGCTACTGTGGCCTTGCCGTGACTTTCTCATATTAGAAAATAACTCTGTGTGTAAACTCATGAAAATAGTTTTTGTGATGTTCATTGCTTTCGTGTTAAACTCACATGCAGATGGGAAAAACTATAAACCACGATAAACTGCTTTTACTCTGGGATTTAACCAGTTATTGTCTGTCACTTGCCAAAGTTTTACTAATATTAGATTATGCATTCATCTACAGTGCTCCTCAACCCTCTCCTCAAGGCACACCTACCAGTCCAGGATTTACTGATTACCCAGATGTGTCTAAGGTGTTTAAAAGGAACAAATAAACAAAATCACCTTAGACTCTAAAGGTTTTTTTCTTTTTCTTTTTCTAAACACCTTAGACACACCTGTGTAATCAGTAAATCCTGGACTGATCGGTGTGCCTTGAGGGTTGAGGAGCACAGATTTATTACATACACACCTGGTTTTATATATAAACACCTGCCATGAACTGGCTGATTTTCTTTGGGTCACTGACGTTTTGCCCACTTCAGGGCGCACGTACAAGCCTGGCACCTTTTATTTTATGGATATTGAATGATACCCGATGAACTGGCTACTAGATGCATGTTTTATTATATCAACCTCTACATTACAAGGGTTATTCACTAATTGCTGGTAAGTCCAAATTTATTTCAGTTTGGCAATTTTGGCCTTAAATTTTAAATTCTCACTTTAGTAAATAACCCTGACTATGTTTTGTAGCATACGTTAATTAAATGCATAACGTTAATTAAAAATACTAATTTTACCCTTAATCAAAATTGTCTCTTGTTTGACAGATCGTGTTGGACAGAGACAAAAACACTTTTTTGGTAACAGACCTAAAGCCATCTACTGAGTATGTTTTCACGGTCCTGGCTCTCTATCCAAATGTCATCGGAGATTCTGCCACAGTCAGGGGAAGGACAAGTAAGTTGTCTTGTTTTTATCTTGCTGATAACTTTAAAGATAATCTTTTTAAAATATATAATGTGCTTTATTACACCAAATATTGCATTTTTTCCGACAATGGAAACTCTTCTCTGAATAAACGTTCACAACATTTAATTAACCTTGCTGCCATTAGTATTTTGAAACATATGTCACAAATAAAATGGAATCATGACGGAATATTTCCCTCATGTGTCCTTAAGTTGTTAAGATGAGGATATTGTTTTTTAGTTTAATTAACTAACAATATAACACACTAAAGCATGTCTGGCAAGAGGATGACTAGTGACATGTAATTCTTCATTTTTTTTTTTTTTTTTAGAGTTTTCAATTTATTGTTGAATGAGTTGAATGAATGTATAGCACTTATTTATGATGTGCTTTGTAATTAACTCACATGGTTAAAGTCGATCTGTCACTATTTAGTAACTATCTACACCTGCATGTTATCTACAATGGTATAAAAATGTCACAATGGAAGGACAACATGGGAATAAACATAAGAAAGGTTAAATACAAACTGCTGCTGGTTTAAACAACATCATACCTTTAAAATATGATTTAATGGATGAGTGAGGGATACATCATTTTTGTAATGTAAAATATTACAATATTAACTAAATTTAATGAATTGAAAACATTATTAATATATATTCCCCAAAAGTTTAGGAGTAATATCCATAGTGTTTTGTCAAAAGTTTTTGTTTTGTTAGCCAATATATTTTTTATTAAATTTCAGCAAATTTGTTACACACAAAACTGAAACAAAATTTAACAAAACGGGAATATAACAAAGGAAGAACATGTAAATAATTTCACATCATTAGGTTATCAGTAGGGTCTCCTTATATAACAATAGATAGAAAGTTTACTAGAGGTATCAGAGATGACTGAAAGATTGAAGATAGAGAAAGAAAAGTTCCAAAAGGTGAGAGAATATAAGCAGAAGAAGGGGAGAGGTGTATGACGCATCTTGTCAAGCTACTTATCACAATTGGTAGTCTCATTTAACAGCACAATTGACAATGTTGTTTAATCATGCAAGATATGAAATTGATAATAATTATTTGTTAATAAAATATGCATTCACATTTCTTAATTTCTTTTAAAGCTCCTGTACCTCCAGTAACAAATTTCAGAGTTGTAGAAGAAGGACTTTTCGGTTTAAAGGTAGCCTGGACTCCTCCCCTTGGGAAACTGGAAGGATACAAGATTTATATCCCACGATGTAAGATATATATTTCAATTATATTTTACAAAGATATCTTTAGTAAGAATATGTAATTTGCAATATGTAAAGGGACCCTCACTATAACCACCACAGCTGACTCTAGTGGTTATGGGGCTATGATTTCTTTGTCAAACTGTTTTAGAGCAGATTCCCTTTTCCCCTCCGTGAAAGCCTCAGAATGATTATAGCTCTCCCCTAGTCATCAGCCAAGGCTTGAGATGAGGATATAATATGATCACTTTATTGAGCGAAAGTCACCTTTTTATACAAAAGTTCCCAACAGGAGGTCATCAAGACAACAAAGTATTCCCTAACATATTTCACAAATCTGGTGCCCTGGTGTCTGGGACATAACTTGATCAAACAAGATAACTTTATTAATGATTAGTCACCTGGATGCCTAACAATAAGATCCCCTAAAACAATACTTTCCCCTGCCAGTATCCACAAAACATGCATCACCCCCAGATAGCTCTATCCTAACAGAGTACTCAGTCCAAAGAGCTATTGGAGGTGCCTAGCCCGTAGTAGTCCAAAAGAGAAGTTTGACCGGGCTGTGAGCATCCTCCTATACGGTGCAGACTTCCAGAGAGCTAGGTGGAAGGTCCAATTCAAATTTGGTGACTGCTTGTGAAGTAAGCACATGGAGCGCTCTCAAGTTCCTAGGGTCTTTGTATGCCTGACCACCTTCTCGATCACCCCTCCAAATAGCTCCCTGTTTGGTGATATTGGGACAGAGAGCTATGTGGATAAAGTTTTACCGGACTGCAGCAATCCCGTGAGCTGGTCTACAGTTCCAGGAGATTCGTAGGTAGCCGCTGTGAGAGTCCCCCACAGGTCCCAGAGACACTCTGGGTAGTTTGTTAGTCTCTCTTGGCCAAGGAAGCACAGTAGGAAGGGGTTCTGTCGAGTAGTTATAGTTCTTTTGGAAGAAGTTGGTGGTCAATGGAACGGGTGGTCTAAAAATTGCACAAAAGCAGAAAAAAAAGAGTTTTACAATCTTTAAAGATTATGGACCATCTGAGTAAAAGTCTTCAAGCAAAATAGTAACTGTTATCATTGGATGAAAAGTCTGCCATTACTGTTGCCTGTTCCTACATCCAAAAAATAGTTTGGGTTAAGTCCTCTTGATTTATTGCAATGAAAGATAAAATGCTAATTTCATGCACAACCTTAATCTTCCACGTTGGTTCTGTAGACCACAGCTGATTTTCCCTTTGTAAATTCTCTACTCTGTGAATTATATCACGTGCTGTTTCAGTTGCCTTTTTTATATTGCACTTTTATATGCTTTATATGGTTTTCTATATTTTTTTACTTCTGTATGTAAGTTAAGATCTATCATAACATATATAAAAATTAAACAACTTAAATAATAAAAAAAATATTAATTATACTATCCCCCTGGATGACATAACACCAATATACATTTACTAATCAAAATTCCCTTTTACGAGAGATTGTTTTAGTGTTTCTTATTTTTCTTATTTTGGTTTTCTTTCTTTAGCCAACAGACCTGGATTTACATATGAGCAAATTCTAAAGGGGGATGTCTCCTCACATTCCATTGAAAATCTTGAGGAGGACAAAGAGTACACTGTCAGCATCTATGCTGTGTATCCACAAGGACCAAGCCAACCTGTCTCAGCAGTAGGACGTACATGTAAGTGAGAGTTGGTGTAGAAGAGTTTAAGCTTTTTGTTTGTGAAAGTCAATGGGACTTGGAGATAACGAATCGACCCATTCAAGTTCATGTACAGTGAATAGCAGTGAAGTTCGGTTTGTATGCCATTTTGACGTGTTCCTTTGATAGGCAAGCATCTGCTGACAGTAGATACTGGTAAGAAGGAGTTGGGAGTATCTCCTTGATCTGTCCTCAGGTGATACATGCAAAGATAAATAGAAGGACAATGGAGGATAATATAGTGTGGTATATTCTGCAATTGGGGTATGGAGGAAAAAAGAGATACACTTGCAGGAAATAAAAACCAACGAAAAGTTACTTGCGCACTATCTCAAATCCTTATGCACATTTAAATAACAGGAGGAGTGACCACTTGAGTGTATTCTCAACTGCATACTAAAACCACCAGTTATTTAGATTTACATAGTAATTTGGGCTAGTGCTCAAATATGTATTTTCTTTGGTTTCTATTGTATGTATTGGGGCTGATGTGTACTATAGTCATTGCTGCCGCCCAGGAGTAGTGGAAGTTTAAGTGCAGGACTTATTTATGTGTATTTGTGCTTACAGGAAATGGAGCTATGAAAAAGCTCCAATAAGATGCGCTTGAGCAGTACGATCCCCACTAAAGGATGCGCAGAGTGTTTCTTGGTCCCGGTGGGTAGTTTAAAAATATGAAATAAAACAGAAATAGACACTATATAGTGTAGTAACTTTGGAGTATATAAGTCAATAAAATAGGTGGATAACGATGCACTCACATTTATTGGAGCCTTCTATGTGGCTCCTTGAAACAACATGGAATAGTATAATCCTCACTTTAAGAATGTGTTGATTGTGCAGTGTCTTCTCTGTGGTATATGTGAAAGACAGAAACAAATATATGATGCACACTGTTTTTGAGATAAAATCAACAAATGAAAATCCACTTACTAGCTTCAGAGCAAAGTAAGGTTATCCTCCATCCATATGTGTCAGGTGTTACACTTCCCACCGCGGAGGATGACGTTTAGAATATTTGTGGAGTTCCAGAATAAAACAGGATGATCCAGAATAATTAAATATAATATCTATCTAATAAAGTGATAAAAAACAAGGGTATTAAAAGTAACATTTACACATTTCACCACATCACATGGGTTTTCCAAAGTGTTCTCTCTTTTTTCCTCCATACTCCATTTGTAGACTATACTACACTATATCCTTTTATTTCTTATTGCATACATTACCTGAGGACACGCCAAGGTGCTACTCTCAACTCCTTCTTACCATTATTTTTCTGGCCAGGGATGTTTGTGGTGCCACTTTCCAGCATTTTTCTAGAGTTGAACCTCCTCTATGGGCAAAACTGATCTGCACATCTGAGTGTCCTGTGGAGTGTGAGAGAGGTGAAAAACATCCAGTGAACTGTAATTCTGTGGGTGAAAATACTCTGTTAATTAAAGTCCAGAGGCCTATTACCGACTCAGTCACACTGAAGTAAAGGCCACAAATACTCGAACAACTGGTCCTGAAAATAGGGGTGTGCACAAGAACACATTTGCATGCACAATGCATCAAACCTTAGAAATGATTGCTTACAACAGTGAACGGCCACAAAGGATTGCATACTTCTGTGTTAAAGGGTTACTCCAACCATCATAACCACTCTAGCATGCTGTAGTAGTTATAAAGAGAGGAGTACCCACTGGGCATTGAGGCTCCTTCATTCCCGGTTTCTGCAGAGCTGTGGAAGCTGGATACTGATCCTGTGGCTAATTCATTAAATGACAGTCTGTGCATAGAAATAAGCATAGAATTAACATTATCCAGCCTGGAACTCTTCTTCCGGGCTGGCTAACGACTCCCCAATAACGCTGCCAGGAGAGTTTTTGGAGAGTTATATCTCCAAAAGCAAATGAGTTAGCGCTGTATATAGAATACAGGTTGCTCCAAATATAAAGTCCAATACGTTTGTGAATTTGCTTGCTGATGGCTGTCCAGACTTTGAATAGTTAAAGATGTATGAAAAAAAACAGAGAATAACCAGTGATATCTAGTACTAGTGCAGATTATCTAGTACTGGGAGCAGGACACACAACAAAGATATGTGTGATATAGTACTCACATTTGATAGAGCTATAAACCAGCTCTGAGTGAAACAGCATACAGCAGTACAATCCCCACTAATGGATATGTAGCTCTGTTGGTCAGTCTCTCAGCATACAGATGTTTGTATAAAAGATATAAAAAGCAGACAATAGTGCTCTCTGTGATACATACATTAATAGGAGAAGATAAATATGGTCTACTCACATTTAGCACCACTCAAATATTACTGCTTATATACAAATACTAATAATGTTCAGTAGGTCCTCCAGGGTATAATCCTCACCAGGGTATTTGTGTATGGTATGTATTTGATTATTCTGTACTGTTTTTGCTTTATCCTTGTCAGTAAGGAGTTGATGGTATCCATTACTATCAGTGTTTGCTGCCTGTTTATATATATATACAAACATTACAAAAGTAGGAAGATAAAAATAGTCGAACCAGAAACAATCTCTAATTTAGCCAAGCTACTCTTTCAACTACTTTGGCCTTAAATTGGAAATTCACTATAAACTCACTTCGAATTTTCACTTTAGTTAACCCCTTAGGTTATACAATCTCAGTATAGTTGATCTATTAGTGCTTATCCTATCTTTTGTAATGTTTGAATGAACGCTATATATGTAGATATTCATTGGAAAATCAATTAAGTGGTCATGGTGCTTGGAGTAACCATTTAAGAGGAGAAATTGTTGCACTGTACATGTGATCACCAATACTGATCAATTGAAATGTGAAAAAAAATTAATCTTAGTGGTTGAACCTCAAATCTTCTGCAAACATGCAAGTATTAGGTTCTTAAGTAGTCATTCATTGTACAATTCTATGGTTCCATCATGCTTGTTCCAATAGTGGAAGCTGGTGGTGGCTTACATTTGGCAAGCATAATAAACGAGCTTCATCTGAATAGCACAGGTATCATACCAATGTCGTAGCATACCTAAACATTGCTTCTGACCACATAGATCTTTGGTCCCATATTCCAATATTCCAGTATATTTCCAGCTGGAAGTACACATAAGCATGTGGTAATAATTCACAGATACAGTGTGCATGATGTATAGACATCATTTCTTTACCATGCTTGAAACTAATTATCAGCATCACTACCAACAATGCCAGTTATCGTTATAGCATGCTCTTAAGTAGTATATATTTTTATGATTTGCAAACAGTTTAATTTAGGTAGCATTTATTTAAAATTTAGATCACTAATTGATGCCCTTAATTTTGTATGTATTTCTTTGTTTGAATACAGTAAAGCTCCTTTCTGTTAAAAGCCTGTCACTACAGAACATCACAACAGGTACCATTCGAGCATTTTGGAGTCAAGTAAAAGGAGCGACTGGATATCGTCTCACCTGGTCTTCCGAAGGTGAGATAAACATATTATTGTTTTTTTCCCTCATGTTTATTCTATTGATTGCGCATGATGTTCAGAATGTTGTTTAGATAGAATATAATAAATGTTCATTAAAAGGATTCTATAGTGCCAGGAAAACAAAGCTGTTTCTACAGTGCTGTCTACCTTGCGAGCCCCGTCTCGCTGCACCTATAGTGGTTAAAACCCCTTCAGTCACTTACCTGAATCCAGCGCACATGTCCCTCGGCGCTGGGTCAGGCTCCGCCCACGCTGGAAGTCCTCATGCATAGAGTGGGGACATGCACCCGGAAGTCCCTCTAGTGGCTGTATAGTAGACAGCCACTAGAGGGGGAGTTAACCTTGAGAGCTAATTATTGCAATTTCTCAGAAACTGCAATAATGACCACTGTCACCCCGACCCCTATATCTCAATGAAGTAGTCTGGTTGCCGTGTCCCCCCATTTTAACCCTGCATATGAAAACATTGCTGTTCTGTACAACGTTGCCAACAGCCATTTGAGGCACTTCCAATGCAATAGCAGCGTAAACCTGCTATTTCTATCAGATGGTCTTAAAGATGCCATCTGATTGGATAGCCTCTCAATGCTCTCTTTTTGGAAATCTTTGGATTGGTTGAGATTATCAACCTCGATGATCTCAGCCAAGGAGGAGGAGCATCCCAATGGAGACTGGTGCTTCAAAGGAGAAAAGGTAAGTAAAATACCTTTTTTTTTTCATTCTTGGCTACCAGGGCACTAAAACTTTAGGAATATACATTTGTCTATACGCTATAGTGTTCCTGTAATATGTCAAACGGATCTTTGGTTGGTTAGTATGAGCAAATTAAAAATCAGAAAATTATTTTACATGTTTGTACCAATGACATTTTATATCTTACAATACAGAGGGAAATGATCAGAACATTAACCTGTCTGAGGCATATGGCCAGTACCTGATTCAGGGTCTTCGAGCTGACACAGATTATACAGTCACCATTAATCCAATATTTGTAGACATAGAGGGTCCTATAGTTTCTGCTCAAGCTAAAACTCGTAAGTATATGGAAATAAATTACAATACTCTGTGAAAATATCTTACAATGTTCACAACTTGTTTCCAAAGACCCTGTTGCTCTTTGATCATTCATGGGGGAAATTGAATAAATCTAAAAAAGGCTGGGAGCAAATATTTTGATAACCAATATTAAAACAGAAACTATTTCTATGACAAGATGGCTATTTTGATTTTTTTTTTTATATTTTGATGACTATAATTGCAGTGGGTGCTACTACAGTGGAAAATCTGAAAGCCAGTGCAGTAAGTATCAACACTGCAGTGATATCATGGAATGCAGTGCCACGGGCTACAGGATACAGGCTGGCATGGGGACCCACCCCAGGTAAATAATATATTAACTGGCATATAGAGCATTACTACAATAATCCTGGTTACTTTATAGTTTGTTTGCTTTTATTTATCAAATTATTTATTTGATTTACATTCTATATTGTTTTTAAATTGCAATATGTCTTTCTTTCTTTTTATTTTATTAATTTCTTCTTCTTAAAGAATTTATTGGAAGGGATCGTCCCCGCCAACTTGCATTAGACAGTTCTATCACATCATACCAGCTGAAAAATCTCGCCCATAACACAGAATATGTCATCTCGTTATATGTGCTTTTTGGGTCTGCAGTGGGACCTGGGATTTCTACAACAGCCAGGACTTGTATGTATCATGTAATGTTCATATTTTATGTATCCAAGTAAATAGTCATTTGTAATTTTCTTTTTTTCATTACTTTTTATTAATTATTTTGTAGAATATAGATTCCAATAACCAAATTCTCAGATACAGTCATAGGAAAAATGACCCTTTCTGAATTCTGTGGTTTTACATATCAGGACACTATAACAATCATTTGGTCCTTAGCAGGTCTTAAAATTAGGTAACCACAACCTCAGATGAACAACAACAGATGACATATTACACAGTGTCGTGATTAATCTAACACAAATAAAGCCAAAATGAAGAAGCCATGTGTAAAACTAAGTACACCTTATGATTCAATAGCATGTAGAACCAACTTAGTTACATAGTTACATAGCTGAAAAGAGACTTGCGTCCATCAAGTTCAGCCTTCCTCACATATGTTTTTGCTGTTGAACCAAAAGAAGGCAAAAAACCTGGTCTGAAGCACTTCCAATTTTGCAACAAACTAGGAAAAAATTCCTTCTTGACCCCAAAATAGCAGTCAGGTGTCTCCTTGGATCAAGCAGCTATTACCCCACTAATTAGAAATTATATCCCTGTATGTTATTTTTTTACAAGTGTTTATCCAATTGCAGTTTATCTGTATGGACTCTGACAAAACCACCTCTTCAGGCAGAGAATTCTATATCCTTATTGCTCTTACTATAAAAAAACATTTTCTTGCCTTAGATGAAATCTCCTTTCTTCCAGCCTAAATGTGTGACCTATGTATAGCCCTGTTTATGAATAGATTTCCAGATAAAGGTTTGTACTGGCCCCGAATATATTTGTATAATGTTATCATATCCCCTCTGAGGTGCCGTTTTTCCACACTAAGAGATTTTTTAACCTTTCCTTTTCTCAATTTTGTAGCTCGTCTCTGCACTTTTTCTAGTGCGATGATATCTTTCTTTAGAACAGGTGCCCAAAATTGCACAGCATATTCAAGGCGTGGTCTTACCAGCGATTTATAAATAGGCAAAATTACATTTTCATCCCGATAATTTATGCCCTTATTTATACATGACAAAACCTTACTGGCCTTAACAACTGCAGATTGACATTGCATATTGCTGCCTAATTTGTTCTCTATAACAATTCCCAAATCCTTCTCGTGTGTGGTTATCCCTAGTTCAGTACCATTTATGGTGTAAATTGCTTGTGCATTCTTAACCCCAAAGTGCATAACTTTGCATTTCTCTACAAAGTAAGAATTTTCTGTATGGCATTATCAGTCTCTCACATCATTGAGTAGTAAATTTGGCCCACCCTTCCTTACAACCTCCTTTTAGTTTATTGAGTTTTGCTGGCATTTATTTATGAACAGCTTTCTTAAGGTGCCGCCATAGCATTACAATCAGTTTGAAGTCTGGACTTTAACTGGGCCATAGCAGCACCTTGATTATTTTCTTTTTCAGCCATCCTGTTGTAGATTGCTAGTGTGCTTGGGATCATTGTAATATGTAATCATTGTGTGATCCAATTTCAGCCAAGCTTTAGCTGTTGCACAGATGACCTCACATTTAGCTCTAGAATACTTTGGTATACAGAGGAGTTTATGGTTGAATCAATGACTACAAGGTTCCCACGTCTTGTTGCTGCAAAACAAGTGAAAATCATCACCTCTCCACCACCGTGCTTGACAGTTGGTATGAGGTGTTTGTGCTGATAAGCTGTGTTTGGTTTTTGCCAAACATGGCATTGTGTATCATGGTCAAACATCTCCATTTTGGTCTTTTCTGTCCAACGGACATTGTTCCCGAAATCTTGCAGTTGTTCACATGTAACTTTGCAAACCTAAGCCATGCTGCAATTTTCTTTTTAGAGAGAAGTGGCTTTCTCCTGGCAACCCTTCCAAAAAAACCATACTTGTTATTTTTTTTTTCTAATGGTACTGTCATGAATGTTAACATTTAATATGCCAACTCTGGCCTGTAGAGTTTGAGATGTAACTCTGGTTTCTTTTGCAATTTCTCTTAGCATTGCAAGGTCTGACCTTGGTGTGACTTTGGTGGGACATCCACTCCTGGGAAGATTGGCAACTGTCTTGTTTTCTGAATGTTTTCCACTTTTGAATAATCTTTGTCACTGTAGAATGATGGACTTTAAATTGTTTAGAAAATGGTCTTATAACCCTTACCAGTTTATTGGGTAGCAAAAATTGCTTATCTAAGATCATTGCTAAGATCATGTTTTTTTCTCATTGGCACTGTGTAAACACACACCTGAATGCTCCAGACCAGCAAACTGCTAAAACGTTGGCTTTTATAGATGTGTCGCACTTTCTTCGTTTTTCACACATGGCTTCTCTCTTGGCTTTATTTTTGTTAAATAAATAATTACACGTGTAATATGTCATGTGCTGTTTTTCATCTGAGGTTGCATTTACCTCATTTTTCCCATGACTGCATATACTATAGCTGAACATGACAAAAATATACTAGAAATATCAGTTTATAATAAAGGCAAACATATATGCTAATTATCACAGTTAATACCCTCAGCCATCAGGAAAGGCTGTCTGATCTAGTCAACAACTGTCAATGACAGAAAATATCTGGGGCAAGATAAATCTTCCTCCCCCAAATATTTGGGATACCATTTAGTATCAACAGGAAACCTCCATGTACTTTGACATCAGCATGTGCTGGAACCACTAGTATGTCAGACTATCGGGCAGTCATCATATACTCAGTATATAATGCCTTTGGTTGGTATTAAACATTCGGTTAATATGTGAGTGAATGTCTGTTCTTTTTTATTTTCTTTGTCTTGTTGGCATACTCGTAAATATGTAATGTTAGGGATTACATGTTTATGACTATTTAAATGGTCTTTTTGATAAATTTTTGCAATTCTTGGTGTCTAGGAATGGAATTTTATTGGCACAAATAAATTTAAAACTTTTAAACCAGTAACACAGATAGCTTATTGAAGCAAATGCTATGGGATATAAAAAGTAAAAACTAGTCTTAATGGCTCTGATCAAAACCATATTGAACCAAAGTTTGTCAAAACATTTTTTTTTTCATCCTCATAAAATAACTTAATTTCTACTTGGCTTAACCCAGATGCCATTTATGGGCGCAGGCTAATAAAATAAATAACTAGCACATCCCTTTTATGTGTAGCACAAAAAATGAAATGCATTACACTTTCCATGTTTTCGAAACAAACACTAAAGAGAGTTGAATTATGCACTAGCCATGATCAATGTTTTAAATTTTTATGACAGTATAACAATAAACTCTCTGTACTGTTCATGTTTACCATATAAATATTTGTCTGTAAAGAAAGCTGTAACAATTTTGTTGCATTCCACAGCACCTCTTGGATATGTCTCTAATTTCAAGGTTACAGGATACACAAGTACCTCTATATCTGTGGCTTGGAGTTCTACTACTGGAGCAACTGAATATAAAATGTCTTGGAGCCCTACTACATCAGGTATTATGATTTGAAACGTTCTTATTAATTAATTTAGTAAAACGATCAGAAAACCAGAATAGATACATTGATATTGTAGGTAAAAATCTCTGACTCAGATACATAGCGTGACATGCAGAATAGTTAGTTTGTGAGAAACATAGTGCGACAGTTCCTGGATAAGAAAAAAATACACGGTGCATTAGCAGTTAAATATTACCCTCTATACATGTAAGGCACAGTGCAAGGAACAAAACATGTCACCCATAAGTCAAAGCCACAGGTTCAAGAGGCATTCCGCAATCTGCATAGCGGAAATTACAAACACCCACAAAAATAAAATAAAGAATGTATCTCTGAAGTTCAAAATCTTTATTGCAGCTGGAACAAAGCAGATGTAAAGGGCAGAACACGGTGTAATTGACGATAATCCAATCCTGACATGTTTTGCTCCATGAACAATTTGTTACTGCAGACAAGCATAAAAGCATACAATCACAAAAGGCATCATCGGAATGTATTCCAAAATAAAATTAAAGTGATATAATTACTAACAGAGTTGTTCACCAAGGCAAATCTGGATAAAAAAAAACATTCAGTAGATATTAGGGTTTTCTGGAGGAACATGCAACTTACATGCTGCATTTATATAAGTCCAAAATATTCCACGGCACTTTACAATTCTAGAAAGTGAATATTTCAGGGCAAAGAAGACTCTGCTCAAACAAGTTTACAATATATGAGGGGATTTTCAGGTAGGCAAATAAGTATCGAGCCCAAGGACACTTACTGGTATTGTGGTCCAAATAAGATTTGATCAGCAGTAAGATCACCACTGCTCTTACCAGCCAATATATCCAGTTAAACTGCACAGAAGAAAAAAATTACATTGCATTGCTTTTTACTATGATTCCGAAAGACTGTCTCTTGTTACGTGCTGGAGTTTTACTAATCCTAGTGTGTCTTTTATATTAGAACACCTGCTGGCACTATAATTGCCAACAGGTGTGCTAACATAAAGGAACACTATAGGGTCAGGAACACAATCATGTATTCCTGATCCTACTGTGTTAAAACCACCATTTAGGTCGTTGGCCCCATGTTAGTCCCCTAAAAAGTAATAAAACGTACCTTATTTCCAGGACCGTGTGGGTCCGCTAGTGCTGGCCCCATGCTGACATTATCAGAATTTATGATTCTAATCATGTAAAAGGGTTTGTTCAGTTTAGTATGCTACTTCTGAATTCACTATTTACCATGTCTTACTTTCAGATTCTCCTAAGAGCAAGTATTTGGCTAATAATCTGCGATCTTATCACCTTACTAATTTGGAGCCAAACACTAAATACATAATAAATGTTCAAGCTGTTTATAGCAACTTTGAAGGTCCCCCAGCCACGCTTATTCAAAGCACAGGTAAGCAAGTAAA
Source organism: Pelobates cultripes (assembly GCA_933207985.1). Classification (NCBI taxonomy): domain Eukaryota; kingdom Metazoa; phylum Chordata; class Amphibia; order Anura; family Pelobatidae; genus Pelobates; species Pelobates cultripes. The sequence goes on along the minus strand of OW240914.1, from coordinate 149,665,510 downwards.
CCACATATTACACAACAATGTATTTTTTTTTAACAGTTTAAAACACTCTTGTGATTAATTGTATAATTAGCTCAATCGGAAGACAATAATACATTTCTTAAATACTGTTTAATGCATTTGTTTAGATAATTATATTATACTGTAGGATTATAAAGGTGAATGCGGAATTAATTTACTATACGATACATTTATTATAATCAGTGAACTTCCTTGGATACTGGGTCTCAATATTTTACGGTCGGCTTAAGGTTCATAGTTGCCTAGAAACCCAATTAGTCACCTGGTGGCTCTTTTCCATCATGAAAAAAAGAATCCGTGAGAGCTGACATCCCATAACCACCTGACACATTTTCTAACCTCTGTTACCTGCTATGTGGCCCATTAACATCCATACTGCAGGAAATGACTGAGGATGGTTTTTAAAGGGACACTCCAGTCCAATAAGCACTTTAGCTTGCTGAAAAGCTTTATGTGTGAAGAGTGCGTCCTTTTTTCATTTTGGAAATAGTGCAGATTTCAATAGAAATTTACACTTTTATAGCACGTATCAGTTCTAGCTTTATGTTTCACCTCTAACCCTCCTGTATATGGTGGGACATGTAGCACAATATTCAACAGCAGCTACATTCATGATAAAATCAATTAAATGAATGAAACTGGTGTGTAACAGCTTCATTCACACTTTAGCATTTTAGTGAACTTTAGGCTAGTTAGGCTTACTTTTTTCAGTCTAGATGCTGGATGGGCTTTTGCTCCCATATCATTTTAAGTAGACATACCATTTTATCCCCAAAAGATAAATAGATAATAGTTTGACCATGTCTTATTTTCCCACAAATCATTTGACAATAATCAGGTTCACGTTAAACTCATAAAAAAACACTCCAAAGTTAGTGTGAATCTGCGGGAACTTAGGAACACAATTCAACCACTTGTGTGGGGATTTTATTGTCACTTGGTAACCCATGGCATATTGTGCAAAAATTAGTGGGCAGTACTATGCTACAAAATCAAGCAGGGAATCAAGCAGTAGAGATCAATTTATTTTTTTACATAACTGAATACATATTATTCATATATTAAGTTCAAGTTTCTGCTGTTAAACACTCTCTACAGATTCCAACCCTGTCCAGGTGCTTCCAGTTAGAGAGCTACAGATCATTGATACTGGCGTCAATAAACTGAAGCTGTCCTGGAAGAAAACTTCAGGAATCACCCACTACAAGATATCATGGGCCCCATTCGATGGTAAGATCTTCTGGAGAGAGAATAGAGAAAAATGATAAAACAATACTGGGAACCATTTTTCATTCACTAAAAGTCATATTTAAATTAAAATCATAGGTAAATTGTGTTTTCTCAATTACAGGTGGTGTCAAAACCTCTAAGATTGTTCCTGCCGATGCATCATTTTTCACACTAACTGATCTAAAGGAGAGTTCCACTTACACCATTCAAGTCTCCTCCTTAATCGGAAACCGCGAAGGAAGCCCAGTGCTACTTACAGCAAAAACGTGTGAGTTGAAAAGTAACAGATTTTGCTAGCAAAAGTCTGCTTTCAGTGTTATAAATAGTTAGACATACCAACTGCTGTCTGAAATGTCAGCATGTGTCTTTCTAAACATGGCATGCGGGTGGTCATATTGATTTATTAGAGGCTTAGATCTTACAAGTTTCATTAAAACCTGGAACCTTGGCTTTCAGTAGTAATATTGTATTTGCTGTAGTAAGAATGCAATAACAGGTTCCCTTATTTTAACGCATTAGTGTCCATTTAAATATAAAATGAAAGCCAAATAAATATGAGATACATAGATAGCTGAAAACATGAATGTGACAACTATTTTACAGTGGATCTGCCAAGAGTCGACTCTTTTGAAGTTAAGGAAACTACGGGAGATAGCGCTTTACTGAGCTGGTCTGGGGTAACTGGAGCATCTTCATACCTCTTATCATGGAGGGATTCTTCAGGTGAGAACAGCAGGTGGCATTTCTCTGGATATCTGTATCTGTTCAGAACATGTATTGAAAATGTTATAAGGTATACTAAAGATAAATATTTAAAACCTCTGCTTGTGATAAGTGCTTAGCTCATTAAGAGGCCCCTCATCCTGGAAATGTCATAGCAAAACATTTATAGTAAATCACCATATGAACTACAGTATCCTTTATCCTCTCCTACTGCATGGACATTCCAAATGAGTAAAATTAGGAATAGAAATAAATGGGGTGTAAAAGTAATGTATTTGAGGAGAGTTAAACTTCAGTAAAGTTCTGCCTTCAGTTCCAAAATGGATATTTGCCCAGGAGGCCTAGCACAGTCCTGGAAAAAAGTGAGAGTACAACCCTCTCCCCACCTCCCATCCAAAGGAAAAAAAGTACTTTTATTCACCTTTCCTCCCTCACGGCTGATGAATAAAAATTTATAAATAGTATGTTACGGCCAATTTCCATTTGCATTAACTATAACTTTATAGGAAATGGAGGCCTAAATGTTGTTGGAATATACCAATATATAAAAAATAAATTTTTAAAAAGTAAAAAATTATATATTTTTCATAATATTAAATCATTTTAAAAGTATAGTTTTTTTTTGTCATTTGGAAAGCTTATCCAACAATACCAAATCAAAGCCTAATTTAGCCAACCTCTAAAATGAGGCATTATTGTGGATTTTGATCTAAAACAACAACATAATAGTTTAGTATGGTGAAATAAACGGTTTTAATTTTTTCTGATTTCTTTTCTTCAGATCCTGATTCCGCCATGGAGCAGTTGGCTGGAACATTTCGGTCCTTTCGGCTTACTGGATTACAGTATGGAAAAACATATATCTTTACAATAAAACCTCTCTTTGGCGAGATGGAGGGGCCAGAGAAAGTCATTACCCAAGCGATAGGTAGGAAAACAACGCTGATATTTGCAGTATTAAGGTGATTGTATTTTTGATTGTTTATTTCCAAATGTAGCTTCTACAAACATCTTGTTTTTTTTAGTTATATTATTTTTAAATATCAAGACTGTTTTACTATTTACTAGTTTTAAAATGTCAATGTAGGCCAAGATTAGGGGGTAGGCAACCTTTGCCACTCCTGATGTTGTGGACTACATCTTCCTGAATGCTTTTACAGCCATAATTTTGGCAAAGCATTAGGGGAGATGTAGTCCATAACATTTACAATGTCGAAGGTTGTCTAAACCTGGCCAAGATCAACCAAAGGTTGACTCGTTCAGAAATGGCAGCTACTAGAGACAATATCATTTAGCCTTAATCTAATTAGTTAATTTCCAAGCTAAAATGACATACAGTTGGCATGAAAAAGTGGAAAAGCATGTTTTAAAAAAGAGAAAACAAAATTAATCCTGTAATAAGCTAATAGAAAGGCTTATATATAAAATAAAAGCTATAAACGTGACTTTTCACAATGTGACCGGCGGCAGATTGAGCAGTTAAAATTAAAGGATCACTATAGGGTCAGGAACACAAATATGTATTCCTGACCCTATAGTTAATCCCCCCCCCCCCCTTAGGCTCTCAGAATGGGTTAAAACTCATCTTATTTTCAGTTCTAAATGGGTCCACCAGTGCTGGCCCTGCCCCCTTGGCAACATCATCAAAATTGCCAATTTTTAGCCATGGGGACAGCATAAAATCAGCAAGGGGGCGGGACCAAATGCCATTTTGGCCAATCAGCACCTCCTCATAGAGATGCATTGGATCAATGCATCTCTATGAGTAAAATTCTCTGCATGGGCACGGTGAACGGCAGGGCTGCCTACTGTGCAGCCCTGAGACAGGAAGCCCCTCCAGTGGCCATCTAAGGAGTGGCCAGTTGGAGGTATCCCTAGGGGTAATGTAAACACAGTGGCAGTGTTTACATGAAAATTCCTAAAGGGAATAATAAGCTGTAGTTGTTCTGGTGACTATAATGTCCCTTTAAGCTCTGGACCTATGGAGTTTTGATCTGTTCAAAAAACTTATAACTAGAATATACCTGTGTAGCCAATACCATTTTTTTCTGTGAAACAGTAGTATAAAAGTGGAGTATCTTATTAAACCACAGTGGCACGTAGGTCACTGAGGTTTAGTATCTATGAAATGCCCCTCATCACAGATCCTAAACCTCAGTGACCTACCTAAAACATTTTGACTAACATAGCAAGAGTAGGGTATACTACACTGCTGTCGGGCCACATATAGAATCCATATAAGCAAAATACACAAATGTAATGTTTTTACAAAAGCTATATGGAGAAATAAATATAAACATATCTGAGTTATAAAATATGTTCAATGTAATGTTATTTTGTTGTTACAGATAATCTGGCACATAGTATATATTTTTTGCTGTAGAATGAATGCAATAAAATCTTACAAACAATTACCTTTTTGTTAAAAAAAATATTGCACGTTTCTTTGTGTAAGGTTGCATGAAATATGTTTATCTATGTACCCCCGTGTTCTCTTTTATTTAGGTTTTTTATTTTTTTCATTTCAGTTGGACCAAAGAAAAAAGTCAACCCAGAAAATACAATTCCAGGATCCACAACAAGGTCTCCATCCGTTACCTCAAGAGAAAGTGCAGCAACAACAAACTTTGCTACTCGGGGATTTTCAACAGTCATTTCGGAACCCAGTACGTCTACATTTAGGAGGAATTTCTCAAGCTCACTATATTATGTTTTTGCACTCATGGGCGCTAATTTATTACAGTTATCAATTTATATTCTGAATTTCTTTTTTTAATTTAACAAACAAATCCTCTTTTATTTTATTCTATTGACATTTAAAAATATTATTGAGAAACTTTGGCTGCATTTTAGCAAGGGCTTTGAGAGTAATAATCCAATCATGATCATTCCAACTAGCTCCCAAATATCATCATAACATATGAAATCAAACATGTTTAAGCATTTTTAATGTTCATGGTTGTATATGGAAACGGTTTTCTGTGTCTTTGTGCTGACTTTTATGCTTTTAGAGGTATGTCAAATATTCACATTTGCATTTTTATAGCTTTTTTCTACATAAAGGCCTACAAACTTGCATTCAAGCCTTTTATTTTCTATCTCTTTTCAACATTATTTTCCCCTCTGCCCCTTTAGTCCTTTTGCATTCCATTCTTTATTTTTACCTCTTTTTCTTCTTCACTCAATTGCCCTCTCTTTTTATTAGAGTGGAAAGAGGGAGTGCATCAGAGTTTTCCAGCGGTGCAGGAAGCACATTAATCTGTCAAACAGAAGCATACAATTTTTTTTCAAGCAGGAAATGGGGACGCACTCCAAAATTTGCTGACATCTTGATGAAGGCCAAAACACCTTTTTCATCGTGTCTCCTTTGAGTAATACTGTGCTGTGCTAGAATACTTCCATCTCTAACGTTACTACTATAAAACTTAGAAAGGCTATAAGTACATCAAGAATACGTTTGTAAATAATCATAATTCATCTATAATCTTTCAGCATCTAACACTATCTGCCATGACATTTCAAAATCACAACGTATTAATGTGGATTTTACAGGGAAAACGTATGGTTATCTTCAAACACTCATTGACATAAATCATATCTTTCTTTGTTAATTTCACTTACAAGCACATATTGTCATTACTAACTATTATGTATTCAATGTAGTTATGTACTGACAGACAGTATAAAATAACTATAACTACTGCTAACAGTGGTAGTAATAATGTTGACAACCATGTTTTAGCTACATTATTTGCAAGGCAATACATTTACATAATTCATGTTTATTCTTCTACAGTCTGTGCCAAGCTGAAATCTGACATTGTATTTCTTGTGGATGAGTCCTCCAGCATTGGACCAAGTAATTTTAACAAAGTTAAGGATTTCCTATATAGAACTGTTTCATACTTTCCCAAAATTGGGCCCCAAGGAGCACAGGTAATGTATCAAATAGAAAATGTATTAAAGGAACACTGCAAAGAAATTTGTTTAACAGTTTACTATACTGTGTATATATATATATATATTGTTTTTTTAAATCAGTTTTTATTTTGAATTTAAAGTTTCAAGGTTCATAGAAGAGAAAAGGAGCATGCAGGCTCCAAAAAGGTGGTTCATCATTACAACTTTTTACACTGATGTTCAGATATTATCCGCTGGTAGACATAGGAAATTGTGTATTCAGAACATACATCATCGGCTTAACTGTGTCAAACTTACGACAGTAAAGAATTAGATTTAGATTACACCCGGTTGCGTATATATCGGCTGGGGCTGCGGAGTTAGAGGAGAGGGTTTCCCCCGTTAAGTCAGCTCCTCTCAGGTTTCACACATTGAAGGGTGTTCCCATTTATTGTAAGAACAGTGGTTTCGGTGTCTACAGCGTGGTTAGTTATCTGACCCTCCATAATGTGTGGTTCAGGCAGTGGGTATCATACTCAAATTTCCGGGTCAGTGAGTCGTGTTGCACGGATGTTGTAGCCACGTCCCCCCTTATTTACATGCATGTGATCCAGGTGTCCCTATGGCGCACTTTAGTGTTATGGCATATTAGAGTCCCTGTCCCTGAGTAGACCAAAAATAAAGTGCGCTGTGCCTTTTAAACCACAATGAATAAGTAATGATTACATAAATATCATATGACAGTGAAAATTATTTAAGAAAAATCTTGTGCAATGATTTATGACCAAAGTGATCAAGTGCACTTGTGAAAAACACACTTATTAGTTATTGTGCAAATGTTTAAAAAAATCCTTGATAACTTTACCCACTTTGGAGTAACCCCTCTTGCTTGTGTCAGTATTCCAATGTGAATCTCAAAATAGAAAAGGGGAAACACAAACTCATAGGGCAATATGTTTGAATACAAATATAAATTGATATAAACAGAAACACTAGTGTCAGGGAGGAGAAGATCAAAGTAAGTCAAGTAACAGAAGGAGGGGAATGTGTGGGAAAGTGCAGGATAGAGGGAAGGGGGTGGGTAATAAGGAGCGTGTTGCTGTGAAGGCATTAGGTAAGTGTATGCGGGACCGGGATTAGGGCCACTTGTCTGCGGTCCCTGCCCCAGCCCCCTCACTTCTCTGACGTCTGGCTTCCGCGGTATCCCTGTTGTTTCCCGTCCTGTCCGACATGTATAGAAACCATGGGTGCCATCGATTCCCATGTTTTTCGCTTGTGCCTAGCAAAGCAGCCTGTATGGCTTGGATATCTTCCACTTTTTCCAGCCATTGTTCCCTGCTGAGTATTATGCTTTGTTTCGAGTAGGCTTGTATTAGGCATCGAGACGCGTTAAGGAGATGTCTGGCAATGGATTTCTTTTTCGTCGAAATTGGTGCTGAGATCAGATGTAGCAGAGCTAGTTCGGCTGGTAGCAGTTGTGGTTCACTGAAGACTTCTGTCATCATGTCCCGTATCATATCCCATAAAGGTGTGATTTTGGTGCAGCTCCACCAGATATGTTCAATCGTCCCTTCAGCCAAGCCGCATCTTCAGCAGAGGGGGGCTAAATCCAGGAATATCCTATGTAGGAGGGAAGAAGTGTGGTACCAGTAGGACAGGATCTTGTCATTGGTTTCCTGGCGTCTGGAGCTGATGGAGCTCTTGTGCTGTAAGATGAGAACCTTGTCCCATTGTGCATCTGTGAACGTTTTCCCAAGCATTTCCTCCCATCTGCGCTTGAAAGTCGTTTTTGTGCGTTTATCCCCTGTCAGTAGGTGTTGGTACAGGAGTGAGATGGTCTTCTCCAGTGGTGTGCCCCTCTCACAGATTTCTTCGAACCAGGTGAGGTCCCGGTGTAACGGTGTTCTGTTGTGCATCTGTCTATAGTAATGCCGTAGTTGAGTGTGGCGGAATTTATTGAGGGTCGTCGGAATCGCCTCCCCCATTATGTCATATATGCTCCTCATGTGTGTACGTCCTAAGACCTTCCGCATGGGGGTGTAAGATGGCAGCATCTATGTAGGCCCAGGGGCTAGGCGGCAAGCTTCCTCCCAGGGAGCTGTTGTATTCTAGCGGTATTAACGGGCTTGGTGCAGGGGATATTTGTTGCGCTCCACGTAAGGATCTCCAGGTCCTGAGGGTATGCGTGACGGGCGAATTTGCTGTAGTTCGGTCTGGAGTCTTGGGCTTTCCCAACCACACTGCCGCATGTAGCAATGTTTCAGTCCCTCCCCAGTCCAAGGCCGGCCATTGCTGGTGTGGACGAGCTGAGTGCCAGTCGATAATCCGCTGCAGGGTCGCAGGTTAGTGGTATTATTTAAAGTTGGGTAGGGCCAGACCCCCCCACTGCCTAAGTAGACAGAGCAGATCATGGCGGGATCTCTCTCCTCTCCAGACGTAGTGGATTACTGCAGTATTTAAGGTGTAGAATTCCACATCCTTATTGTTCTTACAGTAAAAAAAACCTTTTCTTTGCATTAGACGAAATCTTCTTTCTTCCAGTCTAGACGCATGACCTCGTGTCCTATGTAAAGTCCGATTTGTGAATAGATTTCCCCACAATGGTTCGTATTGGCCCCGAATATATTTGTATAATGTTATTATAATGTTTTTCTAAACTAAAGAGGTTTAAATTTGTTAACCTTTCTTCATAGCTGATATGTTCCATTCCTTTTATTAATTTTGTAGCCTGCCTCTGCACTTTTTCTAGTGCCGTAATATCCTTCTTTAGAACAGGTGCTCAAAATTGCACAGCATATTCAATATGTGGTCTTACCAGTGATTTATAAAGAGGCAAAATTATATCATCCCGAGAATGAATTCCCTTTTTCATGCATGACAATACCTTACTGGCCTTTGCCACTGCTGATTGACGTTGCACATTTTTGCATAGTTTGTTGTCTATAACAATTCCCAAGTCCTTTTCGTGTGTTGTTATCCCTAATTTGCTTCCATTAAGGGTATACGTTGCTTGTGCATTCTTTACGCTGAAGTGCATAACTTTGCACTTTTCAACATTAAATTTCATCTGCCATTTGAGTGCCCAGTCCCCCAGTCTATCTAAATTCCTCTGCAGCAAAGTAATATCTTGCTCACATATTACTTTACAGAGTTTTGTGTCATCTGCAAACACTGAAACATGACTTTCAATGCATTTTTCATGTATAAACATGTTAAATAGAAGGGGTCCCAGAACAGAACCCTGAGGGACACCACTTGCCACCTCTGTCCTGCTTGAAAATTTACCATTAATGACAACTCTTTGTACTCTATTTTTAAGCCAATGTTCTACCCAAGAACAAGAATTTTCATCTAGACCGATTTCTTTGAGTTTGAATACTAATCTATTGTGATTAGTTGTAGAGAGTGTGTATAGGGGTTGTAGAGAGTATGTATAGGGGGCATAGTGTGTTTTGGGGATGTAGCAATTGTGTGTGTGTGTATAGGTGATGTAGAGAGTGTGTGTTTAGAGAATGTTGTATGTGTTTGCTTACAAGGAATCTAGTATGTGCATAAGGGTTCTAGAATGTGTATGTCAGGAATGTAGTGTGTGTAATGTGCAGTGTAGTGATGCAGTGTGTGTGTGTAGGGGTCTAGTGTGTGTTTGAAGAACCCAGAATGTGAATAGGAGATCTAGTGAGTGTGTATGTGTGTGTGTGTGTGTGTGTGTGTGTCGTGTCACATCTCTTTTCTTTTTGGTTGCAATGCCTATCAGACAGCCCTGAATAACACTTTTGTGCGCCTTCCGTAGTTTGATCGGTGACATGTCTTCAGTGTCGCTCTCTTTGAAGTATAGGGTAAGTTTGCGCGTCACTTGGTCTTTGATCACCAGATCCTGCAGCAGGGACTCATTTAGTCGCCAAGTCCATTCTGCCAGCCTAGTAAGGGGAGATTCCACTGCAATCAAGACTGGGCTGTGATTCGACCAGGTGGAGGCTGCTATCGTCGCAGAGATCAAGCTCGTGAGATCCTCCTGTTGCATGAATCAGTATTGTATCCACACGTATCAGTTGTGAACTGCCAAATAATGCGTGTAATCCTTGTCCACGGGATGGCAGACTCTCCAACAGTGTACTAATCTCATTTTTCTCAGTGTATTATTACACATATGATGTATTTGCCATATCCATGCAATACATTTATATTCTTATATGATTGTTTGCGCACTGTGTATGTGTGTACATGACCGATATCTCACCACTTCAATTACTGATGTAATAAAATAACAATAACCACCTTCTTGATTATTATTGATTGCAGATTTGTTTACATGTTCTAAATCTATTTGGGCTATAGTAAATATGCATGTAACTAGTCCTCTGCATTGATATCAAGTACAATTCAATGTTTCCCAAAATTAGCCTCTCCTAATCATGTTAGCACACTCTATTGATAAGCAGTGACACTATTAGTACAAGTTAACATATTCTACTACCCATTACAATGACACCTTGTATTGGCAAAATGATTGTATATAATGCAATATGGATTATATGTATGTAAATAATTTATATTATTACAATTAGATCATTGTCTGAATATTCAATTTTAAAACTGAGCTTTTGAAAGACATTTTATCCTCATCCAAAACATAATACAATAACAAAACATAAAAGGAATGCTCTTTGTACATAAACAATGAAATACTTTTAGAATGCCTTTGTAAAAAACAAAACAAAAGAATATTCAGAATAGAATAGATCTGGGGTGCACTAAAGATAGATCCCAGGATGTCAAAGAACTAAAACTCCCATGATGCTTTGCATGCCTTTAGAACGACAAAGCATCATGGAAGCTGTAGTTATAAAACATCTGTGGATCTACCTGTTGGGCACCCCTGGTGTAGATATTTCAATAGTAGATAAGACATAATTTCTCGGCATCCTGATCTGTCATCTTTGCCCTAGATTGCTATTGTCCAATACAGTGAAGAACCAAGAACAGAATTCTATCTGAATCAGTATAAAGAAAGGAATACAATCCTGAAAGCAATTCGAGGATTACAGTATTATGGAGGGAACACAAAAACAGGTAACACACTTTTACCTTTGCTGAACACAGAGATATAGTTATAGAACCAATACCCATTAGTGTTGCTTTTTGTGTATTTTTTTATAACTACTTGTGTGCTGCTATTATTTTATGTTATTTTCTAGACCAAATTATATTACAACTTTTCAAAAACCATGAGGTGAGAGTAGTAATATACTAAGATACATTGACTAAAATAGGAGTAAAGGTCGTGTTAATGGAACCGAGCAGCAGTTTACATCACTCTAAAAATCTCTGAGATGTCCCTGATGATTATTTTGCTCTCTATGGTGACCTCTCACATTTGTAGGACTCATATTTCTATTATTAACACCTTCAAAATACCCCCCAAATGTCTGGGGGGGAGGGGAGAAGAAAAGTGCTCCTTAACATCTTGTTACAAAACTATATATTCACTGATAACATTCCTCATGTGTCGTGTATGTTGTTGACATCCAGAGGGCACTAGACTATTGTTTGGGAAATAAAGATTCACATTTTCAGATTTTTTACAACATAGGTCCCAGCTTAGTTTATACTCTAACTTGAGTTGTTTAAGCTGAAGGATATCATAGCAGAGAATAGACATAGAGAAATTGTGCTATATTCTGATTGACTTACACAGTCTGTTTACTGTATTTGTAGTTTGCATTCACATTTTAAAAGTCACTCGTATGATGCAATTCAGTGGTCATATGGTACTTACTTCATTTTGCTCAAATTCAGGTCGTGGTATTGGACATGTACTGAAGGAGATGTTTCAAGTATCAAAAGGAATGAGGCCCTCATCTCCTCACACACTGGTGCTGGTGACTGACGGAAGGTCTCAAGACAATGTCTTACAGCCGGCCAAAATAGCTCACGCATTAGGTAAAGGTTTCAATGTTTAAACTAATCTTATTTAAATTGTAAAATTTATATCTGGCTTTCTCAAGCAATCAACAAGAAAGCAAAATGGATTGAGAAACAGCTGCAATATCTCCTGACAAGGTGTGCTCAGCCTCTCATGCTTCCTAGGACAATAAAAACATAGTGTTAAGTTGGGAAATTTTAACATAGGAATCCCTGGCTGTGCCTGCAAGATAGTGAAACACTAAATGTTCCTTTCCTGGCAAAATACTTTGATATTATTATTTATCTCATAACATCCCTTACTTTTCACATTCCATGTCAGTATGATATTGTATATGCTTCCATTGTAGTGAAAGTTCCTATAGGTGCATATTCATGAGAAAAGGAGAATTATAATGTCTCAAGCATTGCTACTCAACCCAGTTCTCAAGGCAAACCAGAGGTCCAAACCAGTGGTCGCTGAAGTGATAATTCAAAGTGAAATCAAAGTACATTTCAATTTTAAGGTCATTATAGGTAAACTAGAAAAAGTCTCTCACGCAGCTGTTCTTTAAGCTCAGCTACCTTGTATGGAAGCCCAGAGAGGCCATGTATTTTTTTATATTATATTAAGACAATAACTTGTTATCTTGACATAAAAGTTTGAAAATATTAAAAATACATGGTCTCTTCTACATGTGCTTTTTTAACTTTGGCCTTAAATTTTAAATTCACTTTAAATTCTCACTTTAGTAAATAATTCTAAATATCTAGATTGGAACAGAACTGGGTAATGCCTAAATCCTGTATTTTATTGTGTTTTGAAGGCTGTGTTCGGAATCATTGAGTTAAACTGCAAAACTTTGGTGTTTCAGGAATCACACACAACTTTGAACAAGCATTTATCAAAGTAAATAAAAAATACTTTCCATCTTGGTAGTCAAGTTTCATCTGTTTCTCCATTCATCATAATGAGTATATTAACAAACACATAAATATTTCATGGCATGCCATTAGCACATGTTTTAAAAAGTTGCACACTTTCTATTGCTTAATTACAGAAAACCTACTTTTATGAAAAGCAGATGTATGCCAGGCAGAGTTATTCGTAAACATAATCCATTTCACAGTATCATTTTTGAAAACATTTTTAATATAAACTCAAAATCACCACTGTGTGTACATTTCCTGAACATAATTAATGTTTGTAACTTGGATTAATTTCAAGTCATTAGAGCAGGACTGTCCAAATGTAACCTTCTAACGGTGAATTGATTTTTTGTATCTTTGTGGTATATAACAGTAGTCCTGTTGAATATAATATAATAGAAAATTAGTAGATTATTTAATGTCTCTCTCCTTTATTTACGTACTTACTTTACTCAAACATCTTCATTAATTACTGTCCCTTCTGCCCTCAGTAGTCAGTCGGACCATTCACTGTACACATAGCCTAGCATCAGAATTGCATCTCATTTTCAAAGTAGGGTCTAATCATTTATTTTTAAAGAGGCAAAAGTATATTTTGGTCACACGAATCAATAAAAAATTTTTATACATGAAAGCACCTTATTAGCTTTTGCAATGGCAAACCAGAATTGCATACTGTTGCCTAGCTTGTGATCTATAATTGTTCCCAAGTTCTTTTCATTTAATGTTATCCATAACTTGGAAACTTAGGGACTTGTGGTTCCCTATTCCAAAATGCATGACTTTATATTTATCTGTATTTAATCTCATCTGCCACTAGCCTGCCCAGTTTCCAAATTTATCCAAATACCTCTGTAAAGAGGTTACATCATGTTCAGACTACTATTTTACCCAGTTTTGTGTCATCAGCAAAGATCGACAACGGACTTTTACTTCAAGATTATTTATAAATAAAAGAGAAGTGGACCCAGGACAGAACTCAGAGGCACTCCATTTACCACTTTTGTCCAATTAGAACATTTTCCATTTACAACTACTCTCTGAACTCTCTAGCTTTAGGTCAAGAACACAAATTTTCATCATGGCCAATTGATTTCATTTTTACCAGTAAGCTTTTGTGTGGGACAGTATAAATATCCAAGTAGATCACATTAGCTGTTGAATGTCCTGTCCTTTGTTCAGCATGGACTTTGATAAATAACTCTAATTAGATTGTTGATCTTGCCCGAGCATTTACCTAAGAGTGGGCATCCCAGCAAATCTGTGGATACCACGTATGCTGCTTTATTTACCTGGATTGCCCAGATCGAGATCTTTGCTGCCTCTTGGTGCCTTATCCAGCTGACCAGATCCAGTGTCTCTGCTCCCCACACTTTAGACCAGTAGAGGTTATCCCAGTCCTAGGAGTACATCTATCACTACCAGACGCCCACCATGTTGGCGGGCCCTCGTTGCTCCCAAGATGATGAAGGTTGAAATCAGTGACCTAAGCACAACACCCATTGCGACTATAATGTCCAAGCTGGACTATGTCTTTGTAACTTTCCTGTCCTGTATAAAGGTAAGGTGTCAGAGTGTACATTCTCCTCAACGGGGACAGGGAAGCAACCTACTTGTATGCTCATAAGTGTCATTACTGTGAGTACTGTTGCCAGATAAGTTAATCAGTTCGACTCTCTCCAAGTCCCCATTACTTTTGAATAAAGGCGAGTTCTGCTTCTGCAAATAACTCTGGAGTTGATATGCTCGGGACAGAGCCTGAGAGGGTTTGAAGCTGAATTTGGGCCCATGATCCTGGGGATTACTTTCGTATAGCCTTCCAAGATTGCAGCCACTGCTTTTGGGAGACCATGTGGATTTTATGTGAAGTGTCACACAGCAGGTTTTATTAAACTTCAGGTCTCCGTTAGCTTGGGATTATCCAACTGTGAGTCCGTTGCTCATAGATTGGGCATCAGATCTTTTATGATGTATCCCTGTTTTTCATCTTGTGCAGCGTCATTTTCTGTTTGTTTTATTTTTTATGCCTTTTTTCGATGTACTTCTGTCTTATAACTGTTTATCCACTCACACTGTTATGTTGCTCAACATCATACCTATTATAACATTAGATGTTTTTATCTACCGTTTAATCTATACCATATTATTTGTATTATGCACCTAAATATTTTGTTGTATGCTGTTTCTATCTATATATCTTCTGCATGTTATATGCTATCATCTCAATAAACAAAATGATTGACAAACAAATCTCCCTCTCTCTCTCCCTCTCTCTGTATACATATATATTTCTATCTATCTTTCTATCACATTCATATGTGTTTATTGTGGCTTTATAGTTCTGTTGTCATTTCTGATTCATTACTTAGTAGTACCCTCTTCATTTAATACTCATCCATGATGCTATTTAAACTTCCTTGCAGGGGTGCGGATGCTTGCTGTGGGAGTGGGTGGAGCAGACATGGATGAGCTGAAGGGTATCATGATGCACCGTAATTTGGAGAACATCTTCTTTATTAGCAGCTTTGATGAATTCCCACTAATTATTCAGGACCTGATAGAGAAGATTTGTTCTGAACAAGAGCAACCTCCTGAAAAACAAACTATTGAGGTGAGTGTCAAGTCACCAGTCTAGTAAGTATTACTAATATTTAACCATACTTTAAATGCATGGTATTTAATATCAGTCACAACACTACACACAAGGTGTTTTGGGTTGCATGCTATTTTGTTCTATACAGATCATATTAAGAGCTTTACATCCTGGTAGAAAGAGGCACTATATGAAAAAAAGCACAAACACTGTAAGATTTACACTCGGCATGCCGCAGATGTGCCGAGATAGCCAGATATACTTTACAGCTTGCCCTATTGTTTGTTTAAATCTGACAAGAAACTTCCATTCATTAGTTTATCTAAGCAAGAAATGCAGTTAGTCAAAAATATATCTTCCTGCATGGGTGTTTGGTGGTGGTGTCTTCTTAATTACAGTTATCTAATTTCCAGTTTGTCAATCAGGAGGAGGAAAAGGAGCCTCAGGCGCCAGAACCACCATCAGGAAATCGAGAGGGGTCTTGTGATACTTCTTGTACTAAAGTAATCTTTCTGTTGTTGAATATTATCATGTGTGTGTATATGTAGCCCCTGAACCATACTGCTTTAGAGCAGAGCACTACAGCAATTAATACTACATTTACCAACTGCCGACTTACTGCTTAGCAGTTTCCACACATTCTTTCATTTTTAATTGAAGCTATATTAACATTGCCATCTATACTGGGTTTTGTTGACTATTTTTCATGAAATTATGTAAAGATATAATAAAAACAGATATTGTTTTCCATCATTTGTTTGGTAGATTCCAATAATTTTACGACAATATTATATACCACAGTTTTAAACTATAACTAATCAAAACAAAAATAACCTGATTAGCATTTCAGTTCTGAATTATCCTTTTGAGTGGGATCAGTCTGACATGCAAATAGTGTAATGTCCCCTCTATTACGGCACCTGTGAGATAAAACTTACTTGGATTGCTAACTCTAGGTCAACCTGATTGATTTTTAATCTCTTAAACTCTGTTTTGGATTACATGCTATAGCAACCCATAACATCACATGCGCACCACACACCACGTACGTTCATTTTAAATAATATTTTACTTAAAAGGATTGCTCACATATATCATAAGCTCTTAAGGGAATGTTACTTATTTATATTAATATTGAGAAAAATAATAAATTTATTTCATTTTTGCAGGGTCAAAAGGGAGAAAAGGTAATTATTATTCTCTATTCTATTGTCAATAATAATCTGTAAATTATTATTGAAGCCTGAAGATAAAGCCTAAGCTAACCAAATAAGCTATAAATTGGGGATCAATTACCTGCATTTCCTTTCTTGCATTTACAGGGTGTGAGGGGACCACCAGGAGATTCGGTGAGTTGACTCACTTCTTACTTATTTGTATAGGGCAGGAAATGGTTTACATATCTAGGCACACGGTCAGGACCAGATCGTGCTGGGTACATTTTAGTACAGTACTCTTTATCAAATAGTCATTGCTAAATTATTGTTAGAATCATATTTCCTACATTAAAAAAAACAACTTTAAAACCTCTCTGTAATTTAAAAAAAGCTGGAGAGTTGCAGTTCTCAACTGTCAAATATTGAGCGTGGAGAACATTAAATATATTTAAAGCACGTTTTGTAGGGATATTTAAGGGTGAAACATATTAATCTCAGAATCCTGATATAATCCGAGCCTAAACAAATGAGAATTTCGACATAATGTAGTTAGAATTTACATTAAATGGAAACTACAGACCCCTAAAACAAGTCCTTTTTTATTCATTTTCATTAAAAAATAACTTGCACCCCCCTGGCTTTCAGGCAGACATTAGGTCATGTTACTTCCTGGTTTGATTAGCTCAGTCAAGCTTAACTCAAAAAGCAGCAATTGCCCAAAGCACCTACCTTGCAAAGATTTCTCATTGAGAAACTTTGGGAAGTTTGTGATTGAACAGTCACAGGAAGTCTTGGTGGGGTTTGAGGGGGGGGGGGGGGCAGGGGAGGAAGGTGCTAGCAAATTTACAAGCTGTTTTTAGATATACCCCTAATGAAAAATGCATATTTAATTTCATGCATGTTTTGATTAGGGATATATCTTCTAAAAGTGATTTTTATTTATTTTGTGTTTGGGCAGTGGATTTGTTATTGTGCTTTTATATGTTCTTATTTGTTAGAGTTTCACAGGTTTGCAGACTGGTGGATTTGATCCCTTTAATTTAAATTCAAAAGGAGAGAAGGGAGAACGAGTAAGTACAATATGCAGTTTTCAAAGTATGTAGTACATGAAAGTAATACCAGTATTATTATAGCAAAAAAATAACATTGTAAATATTTATGGGAACCTCTGTTATTATTATTATTATTGCGATTTATATCGTGCCGACAGATTCCATAGCACTTTACATTATTATAAGAGGGGGGATTTAACAATAAATAGGACAATTAATAGGACCCTGCTCAAACGAGCTTACAATCTATAGGAGGTGGGGTATAAAACACAATAGGACAGGAAATAGCAATCAAATAAGGTGGGAGTGAAGCAGAGCTCAGACATCCCAAGTCTTCCAGTATTTCCGGGAGACTTCCGCATGTTGAATGCGACTCCCTGACACCAGCAGATCATACACAATATCCTGGAAATCACACACACAATCTGATGTGTATGTGTGATTTCCATTATATTGTGTATGATTTGTGCCTCCTAACACTACCATATTACTTGTTACACAGGGGCTCGGTCGGGTGCCAGCCCCTTAAGGGCCGACCAAGCCCCTGTGATATCAGCAGGAAGAGAGGAAGTGACAGCCACTTCCTCCCAGCTTCACAGAGAGCTGCCCTGGATGTCTGAAATGAGGAGGCAGCAGAGCAGAAGAGAGCAGGATGGAAGCAGGCAGAGGAAATGGCTGGAGTGAGCTGCCGCTGCATGCTTGTTCTCATCAGCCTGAGCCAGGACCAGAACTCCAAGCAAGCCACCCTCCTTGACACAAAGGTAAGCTAAGAGGAGGGTGGCTGCAAATCTATAAAGTATGACTTGTGCGCATGTCAATATGTGTTTGTGCCAGTATGTATCTGAGTGTATGTGCCAGTATGTGTATCTATGTGTGTATCTGAGTGTCAGTGTGTGTACAGTGAGGGAAAAACTTATTTGATCTCCTGCTGATTTGGAATGTTTGCCCACTGACAAAGAAATGATCAGTCTATAATTTTAATGTTTGGTGTATTTTAACAGTAAGAAACAGAATAACAAAACAAAATCCAAAAAAAAAACGCATGTCAAAAAAGTTATAAATTGATTTGCATGTCAATGAGTGAAATAAGTATTTGATCCCCTATCTATCAGCAAGATTTCCAACTCCCAGTTATCTTTTATACAGGTAACGAGCTGAGATTAGACTCTCTTAAAAGGAGTGCTCCTAATCTCAGTTTGTTACCTGTATAAAAGACACATGTCCACAGAAGCAATCAATCAATCAGATTCCAAACTCTCCACCATGGTCAAGACCAAAGAACTGTCCAAGGATGTCAGGGACAAGAATGTAGACCTACACAAGGCTAGAATGGGCTACAAGGCCATCGCCAAGCAGCTTGGTGAAAAGGTGACAACAGTTGGTGCGATTATTCACAAATGGAAGAAACAGAAAATAACTGGCAGTCTCCCTCAGGTCGGTGCTCCATTCAAGATCTCACCTTGTGGAGTTTCAATAATCATGAGAGCGGTGAGGAATCAGCCAAGAACTACACGGGAGGATCTTGTTAATGATCTCATGGCAGCAGGGACCATAGTCACCAAGAAAACAAATAGTACCACACTACGCTGTGAAGGACTGAAATCCTGCAGCGCCCGCAAGGCCCTCCTGCTCAAGAAAGCACATGTACAGGCCCATCTGAAGTTTGCCAGTGCACATGTGAATGATTTAGAGGAGAACTGGGTGAAAGTGTTGTGGTCAGATGAGACCAAAATCGAGCTCTTTGGCATCAACTCAACTCGACATGTTTGGACTAGGAGGAATGCTGCCTGTGACCCCAAAAACATCATCCCCAACATCAGACATGGAGGAAACATTATGCTTGGTGTTTTTTCTGCTAAGGGGTCAGGACAACTGCACTGCATCAAAGGTACGATGGGCAGGGCCAGGTACCGTCAAATCTTGGGTGAGAGCCGCCTTCCCTCAGCCAGGGCATTGAAAATGGGTCTTGGATGGGTATTCCAGCATGACAATAACCCAAAACACACAGCCAAGGCAACAAAGGAGTGGCTCTAGAAGAAGCACATTAAGGTCCTGGAGTGGCTTAGGCAGCCTCCAGACCTTAATCCCATAGAAAATCTGTGGAGGGAGTTGAAGGTTCGAGTTGCCAAACTTCAGCCTCGAAATCTTAATGACTTGGAGAGGATCTGCAAAGAGGAGTGGGACAAAATCCCTCCTGAGATGTTTGCAAACCTGGTGACCAACTAAAAGAAACGTCTGACCTTTGTGATTGCCAACAAGGGTTTTGCCACCAAGTACTAAGTCAAAGGGGTCGAATACTTACTTGCAAATCAATTTAGAACTTTTTTGACATGCGTTTTTCTGGATTTGTTTTGTTATTCTGTCTTTCACTGTTAAAATACACCTACCATTAAAATTATAGACTGATCATTTCTTTGTCAGTAGGCAAACGTTCAAAATCAGCAGGGGTTCAAATACTTTTTTCCCTCACTGTAGTTTCTCCAGATATTTTCAGTGGTGATAATTCCAAACCGGAATGGCAAATATAATGCTCACTGTAGCAAAGAATATTAGAATACTTAAAAAATGGAGGAGATGTACTCACTTTTTTTCTGAGGAGGCTCACTGCTCAATGAATAGGGCGCTGGTGGTATATTCCCCACCTAGGATTCTTTTGGTCCTCGCTTGAAATAGTAGAGTCAGGATGCCAGGATTAGAAGGTATTTTATTGGTACAAATAGTTAAAAAGGGATAGATATCTACATTCAGCGCTGACCCTTTTGTTGAATAAATCCTATGGCAAAGCATTGGATTGGTTAAGATCATCAGGCCGGTAGGCCAGTCCAGCCCTGGTTGTGAGGCTCAAAGATGAGGCCAGAATCACATATGATGTGAAGAAGTGCAGATATGTTTGAGATATGTTTGAAATACATTGCCATAGTATGTATAATACACATGTACTACTGTCATCTTAGGAATCATAACCTGATTGCTACACCAGTAGAATAATTATTTCAGTTATCACTTTGATAAGACTTGCCAACACTGTGGCCATCTTGATAGAGACCACTTTAATGATGTCTGGAAATATTAAACCCCACACCCTACCCTGGATTTACTGTGCTGATTTCCACTTGCACACTAGCCATTGGTGAGTGAAAATGTAGCCTTGGTAAGTAGAAATTCACCCTTGGTGAGTGTGACGTGGATTCTGCAAGCTTGCAGTAGCTAGTAATTTTAATGTCCTGGCTAGTAGCATTGGACTGCAAATTTGAAGCACTGTAATAGACATTACTAAAAGTAACGTTGTTCATAAACTGTTACAAAAGACCCAGGTGTTCTGGGGAACAATATTTATTTTCTAATTAAATGATTTGATTTAATAATTTATCTTTACAAACCAGGTTTCTGCATGTAAAATACCTTCAATTACTTTATTTTAGGGTCTCCCTGGGCAAGACGGGGTTCCTGGACTCCCTGGAAGACCTGGTCGAACTGGACCTCCAGGACCACCTGGTCTGATGGTAACTACATTGATATACTACTGTAATTTACAGTGGTTTAGTTATTATGTCTAAATGACAGATATAGTTTAGCTAAGTTATCCTGACTTAAGTAAGGGAACATCTGTGTTGTTATCAAGATGCTATATAAAGGTAATAGTGGAAAACCAAATAAATGACTCATGTTCCTAAGGGTTAATCATACATTTATGAAGTAATTTGGAAGTAAATTTTGCATTTCACAGATTATATGATTTACATCCCATCATCATGGACCTAAAACATTTGCATGACTCTTATCAGTATAGTATATTGTAAATGTGTCCTTTTAAGTTTAAAATATATTTCTGTTGTGAACAACCCAAAATAAAATATGCCAAAATGAATTTATAGAAATGTGCAGTGTTTGCACTAAAACTGGGAATTGACATTTTAAATCTTGGGTATCCAAACAGTCAGAATAGTTGGAGAGATTTTTGGTTGAAATTCTTGGTCAGTTCCTGACATTTCCCAGTTCTATATTTTATTAGATCAATAGTACTTGAAATATATGTAATAAAAAGTAATATTATAACTTAATCCACACATACATGGTATTGAAGTATTTATTTTATGTTGTAATAATTAGAATGTCTCTGTAGCATTTTATTCTTTGCATTGTCGTTCTCATTAATATATCTTCATCAATTTTTAATTTAATTCCAGGTGCCTTTATTGCTGTGGCATTCAAAATACATATATGCTTCTAGAGCTTCTAGAGCTCATTTAGTCATGCTGACCATAATAGGGATGCACATATCTAAAAATAGATTATCCAATACTTTGAAATTGTTTTATTTCCGTGATGTGACTATGGCAAATACATATACATTAAAGAAAAGAATATAGGGCCAGAATGTATTTCTGATTCTATAGTGTTAAAAATACTATCTAGCCTTGCTGCTCCCCCCAGTCTCCTGCACTGCCCCATAGCATCTCCTATTCTTGAATCAATGCATCTCTATGAGAAAATTACAGTGCCTCCATGCAGAGGGTGGAGACACTGAATGTCAGTGCGGCACAGTGTGCAGCACTGCCCCAGGAAGCACCTCTGGTGGCCATCTGAGGAGTAGCCACTGGAGGTGCCCTTAGGCTTTAATGTAAAAAAGACAGTGTTTTCTGCAAAATGCCTGCACGGACTGACTATACTCACCAGAACAACTACATTAAACTGTAATGGTTCTGGTGACTATAGTGTCCCTTTAAGCATTCTCTAAGCGCTGTAAGCTTTGAGATACTAATATGGGAAATTTTTAATGTGTAAATACAGTGTACATGTGTAGTTTAGAAAATAATATTAAAATATTTGTCCTTGTAATAGTACAATGTTTTTATTAACTAACTAAAATAATAAGACACATTTATTTTTTATTTTTTTGTCTCTAGGGACATAAAGGCTTTCAAGGTGATAGTGTAAGTATTTTCATAAATAATATGTGAAACAATGTAACATTATAGCAAAAGCTTTTTTAATCATTATTCATTATTTATTGGGTTATTATTGGGTTGTTTAAATCAAGTATTACTGGCAGGATTAGCCAGTTGACTTACTGTACAAGGCCTCTCAACATTTTTATATGTTAAAATGTCTGATATCTTAAGATCTTTTCTGCACTGCAAATTAAAAAGTGTAAAAGTTAGATTTCAGTAGTTGTATTTATTATTAAACCGTATTGACTGAATGTTTCTAGAATAACTCAATGTATAACTTGTTCGTTAGTACAAATGGCAATATAAATAAGAATAAAAGATTGAAGCATGCAAAATTCTTTATATTGCTCATCACAAAATCAATAAAAAATTGGAATAAAGTAATGCTATAAATTAAGACTATATCACCAGTATTATATCCTTTCTTATGAACAATATTATAAATTATGACCAATATTATGTAAAAAATAAGAACATTATTAGCTATAGAATCTAATGTGTACTTACAAAGTGGAATAACCTAAACCTACACACAGGTACTATACTGTTGGCCAGAACTATACTTCATAGTGTTAGATTTAGTGCCATTTCTGATGTTATGCGTTTGTATTCTATCCCAGTACAGTGTCTTGTTACCTGTAGTAAGCTATATTCTAGGACTAAATAGGTTTTTAGTAGACATGTGCATTTCACCTGAAAAGTTTTTTTTCGTATTTGTTTACTAAAATGTAAACGAAAGCCCTACATACAAATTATAAACGAAGCGAAAGGGCAAATGCCGAATGCATTACCTTTTCATTTAGTTCGTTTAATAGACTCCGTGCTGCAGGGGAATTAACCCCCACAGCACGGAGAAATAACAGTGTGCATGCGCCAAAAAAAGCAAGGAGGGACCCGGCAGTACTACCAGTGGGTGGGGACCACAAATAATAATGTGACTAAGGGTCGCAAAGCCCCTAGTCACTCCCCCACAATAAAAATACCCTACCTACCCCCCTCACCCTAATAATAGTGAGGGGGAGGGGCAATAAACTAACCCTGTAAAATAAAATTTCATACTTACCATTAGATGTCTTCTTTCTTCTTTTCTTTCTTCAGCCCCAAAAAAGGCCAAATAAAAATCCATAATATCCTTCGCAAGTGTTAAAAAAAATACCTGAGCTCAAAAAAAAAAAAAAAGCCACAAAAGAAAAAAAACAGACTTATTGCACTAGCGACTAGGCAGCAACTGCCTAGTCACTAATAGTTTTAAATGACAGCGAACAGCCACTGGCTGCTCGCTTTCATTTAAAGCTGTATATAAATGTATCCTATATAGAAAGCTGTATATAAATGTATCCTATATAGAAGTGATAGAGCTACGGTAAGAGTAAGTGTAAAAAGTCGCTATTTAGATCAGTAGCAGAGCCTTATTGTGTTACTGATCTAAATAGCTACTTTTTCATATTGCAACAAGGTTATAGTTTTTGCACGTACTCTTACCGTAGCTGTCTATCACTTCTATATAAGGTACTGATTTTAATATCCAACTTTAAATGCCACTGGCTGCTCGCTGTTTAGGCAACATGCCCCTACTACATGGGGGGACCTGGCACAGGTAGGGGCATGCGGGAGGATTTAACCTGTGCCAGTTCCACCCTTATTGCATTATTGCACTAGTAGTTTTAAATTTGTTGAGGCGACATGCCCCTACTCGCAGCAATCCAAGTAGGGGCATGCAGGAGAATTTAAACTCCCTTTTAATAATATGGGAGTGAAAGTGACCCGCATACTGGTTTTATACCCAGTTTTAAATGACCACTGGCTGCTCGCTGTTTAGGTGACATGCCCCTACTCGCAGCATGCCTCCCTTTTATTAATATGGGGGTCATAGTAACCCCCATAGGTTTTAATATGGGGGGGGGGGGTAAGAATGGTTTCTATTACAAGGAGGCAGCTGGAAGCGCTGCCGGCTCCCTCCTTGTTTGTTTGGTTTTTGCGCATGCAAAACAAATTATTTTTTAACGAATTTCGTTCAAAAACGAATGGTTTACAGATGAAATTCGGGATTGACTAATGACATTTTTATTCAGTGCGAAATCATTCACTGGTGAATTTCACTGGTGCACGTCTAGCTTAGCAACTAATATGGAAACATGCACAGGGTTTGAGGTCTTTTATGATAAAACAACCTATAAGCTTCTATTTTTTGACCATCTGAATATAATAAACACTGTTCTCATGGCAGGGCCCTCAAGGATATCCAGGACAACCTGGGCCGAAAGGGGACAGGGTGAGTTGTCTATTAACACAATATTTTTATAGAATATCTCTCTTTTAATAATATGATATTATACAACGAAGCAGAAAACAAATGTTTTTTAATTTTAAAAGGATTACTATGTCCTGTAAGCACAGTTAGCATGATGTTATATTTTTATTTAAGGTGCCTTCAAAGTATCTTCAATTATACAGTACTAGATAAAGAAGCAATTGATAAATCATTCATGGGGTGAAAAATAGGAAAACAGGGAATTTTACAATTTTTGTATATATTATTATGGGACTCTTCAGATACCTACCTTTTGTCTTGTTCTTTACTTTCTTCTCCCTTTCTCCAATCTTCTTATTTATTACTATTATCATTAATAAAGCACCAACATATTTTACAGCGCTTTACAATTAATAAACAAGTTAATTATTTGACAACAAGTAATTTACATAAGTCATATAACAGAGAAAAGAGATAGAGGACCCTGCTCACAGCTTACAAGGGAAGGGGTGAAGAAAAACAAGTGATATAACAGCATGTGAAAGTGGAGGAGGGATTGATGGAGATGACACCTTTGTCAAAATAAGCTAATACAAGTGGTGTGCGGAATAACTGTACAGTGGCAGGAGAGAGAATGAGCTGGGCTATGCAGGCGAGAAAACAGCGAAATGAGAGAAGTGTCACCCAGGAAGATGGTAAGCTTTCCTAAAAGGGTGTATTTTCAGTGATTTCTTAAAGGACCGGAGGCTAGAGTAGAATCTGATGGCATGGGGTAGCGAGTTCCAAGAAACTGGGCAGCCCTTAAAAAATCTTGCAGATAAGAGTTGACAATGTGTGCACAAGCAGATGTCAGGAGAGGTCATTTGCAGAATGAAGGGAACGAAAAGAGGTATTTGATGAGTAAAGAGGAAAGTAGTAGTGAGGAGTGGAGTTAGTGAAGGCTTTTTAAGTAGGTGGCAGCACTTTGCAAATTGGCCCATAAATGGTACAGGAAGCAAATGGCAAAGGGGTGAGGTGTGGGAGTACCGGGGTCAGTCAGGCAAATTAACCTGTCTGCAACATTCATTACTGACTAAAGAGGGACAAGGCCGATATTTGGAAGGCTGGTGAGTAGTGAGTTGCAATAGTCAAATCAGGAAAAGATGAATGCGTGAACATGTGCCTTAGTTGTATCTTGAGCTAGAAAAGGATGAATGCAGGCAACATTTTAAGGTAGAAGTTACAGGGTTCGGAGATAGACTAGATGTGAGGAGAAAAGGTAAGACATGAATCCATAATAACACCAAGGCAGCAGGCTTGAGGAATTGGAGTAATAAGTGTCCCATTAACTTGCAGGGAGATTGATAGAGAAGCAATATTTGAGGGATAGATGAGGAGTTCAGTATTAGAAAGATTAAGTTTTAGACAACAAGAATACATCAAGTTAGAGATGGAGGAGAGGCAATCTGTGATATGGTCCAGGAGAGCAGGAGAGGGGCCAGGGGAGGAGAGATGAATATGAGCATTGTGCAAGACTTTCTCCAGCAATGTACAATAGTACAAAAGTATCATTGGAGATAACAGATGAGCTTGTTGTGCCAGGGTTATGGGCGTGGCTGACACCATGAATGAATTTCGATTGGTGCAGCCATATCTCGAACAGTAAGCAGGACAGAACTATAGAAAAATAGAAAAACGGATCAGCGCTAATTTACCAAACCAAAAAAAGAAAAATGTTGAATGAAATAGGCAGCACACCTCAGATAGTAGGGTTCCCTCTAAGCCCTACAAACAGTTAGAATAGTACAAACAAGGAGAATGGAGGTAGCGCCAAAATAGTGAAAAACACTAGCATAAATAAGAAAAAATATAAGAAACAGCCCAAAGTAGAATAACAACAATAAAATGTCCAATATAAAGTCCCAATATAAAACTTGCCAGAAGATATTGCCTCAGTTCTGTCAGGGAAATTCTTCTATAAAAGAGCCAGATCAGGGTATCCTTTGGAGCCGTATATAAAAAATAGAGAGAAAAGACTAATGGTGCAGTATATCCCAGAGAAAAGTATTAACAATAAAATAAGTCTTTATGGTCCTACTCACATTTGTTAGAGCTTAAACCCAGCTCTGGTATGAATAGCTTACAGTGGTACAATCCCCACTTATAGCATACATGAGGAGATGTTGATAGACAGGTGTTTCGTCAGTATAAAGACCATAAAACGTATAAAAGAGACAACAATAGTGTTTACAGTATAAAAGGTACCAGGAGTATAAAACAATGAATGGTTGCTCACATTTAATTGAGCAGGCAGACTGCTCAATGTGTAGGCGTAAGAGGTATAATCCCCACCTAGGCTTCTTTAGGAGTAGTATTCACTGGAACAGTAAAATCATATGCCAGGTAGAAGGTAAAAATATAAAATGGTAACAAATAAAAAAGTAAAATGGCACACTTGCAATAGGAAGGAGCCAAAATACCTTTTGTTAATGTAAAATAAACAATATAAAATATCCACAATGCGTTTCACCAAAGTGGCTTTTTCAAGTGGAGAACTATAGTATGAGGTAGGTTGAGAAGGATAGGAGAGAGTTGAGAGGGGAGAAAGTGGAGACTCGATAGAGAAGTGATGTCAATAAAGTGATCTTAGGTTTCTGATAGCCCAAGATAAGCTAGATTTATTATGTTGAGTAAGGGGCACATTGATAGTGCAGGTTAGACAATGGTGTTCACACAGTGGGAAAGGTGTTTTAGAGAAGTTAGAAACAGAGCAAAGGTTAGGGAACACAAGGTTGCATGATATTGCTGGCTATATGTGAAGAGCAGGTGGTCCATTGAGTAAGACAAAAGGGGGAAGTGATAGATAGAAGTCTAGATGCTGTTGAGTCGCTAGGTTGATTAATAGAGATGTTGAAGTCACCAAGGATGAGAGAACAAATGTCAGAGGACATTCAGATGAGCTAGGGGAAAGGAATGGTATGAAGTTGAGTTACAGGGTATATATAAGAGATTTCCGATTGTTCTGGTGGAGCTGTGGGTATGGTGAAATGCAGGGGGGCCAAGATTAGGAGACACATCGGAGCTGCTAAAAGGAAAAGGACAGTCATAGAAATAAGATGGGAATGGGACTTGAATATATGTGTTGGACGTTTAGGTTTTAGAATAGGGAAGATTGGACAAGAAGATGTGTGAAAAGATGGCATGGGATGAAACAAGGTATGAAGGAAGTACAGAAAGAGCAATGCAGATTGAGTTACTTGGAGGTGGTTAGAAGTAAAAGTTGTACTTTTTAAAAAAATAAATAAAAAAAAATAGACAGGAAAAAGAATAAGAACATTGAGAAGCTTTATAAAGACTGGAGAAAAAGGTGTTAGGTAGTCTAGCAGTCTCTCAACAAGGCAAGAATAGTTGAGAATGAAAGATGGTGAGTAATCAATGTGGGAGATTTCAAGAGTGCTGAATACAGATGGGAGCTAGCATGATGACCATAATTGAGTCTTGTTCACTCTCCTCTAACTCTCCTCTAAATCTTCCTCTTCTAATACTCTGCACTCCCACCTTCTTCTCTTTCAGTCTGTCTTTATTGGAGAAATATATAAAATGTTGATTCTAGTTAGACAGCCACAAACGTCTTGTTCACAGTGTATTTACCAACTATGTGTACATTTATCTGACTTTATTTTATGTTTTATGACTTTTGTTCCCATTGTGTGGATTTTCTTCTTTGTCTGGGATTATTGAATAAACCCTGGGGGTTATGTACCAAGGTTTTCAATTTTTCTGTGTACGAAAGTTATATAACCACAATATATACAAATATCTAATTCTTTATCTTCTGAAAAATTATTGTTTTAATATGCCGGCTTATATTTACTTTAACAAATTTTAAACATGTACACGTTTGATAAAATTAAAGTAACCTAGCATAGCATCATTAATAATTCCAAATTCCAAGTTTTCTTTCCATTCTAGAGCCATATATGATGAAACCGAGTGTTGTTTATTTCTCTGGTAGGGAGAGCCTGGTTACGTGTTGGCAGGAGCAGATGGCATGGGTGGTCTTGGTGGAATACCTGGCGTTCCAGTAAGTATTTTCACGTACATGTCACCACTACACTGAGTTTTGTATGGCAAAAAATTTTGTATCTACAGCAAACTGAAAATATTGTGTTCCTACAAAACTCCCAAAATGACATGTAGCAGCAAACAAATTCGGAAACTTGGCTTATACCTCTTTAATTTCATTGCCTTTTTCTAGGTTCCCACAAAAAATGTTGAATGAAATTTTTTTTTTTTAATTCAACAATTTTTATTGATTTGATGCTTGTATAATGAAAAAAGTAGTACAGGTGACTGTAGTTGAACAATACTAGGATGTCAAATTTGTTATGCACATTAATACAGGTCGCATTTCCTATATATATTACATAGTTGCTATGTTTATATGTAAATATATATATATATATATATATATATATATATATATATATAACTCAAACAACACTAAATATAACAATACATACAAAAAGGTGCGCTGTAGCTTTAAAACACTATCTAATAAGTGTATCTACACCAAAAACACTGTAAAGGTGATATATAGCAACAGTGAAAAAAATCACAACGTAGCTAAAGTGCACAAGCATTCAGCTTTCACTTGTAGGGTGGACCAGTCATACCGAAGATATCAGCGGCCAGAGACCATCAATCTTCCATAACTTTATTAATCCAGACAGATAAAAACTTGTATTGCTCACAATAAGAAGTTCCCAAATAGCTGTATTGCACATCAGCCTGAAAAGCCGGCTAACACAGAGTTAACGTTGTGCAAGGATGCTCCGAAAACAACAGTTCTGGGGGCCGGGGACAGTGGCGTCTGACGTTTTGTGATGTGATGAAGCGTTTCATCGAGCGTATTGGCTTTCTCAGATCTGCCCAACTCTGACCACCAATTTCTTTTAAAGGAACACTATAGTCACATAAACAACTTTAGCTTAATGAAGCAGTTTTAGTGTATAGATCATGCTTCTCAGGTTTCACTGCTCAGTTCACTGCTATTTAGGCGTTAAATCACTTTGTTTCTGTTTATGGAGCCCTTCTCACACCTCCCCTGACTCTGATTGACACAACCTGCATGAAAAAAAACTGCCTCACGACCTCACGATCACATGGACGGAATAGCCGTCCATAGCAGTGCCAGCAGGGGGAGAGCCTGGAATGACAGGTAGTCCCCCTGCTGCCTGTAATAAAGTTTAATAAAGTTAAAAACCTGTGTAAAAATTAAGTAATATATACTTAGGTCATATATATATATATACACTTACACATACATACATTATATACATACAATATATATATTAATATCAAAATACAATAATTATATTATATACATACATTATGTATATATATATAAATATCAAAATACATGTAGAATGATATTAATTAAAAATATATATAAGTATAATCCTATATATATATATATATATATATATATATATATATATATATATATAATACACAAGATCCAGCGCACTCGCCTATCCACTAAACAGCAACTTCAATGTTGAAAGATTTTATTTGTTTTTTTAAAAACACCTAATCTAGGCAAAAATAATGGGGGTTTAGTTACATTATATGATCATACATTGCATAAACCTGCCACAACGTCAATGTACCCCATCTTTGGCAGGTCCTACACTAACAGCCTAATGTCTGCTCTTATGAGATTAACCTACTTGGGGAAAAAAATTCCATCTGGGGCTCTCTGCAGTACAAGGCTAAATAGGGCCCTGGGATGAGGCACCTGTGACAGGGAGGGGTGCAAAAACAAGGAGTTGGCTAGACTCCCAAATATATATAAAAAAAACAAGAGGGGGTTGGCTGCACTCACCTTAACATGCACAAATGGGGGTGCTGCTGGGGGCCAAATAATACAATTCACAAGATCCAGCGCACTCACCTATCCACTAAACAGCAACTCCAATGCTGAAAGATTTCACTTGTCTTTAAAATAATCTAAACTTAAAAATAATGGGTTTAGTTACATTATATGATCCTTGTGCATAAACCTGCCACAGCGTCAATGTACCCCATCTTGTGGGTCCTACACTAACAGCTAATGCTCTTGAGATTAACCTGGAAGAAATTCCATCTGGGGCTCTGCAGTACAAGGCTAAAATAGGGCCCTGGGATGAGGGCTTCCTGTGACAGGGGAGGGTGCAAAACCAAAGGTTGGCTAGACTCTGATATATAAAACAAGAGGGGGTTGGCTGCACTCACCTTAACATGCATAAATGGGGGTGCTGCTGGGGGCCAAATATTACAATACACAAGATCCAGCGCACTCACCTATCCACTAAACAGCAACTTCAATGTTGAAAGATTTTATTTGTTTTTTTAAAAACACCTAATCTAGGCAAAAATAATGGGGGTTTTAGTTACATTATATGATCATACATTGCATAAGCCTGCCACAACGTCAATGTACCCCATCTTTGGCAGGTCCTACACTAACAGCCTAATGTCTGCTCTTATGAGATTAACCTACTTGGGGAAAGAAATTCCATCTGGGGCTCTCTGCAGTACAAGGCTAAATGGGGCCCTGGGATGAGGCACCTGTGACAGGGAGGGGTGCAAAACCAAGGAGTTGGCTAGACTCCCAAATATATATAAAACAAGAGGGGGTTGGCTGCACTCACCTTAACATGCATAAATGGGGTGCTGCTGGGGGCCAAATAATACAATACACAAGATCCAGCGCACTCACCTATCCACTAAACAGCAACTTCAATGTTGAAAGATTTTATTTGTTTTTTTAAAAACACCTAATCTAGGCAAAAATAATGGGGGTTTAGTTACATTATATGATCATACAGTACATAAGCCTGCCACAACGTCAATGTACCCCATCTTTGGCAGGTCCTACACTAACAGCCTAATGTCTGCTCTTATGAGATTAACCTACTTGGGAAAAGAAATTCCATCTGGGGCTCTCTGCAGTACAAGGCTAAATAGGGCCCTGGGATGAGGCACCTGTGACAGGGAGGGGTGCAAAACCAAGGAGTTGGCTAGACTCCCAAATATATATATATAAAACAAGGGGGGGTTTGGCTGCACTCACCTGAACATGCATAAATGGGGGTGCTGCTGGGGGCCAAATAATACAAAACACAAGATCCAGCGCACTCACCTATCCACTAAACAGCAACTTCAATGTTGAAGGATTTTATTAGTTTTTTTTAAAAACACCTAATCTAGGCAAAAATAATGGGGGTTTAGTTACATTATATGATCATACATTGCATAAGCCTACCACAACGTCAATGTACCCCATCTTTGGCAAGTCCTACACTAACAGCCTAATGTCTGCTCTTATGAGATTAACCTACTTGGGGAAAGAAATTCCATCTGGGGCTCTCTGCAGTACAAGGCTAAATAGGGCCCTGGGGTGAGGCACCTGTGACAGGGAGGGGTGCAAAACCAAGGAGTTGGCTAGACTCCCAAATATATATAAAACAAGAGGGGTTGGCTGCACTCACCTTAACATGCATAAATGGGGGTGCTGCTGGGGGCCAAATAATACAATACACAAGATCCAGCGCACTCACCTATCCACTAAACAGCAACTTCAATGTTGAAAGATTTTATTTGTTTTTTTATATATATAAAGTCCTATCTCCGGCACTCACCACCAATAAACAAATACAATCTGCAAAACCTGGGTGCTTCCAGCGCCAGATATAGAAAAGTAGTAAACGGAGCACTCCTTAGGGAATTTTTAAGTCGTGAATTTAATCAATAATCAACGTTTCAACCCTCCTGGGTCTTTATCAACATCAATTGATCATCATGATCTTGATAAAGACCCAGGAGGTTTGAAACGTGGATTATTGATTAAATTCACGACTTAAAAATTCCCTAAAGAGTGCTCCGTTTACTACATATATATATATATATTTATATAAAAGAAATAAATATATAAATACGTCAAAAATAAAAAATATATATATATATATATTTGTGTAATTTCGTTCTAACTGTATTTTGATATTAATATATATATATATATATATATATATATATATATATATTGACTGTATTTTGATATTAATATATATATATATATATATATATATATATATATATATATTGATATCAAAATACACTTAGAAAGAAATAATATATATATATCTATATATGTAAATATATAGAAAGTAATAAGAATGGCAGCTGGTATTTATCCTGATGAAAGTCCCAGAGAGGGACTGAAACATTGATCCTATGTTTTAACCTTGCTGAATAAAGAAGAAGTTTTATTTGAAGACCGTGAGTGCTGCCATTCTTACTACTTTCTGGGTATTAAAGCCCCAGGCTGAGCACCCGGCAAGTATTTATGTTTATAGTCTGAGTACAAGGATTTCTAACAATATCTATACATAAATATATATGTATATATCACTTTATATATACCTATATATAAATAAAAATAATTAGAAAAAATTATATATGTATATATATATATATATATATACATGTATATTTTAATTTTACATATATATTTATGTAATATTTTTACATAATTAAGTCATTTTATTAATTACAATTTGCAGGACCTGCCTATTAACCCAGGCAGAAAGTCCAGAGAATGTAATTTGCTAGCACTATATTTAACCCCGTAACTTTCCAAGACACCATAAAACCTGTACATGGGGGTTTACTGTTTTACTTGGGAGACTTCGCCAAACACAAATATTAGTGTTTCAAAACACTAAAATGTATTCTGCATATTCCTGCATGCGTTGTTGTGACAATACAGGAGGCTTTGTTTACTAATGCACGACAAAAATAAATAATTTGTGTTTGGCGAAGTCTCCCAAGTAAAAAAAAAAGGTTCTGAATGAAAAGTTATTTTAAAGGTAG
Source organism: Pelobates cultripes (assembly GCA_933207985.1). Classification (NCBI taxonomy): domain Eukaryota; kingdom Metazoa; phylum Chordata; class Amphibia; order Anura; family Pelobatidae; genus Pelobates; species Pelobates cultripes. Next base: position 149,631,908 of record OW240914.1, on the reverse strand, counting down.
CTTTTAACAAAGAGAACTAGGTTAGGATTTCTTATGAACCAAATGCTGAGCTACAGACAGCTGGTTTTGACCCGTTTGCTCTCTTTTAGGGATTCACAGATCAAAGCTAGGTATTAAAGAAATGAGGGACATAATCTCAACTACCGTATTTATCAGCGTATAACACGCACCGGCGTATAACACGCACCTCATTTTAAGAGGGAAATTTCAGGGGAAAAAAACTTAAAGTACCACTATAGTGCCAGGAAAACATACTCGTTTTCCTGGCACTATAGTGCCCTTAGGGTGCCCCCACCCACAGGGACCCCCTCCCGCCGGGCTCTGGAGAGAGGAAGGGGTTAAACACTTACCTTTCTCCAGCGCCGGGCAGGGAGCTGTACTCCTCCTTGCTCGCGACGTCATCGGCAGGAGCCGCGCGCGCATTCAGCCGGTCGCATAAGAAAGCATTTACAATGCTTTCCTATGGACGCTTGCGTGCTCTCACTGTGATTTTCACAGTGAGAAGCACGCAAGCGCCTCTAGCGGCTGTCAATGAGACAGCCACTAGAGGCTCTGGAGGCTGGATTAACTCTCAGTATAAACATAGCAGTTTCTCTGAAACTGCTATGTTTATAAAAAAAAAGGGTTAATCCTAGAGGGACCTGGCACCCAGACCACTTCATAAAGTGGAAGTGGTCTGGGTGCCTAGAGTGGTCCTTTAAATTTCAAATAAAGAACTTCTTTTCCCCTTCCCCCTCTTACCCCCTTCTTACTCCCCCTCCCCCTCTTCTTACCCCCCTTTCTTACTCCCCCCTCCCCCTCTTCTTACTCCCCCTCCCCTTCTTACCCCCTTCTTACTCCCCTCCCCTCTTAACCCCCTCTTACTCCCCCTGTTCTTACCCCCTCCCCTTTCTTACTCCCCCCCTTCTTACCCCCCTTTCTTACCTTGAACAGGAGTTTCTGTTTCCTGTACCCGGTCAGACTGACAGGAAGGTGCACACTGAGCGTGCACCTTCCTATCAGTCCGGCCGGCCACCGCGGACAGCAGAGCGGCTCGGCCACGCTACAGGGGAGGTGAGTACCAACTGCAGCCGCCTGAGCGCTCTTGACAGAGCGCTCAGGCGGCTGCAGTATTTAAAGGGCCGGCGTATAACACGCACCCACAATTTCTCCCCTATTTTCATGGAGAAAAAGTGTGTGTTATACGCCGATAAATACGGTAATTTAAAGGGATACTTCAATGCCCACATTAAAAAAATCTCTTTTCGGCAGCCTTTGCAAGCCCTCCCCTTGTAACCCCACCCAGACTTTCTGTGGGTGTCCAAACACAAAACCAATGCAACTCAATGATGGGTCTCATCAAGGCAGGCGATCAAGGCAATTGCTGCCTCTTGAGTTCAGCTTCACTGAGCCAAACAATCAGGAAGTAACAGGACCAGTTGTCTGATTAAAATCCAATGGGAGAGGGGGATTGTAACAATGTTAATTTCTAAAAGTGGAAATTTCTACAGAGACCTACCTTTTTGTAAAATGTAGAAAAGGGGGCACCCTATTCACGTATAAAGCACTTTAGCAATCGAAAGTGCTTTAGGGGTCTGGAGGGTCCCTTAATTTAACATTTCAAACATGCTGGTAGCAACTACTTAAATGGTTCTCTTTAGTGTGACATGAAATTTTGGTTCATAACACATTGGTATCAAGACACATTCATTTAAAGGGTTATGCCAAGCACCGTGACCCCTTAGTCATTTGAAATGATCATGGTGCGTGGAGGCTTCATGAGCAGCATTTCGCTAACCACTCTGACTGCCAAAGATGTGATGTAACGGACCGTTTTGCACACAAGGGGTAAAAACCGTTTAGGTGATCGGCCCCTTTTCCAGAGATACAGGCACAGCTACTGCAGAACACCAAACTCCCGAACTGGATACAAAATAGCACTCCAACTCCCGAACTGGAACCTCCCAAATAGCTGCTAGCAGACGAACAGGAAAAGCAGACAATCAGCTTACACTCCTGGCAATCAGTCTCTAACAGCATACAGTGAATCCCCCCAAGAACGAGACAAGGCTCCGTGTTGAGGGTCAAGCAGTGGTCTGTTTAATGAGGGCTACCTGCCCAGTATTTATGCAGGTCTCCCACCTGGTGGACACTCCCCTAGGGGACCAAATGGGAGACTGTGACAAAGGACAGACAAGTAGACAAATAGGACACACAGTCACAATATATTCCCACAATGCATCCTGGCTTCCTCCCCTCTGCCCTGGGAGATAATTGAGAAGTAACTCAATTATCTCCCAAGACAAAGGCAAAACTCCATTACACATGTGGGGGACACAAAACCAGTATTATACTTTAAAATACATAAAGTAACATTTATTACATAAAACACAGACATGTAACATATCCCCAGATAGCTCAGGTCTGAGCGCACATTATTAAGTGAATGGCTCTCAGACCACATGAATACAGTTTAATCGCCATGGAGCCAAAGTCTTTACAGTCAGTTTCATATGAAGGGGCTCCATGCGATCCCTATCTGGGGTATAACACATTCACACAAAACTACCGAACACCGGGCCGTTCGGGCACTTCCACCGAACAAGAAGGGAGGTCGGCGGCTTCAGCGGTGTTCGCGCAAAACTGTGTCCGATTTTAGTTCCATGAAGATAGGGGCGAACACCGCTGTGCATTCGTGTGTTTAAAATGGCCGCGACCTCGTGTTCGGGATACGAATGGCGGCCACCCAGCATTCGTCAATTAAGCTGCGGTTAACCGCAGCTTCAGGGAGGTTAATTGCCGGCACACTCCCACACTCCCAGGTGGTCCATTCATTCGTGCGGTTGTTCGGTAGATTGAATCTACCGAACAACCGGCAGAAAAGCACGATTACAGCTTTTCTGCAGGCGAAATAAAGTCTTTTAACAGGGGGGCCATAGTCCAGAGGCAGCAGGCGAGCAACCAGGCTTCTCCAATGCAATGTGGCAAGATTGGTCTCGTCACATGTGACTCCAGCATGTGCTGGCTAATATCAATTCTTTTCAAAATTGGAGTCTGGGGCCTGCAGGAAGAATTTGGCCTTTGTGCTGGAGTAGAAGTAGATTTTAACATTAATTTCCTTTTTCTAAAAAAAAAGGTTGGGGGTTCAGACTAGTATTTTCTTAAAACATTGTTTTTTGGTTAGAGTAACTAAGTTAACTATGTGTCTATATTTGCTTATTGATATGTGTAATTGTTTCAGCTAGTCACTGCCATGTTTCAAGTATAACCCTTCTCCTTTTTTCTTTGATTTAATCAATTCAATCATTTACTTCCCTTTATCCATTCTTCTCTCTCCCCTATATTCCCTGATTATATTCCCTTACCTGATCTACCTAACATCATGGGAAAGGGTGAGAAATATTGTAACTTTGGAGAAGCAGGTAAACTTGAGTGGGATACAAGTAGCTATGTTGCATCTTCACAATTTATTAACTTGTTGCTTTGCAGGGATCCAAAGGTCAACCAGGTGTCCCTGGACTTCCCGGACCACCAGGACTTCCAGGATTTCCTGGCCCCCAGGGACCCCCTGGGCTTTCGATAAAGGTTTGAGTTAACTATTTACTAAAATCTATCAGTCAGCATCTGCACATAATAATTGATCAAGCCTAAAATCCCTCTACCCCCTAAATCTGATGATCGGTTAATTTTTATGATAGAGAAGGTATTCAAGGGAAACTCTCCACTGGCAACTTATGTTTGGATATATTTGGTAGTACATGTTAGTCTCACCAACACTCTGTAGAAAATAGTGATGGGTAAAAAGTAATGTATGTTCCAATAAATGCAAAAGCAAAAATAAATAATTTGATCTCAGTTAAGATAATCTGCAAAATGTGCAGTAAGTGAGGCAAATTCAGAGTTAAGCATCTCACATATCTGCATAGCTTTTAATGTATTATCTCCATAATATTACAGTGTTTTGCACTATACCTTTAAAATTAGTTTATATAAAAAGGCTTTAGATAAAATGGAATTGTAATCCTGGAATAGTGCAGCAGATGACAAAGTAAAATAGATAGGAAATCAAAAGAAAATGATACCATGTCATGTACTGGGAAGATGTCAAAGTCAATTGGTTGGAAGTGTAAGCAGTGTTGGCTGGTGAAGTTTAAGATGGTGGTGGGTAGGACCTACGAAATATGACTCCCCTGCAAATTGACACCCCACCTCCTAATCTGTCGGCCTCATATTATTAAATATAAAAATAGCTGTCAAAGTAAAAAACAAAAGGAAAACAAGAAACAACCTTGATTTCATTGGTTTTACCCTTAGAATGGCAGCGATATAACTAGCACATTACAAAGAAGCAGTACACCTCTGAAATGGATTAAAATATATAATTATGCTTGCAATATGCAGGCTTAGGTAAATGAACTTAGGTATCAGTTTAGGTAAATGAGCTACACTACACTCTGATACAATCAATTGTATTATTAAATAAAGAATTTAAAGCATTAAATTATTGCATTTGTCAGCACAGAAAATTCCAATGTAGTTTGTCAAGTTTCAAGGGCATTCACTAAATATGTTAATAATATAGATTTGATAATTGCACCTCACTAAAACGTAGGAATTTAAATCACAATCTCCAAATCTCTGAAAAAACACTCTACTATGCAGAAATTAAACTTTAGTGCACTACCTTTAATCTACTTTCTAAGTAGCAACTTTTGGGTAGATTGTAGGACTTTTGAACTATTTTATACTTGACATACAATTCAGATGCCCTGTTGGATATTAAATTGAGCACTTCAAATGTCACCTCTAGGGGGATATCTGAGCATGTCTGAAGTGCTTTTATATTGGACAGAAGTAAAAAATGACTTCAATTGTATGCATACCTAGTTGCCAGCCATTATTCATTGTCTGTGAGTCAGTTTGTGCTATGGTCAAAGAAGGGTGGTGGTGGTGTGGGGGGGGGGGGGGGGGGGGAATTATAGCACCATAGTATTATACAGCATTTATCATGGAAATGTGCAGTTGCAAGTTAAATGGAAACTGTAGGTACCCATACTACAGACTCTGTCGTTTTAACCCTGCAATGTAAAATATTGACATTCTGCAGGAACGGTAAGGTTTACATTGCAGGGTTTAAAATGCCTCTGGTGGCTGTCACTCTGAGAGACACTAGAGGTGCCTACTGCGCAAAACCAGTGTGAAACTCTGCCATTTCAATTCACTGATGTAAATCACGTAACCAGAACCACCCACAGGGGGCATGTTTGCCCAAAGAATTGAAAGGTCAGCCTGGTGCGAATGCATGTTAGGCTGCCTACCAATCATGCAGACTGGCCAATTAAGGGTGTACTATGTAGACAGCACCCCGAGCATGGCATAAATGCGTCTAATGTTGCGCTAGCTCTAGGCTTTCTATGGACTGTCCCCTAGCACTCGCTGGTCCATTCCTCTCCTTATCTTCTTACTAGCAGGCAGAAGCTCCTAGTATACAGACTGGGACAGAAAAAACGTGTAGGTAGTGAGTGTAGAAGAAAGGGATCGTGCCACAGTGTTAGAGAGACTGAAGCAGCAAAAGTATTTGCATAGTGCACAAAGTCAGCTTTACCTTAACTAATTTCATTGTCAGCTAGCCCACTCAAGTTTTGTTCCCATACATCCCTCTTAAGTTTCCATACTTATCAAGAGTATAAAAACTAAATATAAAAATCTTTTTTTTTTTTTTTTATCAATGGGCCTATTCCATGGGCATGGGTCTGGAACTGCAGCTCCATCTGCCCCTATGTTAATCCGGCCCTGGTTGAGCTACACTACTAACAACATGTTTCAGTGAATTTCACCTGCATATCCTTTTATTTCAGGGTGAACCTGGAGAAACAGGTAACCAGGTGAGAAAGCTGATTTGATTTGTTGCTATACAAGCCATGTGCATTAATAATGCATTTAATATCCACTTTTATGAGTGAAATTAATTATTTCTTCTGCCTCCTGAATGTCTGCATGATCTTGTGCTGACATGTTTCAGATCAGGTTCACAGCTCCTCTGGTGGTTTCCGATCCGTGTCTACTTTAATGCAATTTCCTGTGTTCCCTTTTTAAAACATCTTACTTTGATTTATACTGTATATGATGTCTGTCTATCTGTAGCACATTGTTCTGTAATTCCAGCTCCAGTGATCAAAATGTCAATATTAAAAACTTGTCAATAAGTAGTAACAAAAATATATCACTGCATTTAAAAGAATTATTGATTGAATTACTGCTTTGTTTTAGTGATAAGTATCATTACAGAGTTAGCCACACTTCTATGTGCTGTAATATGTCACCATACTGTTTAGGGGTCTTTGATTTTAGGGAGTTATTGTTAGGTTTAGGGGATTTGGTTTGGTGGGGGTGGGGGGAAGGTGGAGGGGGGTTATTAGGTTTTGAGGTTGCTTAGGGTTTGGAGGACATAGAGTAAGTTGAACTTAGTATTGTGTATTGCTTGCCTTTATGTTGCTATTAACTGTAACTCCCACGATTCCCATAACTATTCCCAACTCCCTTACCCTAGTTCCCTCTAACTATCCATAATGTTATAGAAACTCTCTGCAGTATACTAACTGATAATAACTGATAAGAATGATGGCAAAATGGAGACCAAGTTAGCCTTTATGGTTGTCAACTCACCATAACTCATCATTTAGTAAACAAACACCTAAGTGTGCAGTATAACAAGCTTACAATCTATGAGGATTTGAGGTAGGCGGATACATATTCTTAGGAATATTGCCCAAGAACACTTACTGGTGAGGTGGGATTCGAGCTTAGACTTTTAAAGCAGTGTGACATTACCAGATAACTGATCACTATAAAAGCATCTGTTTATTATTATTCTAGACACTCTGCTCTCTTATTATATCACTAACAGGGTCTCAAATAAAAATGTTTAACATTTTTCTAGGGTCTACGTGGCAAAGCTGGACCAAAAGGAGACAAAGGGGACCATGGCGATGTTGTAAGTTGCTTAATCATGAATTACCTTTTTCCAGTATAGTCTGAAATTAACATTGGGTGATATGGTGCTCAGCTATATCCCAATTGGTACGATTCAATGTGGTTATTTTTAGAGAGAAATTTGGATGCAAAGTTCTAGAAGTGGAGTTATTGCCATGGAAACCTGATGATTGATTTACTCTTTGAGAATTATCCACATATGCACATTTCCTAGACAATTTTGTCATTATTTGTAGGGGCACTATAAATGCCATTACCACTTCAGCTAAGTAGAGTAGTTATGGTGCAAGTCTTTGGGTGACATTCCAAAGGTTTTTATCAATCCATTGTTGAATGATTTTTCTCCTTCATTATACAACCAATGATGCCCAAGCTTTGACAGCCAGGATGGGCTACAGATGTTCGGCTTAGTCACTCCAGAGCTCGCAGCCTATCATTGCCGTGCAAGGTTGGACGGAGTTTGATTCATATTGCACATTTAATTATTGATGCTTTATACAATGGGCTTAAAGTGTCAAAAGAGACACAATTTTTGTCAAACCCTTATAAAAACAGTTTGACTATGGGAAGATGGAATCCTATTACTACTTGCACATATGTACACTGCCCCTGTAATTTTTTAAGGCATTAATAAAATTGTGTGATCTCAATGTATGTGACTGATGCGGATGTATGTATGGCACTGCACTATTTTATTGTGGGTTTGTTTGTTTTTTCCAATATGTGAGTGTGAACTTATGTGTACAAAAAACCTAGTACTTCCAAGTAATAACGCAAACCTAATAATTGGTTATTTTTGAAGAGTCGGTTGATAATGTACAATTTATTGAATTGCATTATAATATAATTTTTTTTGTTAATAATCAGCCTATGTTTATTTATACTCACATCAATGTCTACAAAAATATAAATAATTCTTTATTTCTCTAGATATTTGATTAATCTCTACTTAGAATAGAAAATAGAAAGAAGTTTGAGGACAAAATGGCTCTAAAAAAGTTTCATAATGTTCTAAATATATGAATGTATTAACTGACTCGAGAAGTGATTTCACGTTATTATATATACACATATATAAATATATTATGCAGGTGGCATAGATTTGGTAAGTTGATAATTGACTCATGTGTTAACATTTTTGTTAAAGGGCAGGGCTGGTTTACCTGGACCCATTGGGCTTGATGGATTTCCAGGAGTTCCAGGAAACAAAGGGGAGAAGGTACGATATCTATTTTAAGGAGTTTGATTTATGAATATGAATACAAACTGCACTATTAATAGACATACTGGTACCTTATAGACTAATATTAAAAATAAAAACACATTGCAAGATCTATTACACTGAACACTGGGAAAATGTCCACAATTCTCATCTGATGAAGCTGTTGTTGGCTGGGGTCGCCCACTGCTGTGATATTTAGTATTTTTCTATAGTCTGGTCTGTGGAGCACCAATGAACTAATTCTTCAAAGCTTTTGATACCGTCTGTGGCTTCTCCCAAGTTAGTGAGTTCATGTAGGTTTTTAGATGACTGGTCGATTGTTTGGACTTTATATCTTGGTGTAATGTCAGCCAGTGTGGGCCAGAGTAAGTTTGAATCTTCACACAAATATTATGTAACATAATAATAACAACAATAATGTCAGTGATGGTCATTTGAAGAATGGGTGGTGGAATGAAATGGGTGTTAGTAGATTTGAGTTGAGGATTTTCCCTTTCATGTGTCCACTATTTGCATTCTCTTTTAATACTGGCAAACAAAATAGGGATACATTTACTGTACAGCTTTTTAGCCAGGCTATGATAGGGAACAGCCGTTCTTGGACATACTTTTTTGCCTCTCTATTTGATATATGTTTATACTTTGTAATCTGTCATATCTTTAATATTTAGGCATCAACTTTCCTACTGGTTACCTGTGTTGTTACCAGTTTTTGATATAATAAGTCAGGCAGATATTGAAACTATGGTTGGACATTAACTATGACCCTCTAGTGACGACTTTGGGGTATTACACATAGGGAATTCAATTTATTATCTGTGATTTTGTATATTTCCTTCACACTCTTTCTACATCCTTATTAATAATTTTTCTTTGGGGATTTCTTTAATTTACTTTTCAATTAATGTTGGTACTATTTAGAATGATGTGATACATCTCTAAAAATATTTTGATCATTCAAACTTTGCTTTTGGCAAGAGTTGCATTTTTAAGCATTCTCAGGAAAGTACTGTTTTAACTTAGTTCAGACATACATGTCTTCCACTTTTATCTTTATTGATGGCTTCAAGGAAGGGGCTTAAACTTCTTGGTTGTGTGGATAATCCCAGTATACTTTAGAGACTGTACCACAGTTTTCTTTTGTTTAGTCACTGAAATGAGCATTACCGTGCTTATCAATACAGCAAAATCATATTGAAAAAATTGTAATAAATAAGAGGTTTATTTGTCTAAAGGGACTCTGCAAATTAAAGTATATGGTGATTTGGACACTCTGATAGGCCTACAGATATTCATACCAGCCACATCCTTCCATGGCATGCATTACACATATTTGGACAGATAATAAAGAAATTAAGTTTACACATTTCACTTAAAAAAATGTTTCTTGGAGTAAAGGAAGTGGCTATAGTCTCCTTCTACTGGGACTACTAAAATAAGCCTTAACTTTAGCATGAAGACAGCTCTGTCATATATTTCACTTTTGCCATTTAATATTTTCCATGATATATGCTTCACCATCCTTTCATTTTCTAACAGGGAGAAGCTGGGATTGGTATTCCAGGAATACCTGGGTTTAAAGGATTAACAGGAGACAAGGTATAATATGCATGCTGATGTTAATTACATAGCTGATGGCATAGGTACTCATGTAGGACCACTAGCTGTTGTTAGATAAAAACCCCCATAGCCATAGTACTTTGCAAGCAGATACACAGCAATATATAACTATATATATAAAACTATAGTTATTGTAGATGAAGACTATGGGTTTATTTTTAGTACTCGTGCAAGTTAAAGTGTATGTTTAGTTAAAAAATAGACGTGGTTACAGAATTCCAAACCTAATGCCAAGTAATACATTGTGGCATTTTTTTGTAACACATAGGAAGACTCAACATTCAGACTCAAGTACAAACATCATAGCAAAAAGATCATAAGACGCTAATATGGCCATTATAATCTATGGACGTCTAAATAAAATAACAATATACAGTTAAGGAGGCAGAGTAGTAAGGAAGAATAAAGATAACACAATTGTAATATATGCCATAGTTTGGTAAGAGATTAACCCAGTAGCGGATTGAAATTTAATTTTAAAATATTATAAAAGTTTTGTTAATCTTTTTTAGGGTTCTATGGGACCTATTGGACAACCTGGACCGAAGGTACATTTGTTACAGAACTTCATTTATTCATGGTTTTACTTTGATTACATTTATAGCTATGTTCCATTGATATCAAGTGATACACTACCTACATATCTATTGTACAGCATTGCAGAATTTGTAGACACTTTATAAATAATAATAATAACAATAATATATCCTTTTTGTACTTTCTTTTAGGGTTCACAAGGAATTCAAGGAATTGAAGGGGTGGCTGGATTAAGAGTAAGAACTTGTCAATTTAGTATAATCAACTCAATCAGGAACAATTTCATCTAGCATATTGCAAAATCTAATTTCTACGTAAGATTTACATCATTTTATTTTTCAGGGAAAAAAAGGTCAAGATGGAGAAAAGGGTGAAAAGGTTAGATTTATATGTACACTGACTCAGCATGATTTATTAGACATTTGAATGCAACAGTTATTACAAGTATGGTTAATTATTTAAGATTCCTAAGTGGGGCTGTATTCTCTTAACAGAATAAGGGTTTCTTTTTCTTACTGTATAGAAATTCTTCTATTGAAGTATCTGGGAGATTCCTATTCAATAAGCAGAGTAAACTATTACTTTACCAAGTGAATCCGGCCCATGATGACTAACATGTATAGTGACTTGTTATAGCAAAGCAAGAATATTTACTTTCAGGTAAAAGCTAACACAGACAGATGCAAATGAATTATAATTTTTCCAAAATAAATAAATAAAATGTATTGTGCAGGGAGATCGAGGAGATGTTGGATTGAGTGGACCCCCCGGAATCGCAGTAAGTAAAATAATATATTATACTTTTTTGTCATAGTTATGTTAATATTTGTAAAATTAAATCTCTCAGTAGCTATAGGATTTTAATATCTTCTGAAACTCTTTGAATTATGTTGCTTGTAGAATTCTAAAAGGGACACTCCACTGCCTAAATACAAAATAAATAAAAATAACTGTTTAGTAGAAACACCCGAAAAGAAAACTTGTATGCATTTAATTATGCATTTTTCATTGCAGTTATATCTAAAAACAGCTTGCAAAACTTGCATTTCTCTTGTTTGCTGCCTTTGCAAGCTCTCCTCTTTTAACCCCGCCCAGACTTTCTGTGGCTGTCCAATCACAGACTTCCCAATATAGCTCAATGAGAAGTCTTTGCTCTGGGCAATTGGTGCCTCTTGAGTTTAGCTCCACTGAGCTAACCAAACCAGGAAGTAACAGGACCGGTTGTCTGCTTGAAAAGCCAGGGGGTGTAACCAGGTTGATTTATAAAAATGTAAATTTCTATTGAAATCTTTTTCCAAAATGAAAAAATAGGACAAAATCTTCACACATAAAGCTTTTCAGCAAGTTAGAGTGATTTTATGGTCTGGAGTGCTCCTTTAATCCATCAGTAACTTGTAATTACAGGTATATAGATTTAGTATGGACAGGTTCTATCTCTACTTGAACTGATGTCAGGAGTACTTCCACGTAATAATGTAAGATAAAACAACCTGTGTTTAACCCATTAGCCACTGGCTACTTAAAAGTGCTAGCAAAGAACTAGAAATGAGTTAACACTTCCAGCTACAGATGCAAAGGTGTATATGATAGAAATAATGTTCATGCACACTCAACACTGGACTTTAAATGTTACTCCAACCTTTTTTATATCTTTATTTTATTTTGTAAAGCCCCATTAGACACTTGACTCTTTCCCCTCCCATTTTTTCTTTTTTTTTTATAAAAAAAAAAAAAAACCCTGTAAAAGAAGAGAAAACTTGCAATGGGTGGCTAGTGCACATGCACGGAAATTCTCATAGAGATGTATTGAATCAATAGTGTGAGCATTCAACATCTCCATGATTATAAAGACACTGAATAATCTCTGCAGATCCTCATCTAGAAAGTACCTCTTTTAGCTGTTAGAGTGACAGTCACTTGAGGTGGACCTAGGCAACAGAGTAACACTGCGTTATTCACCTGAAGCACTACAGTATGCTGTATTGGTTCTTGTGACTGTACTGTCCTTTTAATAATCCAGTTTTCTATTCTGAACTCAGAGGCAGTGGCGGATTCAGGGGGGGGGCAATGGGGCAATTGCCCCCCCTCCCCGAGAAAATCGAGTGTCTCCCTCTCCCCTGCCAGCACATGCAGACCCTAGCTCTGCAATGTGCCTTCACGGACCGGAGGGGAGATCAGAGATCCCCAGTCCACAGGCACCAGGGAGCTCAGTCTGCAGCTCCTCCGGGTCCTACTCTCGCGAGCACGGAGCGTTGCCGCGGTTACCACGGCAAAGCTCGAAATCTTGCGAGAGTGAACTCTAGCCCTGGAGCTATGGGCTAGAGTTCACCTCACCACTGGGCCACCAGGGATCGAGAAATGTCCCCCCTCCTCCCTCAGTAAAAGTAAGAAGGGAGGAGGGACATAATTTATATTTATTTTAATTAAATTTAAAAAACAAAAAAACACATATTATAAAAAAGCCCCCTTACCCTTCTTATCACACCCACACACTCTACACACATACACTGCCCCCATACACATATACTGCCCCCATACATACACTGCCCCATACACACACTGCTCGCCATACACATACACTGCCCCCATACACATACACTGCCCCCATACACACACTGCCCGCATACACATACACTGCCCGCCATACACACACTGCCCGCCATACACACACTGCCTGCCATACACAGACACTGCCCCCATACACAGACACTGCCCCCATACACATACACTGTCACCCCATACACATACACTGCCCCCCCATACACATAGACTGCAATTCTCACACACTGCAAGTGTCACACACACATACTTTCCCACACATACACTGCACCCCTGACATACACTGCCACCCTCACTCACACACTACAACCTTCACACACATACACTGCTCACACACTGCCCTGGAGCTATGGGCTAGAGTTCACCTCACCACTGGGCCACCAGGGATCGAGAAATGTCCCCCACCTCCCTCAGTAAAGGTAAGAAGGGAGGGGGGACATAATTTATATTTATTTAAATTAAATTTAAAAAAACCACATATTATAAAAAATGCCCCCCTACCCTTCTTATCACACCCACACACTCTACACACATACACTGCCTCCATACACATATACTGCCCCCATACATACACTGCCCGCCATACACATACACTGCCCGCCATACACATACACTGCCCCCATACACACACTGCCCCCATACACATACACTGCCCCCCATACACACACTGCCCCCATATACACACTGCCCACCATACACATACACTGCGCCCATACACACACTGCCCCCCATACACACACTGCCCCCATACATATACACTGCCCCCATACACACACACTGCTCGCCATACACACACTGTCCCCCATACACACACTGCCCACCATACACACACTGCCCCCCATACACAGACACTGCCGCCATACACATACACTTCACACACTGCCCCCCACACCACCATACACATACACTGTCCCCCCATACACATACACTGCCCCCCCATACACATACACTGCTATCCTCACACACTGCAACTGTCACACACACATACTGTCCCACACATACACTGCACCCCTGACATACACTGCCACCCTCACTCACACACTACAACCTTCACACACATACACTGCTCACACACTGGCCCCCTCACACTCACACACACTGCACCCCTTACACATTGCATCACTCACACACACCACTGCTCCTATGCCCTACTACAGACCCATTTCCCAGCAGACCTCAGGTAAGTTGTCTAACTGTTTTTAAACGGTTTGACTACTTACTCTGGCAAGGGGGTCCCAGCACTATTAACACCATAACCACTACACTGAGCTGTAGTGGTTATTGTGTCTGGATTATTTCTTTAAATAATCTACAAGTGCCCCTCCCGAGATCAGGCTCTGGATCCGCCACTGCTCAGAGGGAGAATTTTCAATAAGTTTCTATTAAATCAGTTATAGATAACTAACCTTTTCTTTTTGTGTTTTTCACTTTATGCATTTCCATAAAAGGGCCCACTAAAATCCTCAGCACCAAATCTGTAAAGCCCTTAACCCAGTCCTGCAAGTAGCTGTTTACATTTTACAATACTTCTGCTGTGCTGGATAGTATCCTGTGTTGTTAATACACATAAACCATGAACTTTTGTTCTCATATGTATACAATATGTATACATTTAACTGATCATGATTCTTTCCTTTACTGCACAAAATGTTTGACAATAATTTCTATTCACCTATAAACAGGGTTTTCCTGGACCTATTGGCAATAAAGGTGATCAGGTAAGAAATGCATTAGCAGATAGTGGGAGATGTGTAAATGTGCTATTTATAACATTACCATGTGCAAATATCATACCTTCATGTGTCTCATTTAGGAATCAAAGTTTTTGTTTGGGACCAAAAACCATCTGTCCTTTGTGTCTATCTCAGTAACTATATCATGTAACTTCATAAAAATGCTCATACATTGGTCTGTGTACCTACATACACTGATCAGCCACAACATCAAAACAGCACCTACAATGGGGACGTGAGCATCAGAACTGGAACATGGAGCAATGGAACAAGGTTGCCTGGTCTGATGGCTTGGTGCGAGTGCGTCTTTGGGATGAAGGCAGGCTGACAGAGGCAGTGTTATACTCTAGGCAATGTTCTCCTGGGAAAACTTGGGTACCACCTACAGAGAGATTGTTACAGACCAAGAACACCCCTTCATGGTAATGATGTTCCCTGATGGCAGTGGCTTCTTTCAGCAGGTTAATGCACCCTCTCACATTTCAAAAAAATTTAAGGAATGGTTTGAGGAACATGACAAAAAGTTAAATATGTTGCCTTGGCCTCCAAATTCTGCAGATGTCAATCAGATTGATCATCTGTGGGATGTGCTGGACCAGTAAATCTGATCCATGGAGGCCTCACCTTGCAACTTGCTGGACTTAAAGGGTCTGCTGCTAATGTCTTGGTGCCAGATAACACAGGACACACTTAGCGGTCTTTTGGAAAACAAACCTCAAAAAAATCTGATCTTTTTTTGGCAGCACGAGGGGGACCTACATAATATAAGACAGGTGGTCTCACTTTTGTGGCTTATCAGCTTATGGCTGTTGGCATGATGTATGATGTCTTCCAAAATGTCCTGCAAAGAACATCTTCCCTGAGACGTTCTATGCCGTCCCCATTTAAAAGGGCTTTAAAGCCGTTGCGGCGGCATAGAACGCTGTAACGGCTGAAGCCCCCAGAGCACCCGGGATACTTACTTTCCCGGCGCTCCGCTTCGGGAGGACTGACTGACAGCCCAGACAGCCCTCCACGGCAAAAGAAGCCCCCGGGGGCCATGTGAACGCTGTCAAAGAGTGATCACATGGCCCCCTATAGCTGGCTGTGGATCTGCCAGCAGGGGGACTGTCTGAAATGTCAGACAGTCCCCCTGCTGGTGGGAGCTGTAAAAAAAAATATATTAGACATGTGTAAAATTAAAATAGAAATGTATTTATATATATGTATATATATTATATTTATAATATATATACATATTATATATATGTAACGTCATACAAAGTGTATTTTAATATTAATATAAGTACATATATTAGTATTAAAATACACTTAGAATGACGTTACATATATATAATATATATATTATATATATATAATATATATATAAACATATATTATATATACGTCCCAGGTCCGAGCACTCAATGCTCCCGGTCTTTTAATGCTCCGGTGCTGTCTCCAACCAAATTGTATACAATACCAGTAGAGAGCACTCAGGAGTCTTTCAAGGTAAATTTCATCTGTTGCTTTATTGAGCAATTACAAATTCACACAACGTTCCAGTCGACGTTTCAGTCTGTAAAAGACTTTTTTCAAGACAATTGTGTATGTGAGATGGATACCTTATATACAAAAAATGCAGTGATCCTGTTTGGAGGTGAACAGGTGAAATGTAACAACGGATCAGAGTGATGTCATTAATGACGTAAACATGTTTAAATTATAAATTATAATATACATATATAGGTAACAAAATACACTTAGAATGGCATTCTATATCTATCTATATATAAAATACAAATAACCGCAAATATATATATATATATATATATAATTATAGATAAATACATGTAATTACATAAAAGATTACATTGATATACACGTAGAATTTAAATACCTATAAATGCATGTATATTAAAATTCTACATGTATATTTAAGTAATCTTTTAACATAATTATGTGATTTGATTAATTAAAATTTGATTGACATGCCTGACAACACAGGGAGAAAGTGCAGAGAATTAAATTCGCAAGCACTATATTTGACCCTGTAACTCTCCAAGACACCATAAAACCTGTACATAGGGGGTACTGTTTTACTCGGGAGACTTCGCTGAACTCAAATATTAGTGTTTCAAACTGGTAAATTGTATTACAACGATGATATTTTAAGTAAAAGTTAAGTTTTTTGCATTTTTTTACAAACGAACAGCACTTTTATGGACTATATTATTGTTGTAATATGTTTTACTGTTTTAAAACACTAATATTTGTGTTTAGTGAAGTCACCCAATAATAACAGTACCCCCCATGTACAGGTTTTATGGTGTTTTGGAAAGTTAGAGAGTCACATATAAGGCTGGCATTTCATTTTTTTGACATTGAAATTTGCCAGATTGGTTATGGAAAGTTACAGGGTCAAATATAGAACGTTGCATTTTCAAATTGAAATTTGCCAGATTAGTAATGTTACCTTTGAGAGCGTATGGTAGCCCAGGAATGAGAATTACCCCCATGATGGCATACCATCTGCAAAAGTAGATAACCCAAGGTATTGCAAGTGGGGTATGTCCAGTCTTTCTTAGTAGCCACTTAGTCACAAACGCTGGGCAAATATTAGTTTTTTGCTTTTTTCACACAAAAACAAAAATGAACACTAACTTTGGCCAGTGTTTGTGGCTACTAAAAAAGACTAAACATACCCTACTTTCAATACCTTGGGTTGTCTACTTTTTCAAATGGTATGCCATTATGGGGGTAACTCTCATTCATGGGCTACCACACCGTCTCAAAGGTAACATTACTAATCTGGCAAATTTCATTTTGAAAATGGAACGTTCTATATTTGACCCTGTAACTTTCCAAAACACCATAAACCCTGTTAATGGGGGTACTGTTGTACTCGAGAGACATCGCTGATTACAAATATGTGCATTTTTTTGCAGTAAAACCTAACAGTATTATGACATTCACAGCTAAAATCAAAGACGGAAATACATGTAAAAAAAAATCTTATTTTCTCACATTTTTTAAAATGTTATTCATAATAAATTATGTTCCATATATGAATAATTAATGATAAATTAAAGCCCTGTTTCTCCCGAACAAAATGATATATAATAAGTGTGGGTGCACTTAATGTGACAGCGGTGAATTACGGGTGAACAGACATATAGGGCAAATTCCAGTTTTTGTTTACGTTTTGTTTTGATCAGAACGTGTACTATTGACTCCGTCCTGAAGGGGTAACTAGAGACCTGATGAAAACAATGACCAATATTTAACGCAACATATAAAAAAAAAATATATATTGTTTTGACATGTATATGAATGTATTGCAATCATTATTTAGCTCACTTGGTATTGGTAGAATTGTAACTTCCCTATATCTGAGTCTATTTTGTTCAAAAGGGCATGATTTTTTAGAATATTATACAAATGTTAGAATTTGTTCTGTGAAATAGATTTTCTCTACTTATCCAGATATACTTAAAGGACCACTATAGACACCCAGACCACTTCAGCTCATTGAAGTGGTCTGGGTGCCAGGTCCCTCTAGTTTTAACCCTGCAGCTAAAAAACAAGTTTCAGAGAAACTGCTATGTTTTATTTTTTACTGAGGGTTAATCCAGCCTCTAGTGGCTGTCTCCCTGACAGCCGCTATAGGCGCTTCCGCGATTCTCACTGTGAAAGTCACAGTGAGAAGACGCTGGACATCCATAGGAAAGCATTGAGTAATGCTTTCCTCTGGGCAGTTTGAATGTGGGCGCTGCTCTTGCTGCGCATGCGCATTCGTATCTGACGTCGGCAGGGGGGTGGAGAGTTCCCCAGTGCATAGGGAGCCAGTTGCTGGAGAAAGGTAAGTGACTGAATGGGTTTGAACCCCTTCAGCCAAGCGGGAGGGGGGCCCTGAGGGTGGGGGGTGGGGACATAATGACCCTATAGTGTCAGGAAAACAAGTTGTGGTCCTTTAAATTGAAGCTTACTACAAGAACCACAGACCCATTAACAATGCATTGTGTTTCATTAAGTTCTAGTGATTTCTTCTTCACAGACAGTAAATTAAGCCTCCCAAATATGGAATCATGGAATCTCCCTCCCAATCTGACACCCAATGGTTAAAACTATTCCTCATTTAGCACTAAACTCTATAAATGCACCAATACTTGATTTAAGATAAAATGAAAGCATTTGAAAAAAATATCCATTTATTTGCAGGGTCTGCAAGGGTTTCCTGGAGCTCCAGCTATGGGGGTAACTATTATCAGCTTCACTTAAAAAATGTTGTTTTATTTCATAGAGATTTATGATGGCATTAAAAGTGTTTTAAAGCTTATTAAGGGAACCTCACTTCTCAGTAATGTAATCCTACGTATTAATTATATTTTCATGTACTACCACGTATCATTTTATTTAGGAAAGCATATCAATTAAACTTTTAATAGCTTTTCCTCCCCACACCTTGGTAACCTACCATTACTTTCTCTCCTGCAACTTTGTCATCCAAAAAACTAACTTTTCACTGTAAACTATTCTAGTAACCTACTTTTTCCTGTACATGAAATACATCCTACCCTTTTCTCTCGTGCCACTTTACCCCACTCCCTCAGGAATATAAGATTGTTTGAGCAGGACCCTCAGCACTCTCGGTTCCTGTCTGTCCATATTGTTTTGTTGCAAGTACATGCCTCTTATTGTACAGCACTATGGGATTTGTTGGCACGTTATAAATAATAATAATAATGTAGAAAAAAATTATAAACTGGAATATTAAGACTCAGTATATATACATTGATGAAATACCAGGATAACTTTTATTTGTAAATATCATGATTTAGACCTGGGTTTACTACTGTAACATAAAAACTCAAACTTACTGGAAGATATATGTAGTCATAAGCCAATGGAAAACATGTGTGTGGTAGTCACAGAGTTGAATCTTGCCTTATTGATTCCTCTGAGGCTGATGATATTAGTTGTTGGCTAATCTCAGTGTTACTTGTTATAAGGGCAAAAAAAATATGTAATTATAGAAGATGATTAGGTTGACCTTGTCTATTGTTTTAATGAATTGGGAAACCCTGTAATATTCAATGGATTTACTGACTATCTGTAAAATGTAGCTCGATAAGATGACGTTTAATTTTTTCATTCATGATTTCACATTTTTGTCTATTTTACCATCATCTAATGACCTTAAATTACATAAAATTAATTATTATAATAGTAAATATACATGTTTTACCTTCTACAGGTAGTTGGGCCTACTGGTAAAAAAGGATCCAGAGTAAGTAAATCCCGTTTTCTTTTCAATTAGCATGCATAATATTTAGCATTATATTTAATTAATACATGCCCTCATTAGGCTTAAAATAAAATGTCACTGTAGAAATGTAACTTGTATTCCATAATGAGTAAAATAACAAAACCACCAAGTAAAGACCAAAAAAGGACTCACATTATTTAAAAGATACTCCAGGCAACAACCTAATTATGATGCATTGTATAGTTCTTTTAACTAAATAATTAGCTGTATTTACTACATACCACATTTGTAAAACCCTGCCTTTTTGTTGTGCCACTGCTGTTTTAAAATACTTCTTGCTAGTTTCTGTACCTGTGTAGTGGTCCTCTTTGGTTCTACTTTCAAATCTGCAGTGGCCACTAATAATTGTTGTAAATGTCATCAGGAAGCAAGGAATGTCATCAGGAAGCAAAATGTTTTTGGCAGTTGTAATTTGTCTAATAGCTATTCTAAGTAGAAAGCTGATAACTGGACTACAATTACCAGAACATCCAGCTCTGAGCAGAACTGAGATTGTACACAATGAGCTTTGAAAGTGTTATAGGTAAGTGCTTGTAGGCTAGTGAGTATTAATATGATTAATTGAAGGTTTTTGGATATTCAAATGTCATTAGTACCCAAAAACAAATTTTGCACTGCAATCTCTAATAGCTGTAATAAAGAAAGGCCCTTGCTATTCTTAAAAAAAGAAAGAAACAAACAAACAAACAAACCTTTACATCCCAATTTATAGCTTATTTCGAAACTCGGGTGGTTAACTAACTATATCAAGTGATATATTTCTGTATTTTGTCAGTAGTAACTTATTCTGTTCTATCTTTTCTATTCAAAACAATGTATAATCTAAATAAAAAACCCTATTTTATTTCATATTTTTTAATAGGGTGATATTGGACCAATTGGCCCAGAAGGGCCTAAAGGTTTTAAGGGAAACCAAGGAGACAAAGGAGTGAAGGTAAAAAAAACAACACTGGGAGACATAATTGTATTTCCAGTATATATTCATAATGTGTTTGTCCAATGGTTTAATGAATTAATTCTGAGAATATATGGACAGCCAAGTCAAGATTATGCACCTAGAACCCACTCTCTACTAAACAGTTCAATACTGGAATGTTCTACACATCTAGTGCTTGCTCTTAAGTTACCACTAAACCAAAAAAGCGCCTCTCTGTAAATCTCCATAAGGACCAGTCCTCCACACTCATCATATCAATGATTTAGAAAATACATGTGTTGTGAGGAGTGATGATGCAACACGCACGCTCCTGGTGGCGTGAAGGGTGAAGCCCACTAGAAGCGGAAATGCATGGTAGCTCGTGAGCCGGTAGCCGGAGGACACCACGCGGTAGTCGGAGACGCTTGGAGACGCTTGGAAAACTTAGAAAGCTTGGAAACTTGAGAGCCGGTAGACGAAAACGGAGAACGCCGTGGCGGCGATATTACATCCCAGACCCTGAGGGAGGGAACAATTCAATTCGGAGAGTGAATAAAAGATAGCGCCCTTGCTGGAATTCATTCCCCTTTTGCAATGGAGTTATCGGAAGAAGGGTCTGCAGAGAGTGTCGTTGAAACCAATGGGCTGGAAGACCCGGAGAACCAGACTTCTCTCATTCAATGTCACAAATAGATGAGTACTAAACTATTTAATTTTCTGTTTACACTCCATAATATTCTGCTCTTTATGTACTTTATGGCATATCTTACCCAATTTGTTTCAGAATAGAAACCTATATAGTGATGTCCCGAACGGTTCGCCAAACGGTTCGCCGCGGACGGCGAACATAAACATAAACTTTGACCCTGTACCTCACAGTCAGCAGACACATTCCAGCCAATCAGCAGCAGACCCTCCCTCCCAGACCCACCCACCTCCTGGACAGCTCACTAAGAATGCAGCTTCACAATGAATGTAAAATGGATGCTGTCCAGGAGATGGGAGGTTCTGGGAGGGAGGGTCTGCTGCTGATTGGCTGGAATGTGTCTGCTGACTGTGAGGTACAGGGTCAAAGTTTATGTTTATGTTCACCGTCCGTGGCGAACCGTTCGGGACATCACTAGACCTATATATTATTTTTTTTAAAACAGATAACGCTGAGCATATATTATGTTATTTAAAGGAATAAGCCATATTAAACATATGTGCAGTCTGTGAATAGCTCTGAGTCTAGAGGTCCAATTGAAACTAAAGAGATAAGGCGATACAGCAAGGGAAATAATACAAAGAAGATAGTCACATCTGCTCCAACCTTGAATTAAGGCCTCAAAAAAGAATCCTGAGAGTCGTGCAATTACAAAAGATTAAAAAAGAGAGAACAAAGATATCACGGCCAAAAAAAGCTGTCAAACTTTTTTACTCCACAATCTCCTGCTGTCGGGGAAATTGGTGAAGGTGCCTCATTTATCCAAGCTGAAGATAGAGAAAATACTCTTTCTGGGAATGAGATGCAGGCAATGTTCTCTGAAGTCCTGGAAAAAAAGTCAACAACTATTACTTGAAAAAATCTCCTTAGAGCTACAAATTAATGTTAAAGAGATAAAAAAGATATTGCTGCAATAAACCAAAAAAGTGATAAATATTGAGTAGAGGGAAGACACAAACACAATGTGACCATCTATTTACTATATATGGAGAAATTGAACAAAAAAATATGTGATTTAGAAGACCGCAGACGGCGGAACAATATCCATATTAGAGGGATCAACGAACAAGTCACAGGAGAAAAATTACAGGAATATCTGCTTCATTTCTTTCGGGATATAGGCATGGCTTTTAAGTCAAACAAGAAAATAATGGACAGATTTCACCATCTTGCCAGACCAAGGGATACCAACTTCGGGCTTTATAGACATCATCATATGCTTTCATCATTTTTGGTTTAAAGAACAGGTTATGCTTAAACATAGATCTGAAACAGAGACAGAGGCAAATTACACCTATCGAGAACTGAAAAGACCTGTCCTTATAAACAAGGATGATCTTTTGGGACAGTTACAAATATCCTGAGAAACAATTAGATGAGCATACCCAACTAAATTAATAGTACTGCAGGGGAATGGCACAGAATTTTTTTCAGATCCCCAAAAGGCATCCATATGGCTCAAAAGAAATCCTTGTAATAATTGTATATACATGTAATTAAGAAATGGGTACCAAGAGTAACAGGAAGAGAAAGATTTAAAAATAATAATAATATCTGATTACAAAAATAGCACTTATATAGATACTTCCGTGATATAAGATCACTTGAAAATAATTTAGTAGGAATTAGATTCTCCAGAAACAATTTACAATCACCCCTTATTAAAATTTACACTGATATAGTTTCAGGTTAATAGTTAAATAGATGTTATACGGCTATGTTTTGGGATCACAAGTGGTGAACAAGATGGCATTATAAAGGTTGTCTGATGTATAACTGGGTAACATGAATAAGAAATATGTTTGAGATTTGCACAAGTATTGCTATTTTTTGTGTAACAATATTTCACTTTAAGTAAAGTAAGGACATGGGTAAATGAAAATTAAAGAGATAGTTTAAGCAAGGGGAAAAGTAGGGGGTAAGAAGATGATAAGGGGTGGATAAAGAGGGAAGATTATTTTATTTATTAGACAGGTGGCCTGCTGTTATCTAGGCTCTTGATTAAATGCCTATACAACTCAAGAAATTTTCTGGGTAATGTTGATATACTGATGTGCTATTAAGTGGATCTTACCTTTTATTTTGCAAAACAATATTTCACTTTACATTAATGTAAGGATATGGTTGAAGGGAAATTAAAGTGATAGAAAAAGCAAGGAGAAAGGTTGGGGGAAAGAAGATGACATGGGGTAGATAAAGAGGGAAGAATATTCTTTTTCTTAGATATGTGGTTTGTTATTATCTAGAACCATGATTATATGCTCATATAAAGCAGAAATTTCTGGGTAATGTTATATATTGGTGTGTTATTAAGTAGATCCTCCTTTTTTATTTCACTGAGCGGTTTTGTTTGATGATGACTCTACAATTATTGCCTTGGCTCTGGATGAAGTGTTTATACAATTCAGAATATTCTCTGGAGATATGATGTATTGGAGTCTCATGTGTTATTAAGATAATTAAAAAAAAAAAAATTCTTTACTATATCTCTCTCGTTTTATACCACTTTGTAATATAACATGGAACATGAGTTACCGCCTCTGTTGAGCTAAACCTTTACCAGCGCCTCCTAGTATAGAGTCGCAACGGGTTGTAGTCTCTTTTTTTTTGTGTGCATACAGGGTATGTATGCAGGGTATCCATGTATGGGGGAATGATTAGTGGGGCTTGGGCACGGGTTCTTTGTGACCCTATGCGGTTTTATTTTGTAGGTTATGCATTGTTTAAGCCAGTCACTGGGAATAAGTCAGATTTGTACTTATCGAAAGATGGTTAGAATGCTTACTATTAACTCCCAAGGTCTCAATAGCCCTTATAAAAGAACAGCTCTCTTAGAACTGATTAAAGAAGAGAAAATACAGGTATGCTTCTTACAAGAAACCCATTGGGTTAAGTTGGATAGTGTATTTTATTTAGGCAAGCAAAAGGCAGATTTGATTAAGGCTTCTTTGGGAGAAAAAAAGGGGGGTTGGCATATGGATTGTGAGAGGAATTTCTTATGAGAGTATATACCAGGAGTGTTACCCGCAGGCTAGATACATTATTTTAATATGCAAACTAGATAATGAGCTTTACACTCTAGTGAATATATATACACCTAATATCGGGCAAGTGACCTTTGTGAAGGATATCTTTGAGAAAATAAAACAAATAGCTAAGGGCAGATTGATAATTGTGGGAGACTACAATTGTGTAATGGATACTGAATGGGTAAGAGGATTCCAACAGGTGAACGAATGGCATGGTGCTCCGGAGGGCTGGGGCCCTCTCCACTCTCTTGAAAAAGGCAGCCTTATATGATGTTTGGAGATTGTTACACCCCCAAGATTATGACTTTACAAATTTTTCCTATAGACATTGTTCTTATGCAAGAATTGATATGCTAGTTGGTAATATTAAATTAGTTAATTGTCTTAAGAACATTTTTATAAAGACATTGGTCAGACCATAACGCAGTCATATAGGAAATAGAGGATACCCAGAAGAGGGATTCAAGACAGTGGAGAATGAACAAGGCCCTCTTGAGCAGCGAAAAAAATAAAGAACATATTAATCGGATGACAGGTTTCTATTTTTTGGAAAATAAGCAAGCAAATCCAGGTATTAGATGGATAGCATACAAAGCTGTAATAAGGGGCATTTGATTAAATTGGGTATTCACGAAAACAAAATTAGAGGGAGCACATTGGCTGATATGCAGGGCTGGCGCGTCAAGTAGGTGACTTAGGCCAAGGGGCGCCAGATTTGAGTGACCGGCAGGAGGGTTGTGCCTACCTGTCACTCAGTATAGCGTGGCCGGGCAGCGTGGACCGCTGTACAGGAGCATCTGTTTACTGTACCCTGCTGGACTGACAGGAAGTGCTCACTGAGAGAGCACTTCCTTTCAGT
Organism: Pelobates cultripes; assembly: GCA_933207985.1. NCBI lineage: Eukaryota > Metazoa > Chordata > Amphibia > Anura > Pelobatidae > Pelobates > Pelobates cultripes. Next base: position 149,606,447 of record OW240914.1, on the reverse strand, counting down.
CCAGGCGGATACAGGAAACATAAGCTCCTGTACTGCAGTCCGCGCCGCTCAGCCATGCTACAAAAATAGGTAGGAGGCACAACAGGGAGGGAGGATAACACTAAGGGGGATGGGAGGGAGGACCACTAACAAGAGGGGGTGGGAAAGGGAGGCTGGACCACTTAGAGGGGAGGACCACTAAGGAGCTGGAGGAGAGGGAAGACCAAGGGTTTGGGGGGAGGACCACTAGGGGTTGGGGAGAAGAAGACCACTAAGGGGGGCAGGAGGAACAGTGGGGGGAGGACCACTATGGGGGAGGGAGGACAACTAGGGGGGAGTGAAAGGACCACTAAAGGGGTGGGGAGATCACTAAGGGACAGAAGGGGAGGGGAGAGCACTAAGGGACATGAGGGGAGAGTTCGGAGTGATGGGTGGGCAGAGCACAAAGGGACAGGAGAGCCAGGGAGAGCACTAATGTGCAGGAGGGGAGGGGAGAGCACCGAAGGACAGGAGGGGAGAGCACTATAAAAAATTAAAATAGAGAGCAGCTCCCCTCTCAACCCCTATCCTACCCCACAAACCCTCTCTTTTAAACTACACACATACACAATGCATCCTTACACATACACAAAAACACACAATGCATCCCTACAAACACAAAGGGCCGCCATCAGGGGGTGACAACCATGATGGTTGTCACAAGCCCGGCGGCCCTGGGGGGCCTGGCCGCCCGGGCCCCACGTGGAGCGGCGAAACTGTATAAACTATATATGTATGTATGTGTGTATGTATATATATATGTCAGTATGTATGTATGTCTGTGTGCATGTCAGTATGTGTGTATCTATCTATGTATGTGTATGTCTGTATGTATGCATATATCTATCAGTATGTTACATAGTTACATAGTTACATAGCTGAAAAGAGACTTGCGTCCATCAAGTTCAGCCTTCCTCACATTTGTTTTTTGCTGTTGATCCAAAAAAAAGGCAAAAAAAAACAGTTTAAAGCACAATTTTGCAACAAGCTAGGGAAAAAATTCCTTCTTGACCCCAGAATGGCAGTCAGATTTATCCTTGGATCAAGCAGTTATTGCTCTACATTGAAAGATTATATCCTTGAATATTCTGTTTTTGCAAGTATGCATCTAGTAGCTGTTTGAACATATGTATGAACTCTGATAAAACCACTTCTTCAGGCCGATAATTCCACATCCTTATTGTTCTTACAAACCTTTCCTTTGCCTTAGACAAAATCTTATTTCTTCCAGTCTAGACACATGACCTCATGTCCTATGTAAAGTCCGGTTTGTGAATAGACAATGGTTTGTATTGGCCCCGAATATATTTGTATAATGTTATCATATTCTCTCTCAGGCGACGTTTTTCTAAACTAAATAGATTTAAATTTGTTAACCTTTCTTTATAGCTATATGTGTGTATGTATGTCTGTATGTATGTGTGTATGTATATATCTATATGTATGTGTGTATATCAGTATGTATGTGTGTCTGTATGTATATCAGTATGTATGTGTATGTATGCCATTATATATGTATGTTTGTATGTCTGTATGTCAGTTTGTATGTATGTCTGTTTGTCAGTATGTATGTGTGTGTGTGTGTGTGTCAGTATGCGAGTATGTATGTACGTCAGTGTGTATGTGTCTGTATGTGTGTGTATCTGTATCTCCTTATGCGTGTGTGTCTGTGTCTGTATGTGTGTGTCTGTTTCAGTATGTGTGTGTCAGTATGCCTGTGTCTGTGTGTGTGTATTCCTGTGGGCGGGATTTGGAGGCGGGACTTGGAGGCAGGCACCCGGGGGCCCAGACCTTGAGCTGTGTTAGGGCCCCCAAAATTTCTGATGGTGGTCCTGCACACACACACACACAAAAACATACAATGCATCCCTACTCACACACAGACACACCGAAACATACAGTGCACACTGCTTTTCTTACACACACACAGTGCCTTACATTACATTCACAGAAACACACCTTGCAGCCCTTACACATACACCTAGTAATACACAATGCATTCCTCACACACTGCATCCCCTATTCACACACTACATCCCTTACACAAATTGGTATCCCTATACACTACATTCCATAAGAACACACACACATTACATCCTCTACAAAACACATCCCCTGCACACATACACTCCACTCCCTGTAAGCGATCTAATGGGTGGGCCATGCAGGAGGACTTATGGGCGGGCCTTGTAGGCATACTCACGGTCAGGCCCTTGGGGCCCAGACCTTGAGCTGTGTAAGTGGCACCCAAAAATGGAGCTGCTTCCTTTTCATTTATTTTTGTGAGTGCTGTTACAGTATCCAGAGATCCTCTTCTACACCAGACCAGTGGAGCCAGACCGCAGCCTGAGCCCATCATCATCCTCTTGTCCTCATCTGGTAGTAAGTAGGCAGTATGTTATTAGTGGCACTAATCTCTATGGCTTGCGGCCATAAACTATAATAGTGATATCCATTGCACAAACATACTTGAATATCAATATAATGTGCAAAACACGTGTCGACTGGTTTAATCTGGGGAACAAACTAGGCAGGGTTGCCCACTGTCTCCATTTTTGTATCTATTAACAATAGAAGTCTTGGCAATTCGTATAAGAGCAGATGAAAATATCCATGGAAATTTACTACCCCAGAGAAAATATAAGATCAGCATGTATGCCAATGACATCCTCTTCACTCTTACGAATCCTGAGGAGTCTCTGCCCACCCTGATGGACGCAATCTCCGAATATTCTGATATAACTGAATTCCCTAAATATAAAAGACTTGTAAAAAAAATGGTTACGACAACACTTTGACTGTCTTTGGATGGAGTTTACCTACCTGGGGATTAAGATCTCTCTAGAGGCGGGGAACATCTTGGAACTAAATTTTCTGGCCCTACTAAAGGAGACGAACTATGTTCTAAAAGGATGGAAAAATACAAATTTATCCTGTGTTGCAAGGATAAATACAGTCAAAGCGTATATTATCTCGAAATGGCTGTACATGTTTAGACATCTTCCTATTCTAATACCTGAAAACTGGCTAAGTTTGGTTCAGAGGAGTATCTCTTTATTCGTTTGGCAGGGTAAAAGGCCTAGCATTAGTATTAATAGGATGGCATTACAAGTGAAAATGGAGGTCTAGGCTTGCCAATCTTGCAAAACTATTATTTACCTAACATGATTGGTCATTTTTACTTGATGCAGACTCTGCAGATATGCGAAGAAAGTTGGTATCAAATTGAATTAGATTTAATTCAACAGCGGGATCTTACCAGTTGTATTTGGGAGACCCAAAGTCATAAATGACGAGATCTCGGTGATAAAAGCTTTATTTTAGGTCACCTCTTTAAGGTATGGGCCCAATTAAAGAAAAAACTGGGACTGCAGGATAAAATAATTGACACCATTAGTAACGGTGTAATAGCAAAAAATATTCCAGATCTCGCTTTAGATAAATGGACCAAATCTGGTATTTTTAAGGTGACTGACCTTTATACCAATGGGTTATTGAAATCTTTCTCTGAGTTGAACTTAGAATATAATCTACCTGCTAAGGAAATTTGTTACTTTTCTAAGAATCAAGGGCTTCTTACAGAAGACCAGTGCTGACAAACACAAATTGGGCCTTTTAAAAAATATATTTTGTGAGCAATTAGTACCTAAAGTCAGGTCAAAAGCCTATCTTTTAATATCCTGTGTAGAACGAGGAGCTGTCCAGAAGAACATAGAGAAATGGAATAAACTACTTGGTATAGATATTACTAGAGCAGAGTGGCTTGCGGCCATAAGCTATAATAGTGATATCCATTGCACAAACATACTTGAATATCAATATAAAGTGATCAATTTTTGGTACATGGATCCCTTTTTAGTGAATAAGTTTACCCCTAATTATTGGAGATGTGATAATGAGGGGGGAGATTATTTCCACATGTGGTGCGGTTGTACAATTGTGGCTAATATATGGAAAATAGCATTTGATAAACTTCAGATCTTAGGGAGTTTTAAAATAAAGCAAACACCTGAAATTGGAATCTTACATCTTAAATGGCCTAAGTTATCTCCAGATAATGCATTGATGTCTACTCATTTTTTTTTGTAGCCACAAAACTCCTTCTAGCACGACACTGAATATGAAAAGACTCTATAAGCGGGTTAAACCTAAAGAGACACATTTTATTCCAGTGTAGTGTGGAAGGAGGATTAAAATGGCTGAACAAGAAGTCTAAACTAAATAGCACTTATATTCAGAGCTGGATAAACAAATTGAAAATTATATAATTTGAGCCATCTTTATATTGTTCCATCAAACTGACTAGAAGTTATAGTAAGGTCTAGTTCTAATTTATGGTAACTGACTTTTCTCCCGGTGACTTGGCAATGAATGTTTGTTTTGTTATATTCAAAGTTTTTGTCAGACTATGCGTTGTATATAGGATAGCAGGAACTATTTGCTCTTATGTACAATAAATAAATATATATTTATATATAGTAAAGATAATTGATTAAAAAAAATACAACTCTTGAAATGAGAGGTGAAAAATGCATGTGTTGCTTTCTTTGACATAACTGTTTGTCTTAAAAGGGAGAGCCAGGATATGGAATTCCAGGACAGCAAGGTTTAAAAGGAGATCCAGGTGAAAGAGTAAGTATAATCATTCTCACAATCCTTCTCATTAATTTTTCTTGTGTACAATTATATTAATGAAATTGCTTGTGTGTCAGACTACACCTACTATTATAAGTGAGGTGGATAAAAAAAAAAAAAATCACAGAATAACAATGTCAATTATACAAAATGATTGGTAACTGTTATTCATTTTCTAAAAAAAAGTTAAGTAATTTATTAATGAGTATACCACAGGATGATATCTTGACGTTGTACACAAAGCTCCACGTTAGCCAGGACTATATTTACATAAAACTTTAGAATTGTTCTTAGCAAGAGAAATATTCTACTTAATCTTGCATTATGCTGTAAATATGAATTGTTATTCAGTACGTAGATATGCAAAAACATTTTCAATCGGAAACCCAACTCTATCTGGGCTAATAGTTGTCATTGTTAAGTGTCACGCCACAGTACGTTATCTTTGACAGAGCAACTCTTTTGTTTTGTTTAGAAATCTGTAGATTGTAATAGGTTGGACAAGAATCTATGTTTTCATAACTGCTATTTTGATTTTCAGGGGAACATAGGATTGTCAGGAAAACCTGGACAAAAAGTATGTTCGCTACATGTTTTTTTTAATGTATATATATATGTACTATATATTCTGTTTATTTTGACATTAATGTATTTTGTCTTCAGGTTATGAAATTCCATTCTTAAATATACAGTTTGTTACTTTTATATTCGGTATTGGATACAAAATAGATTTTTTATCAGACCAAAACATTTCCCCAAGTTTCATTGGGGTTTGGATGCTGTTATACCCAAATCAGTTATACTCATTATTCTGTTACTAATATTATAGTGAAGTACTGCAGCATCTTTTGACAGAATCTCTGTTAGTCCAATAAAAAGCATATCAAGAATACTTTTTGTGTCATAGTATAGACTAGGGTTTTTTGTTTTATTATGAACACATATTGTTTCATAATGGACTAAAATGTTGAGTTCTGCAAAATGAACTTGTTTGTTTGAAAAAAAAAAAATATATATCCTCTGCCTCACTCAGCTATACATAAACATTATATGCTACAAAAATCTTGAATGTTTACTACCCATTGTACATTGCAGAGGCAAAATGTTTATCTCTATTATTTAAACAGGGTGATATGGGTGACAAAGGAGTAAAGGGTGAGCCTGGATTTCATGGGAACATGGGACTGCCTGGACTAAGAGGTAAAGATGTAAGTAGAAAACTAACGGTCCTCACAGGACAGTCAAGATATGAGATATCCACCAGTCATATATGTACATGCATATTCCCATTAACTATTATTATTATAATTATTTATTTATTTTTTAAACTTTTTCCCCTTGGCAGTTTTCACAACAAGCAAATTTCGATATTTATTTGCCAGTTTGGGGTGTTGAACTGAGTAATTAGCAAATATGTTTGCATGTTTCATGGGAACGTGGCTTATTTTTCAGAAATCGACCCAAGTTAAATATGTAGTTTGAATAGCATGTCATGTACAGCTACAAACTCAAGATGTGTTGTACGGCTCACACATATTAAAATGAACACAAACATTAAAAATAAATATTTTTCTGTTCAGTTGTTTCTGAAAGAGCATCAAACGCTTCTCTAGCATTTGCAATGACTTTCAATTATTAAATTATTCAGTCGGAAGAGTCTCTAATAGTTGTCTGATTGACAACTACTAGAGGCAAATGTAATGACAAACATAAACACCGCAGTTGGAAATGTCAGACTGCCGGGAAAAAGTCCACTTACCAAATCCACTACGTTAAGATGCTGTAGTTTTGGTGGTGAAAATGTCCCTTTAATACAACAACGTCCCAAGCTTGTGAAAAAATATGTTCAACATTTTGAATAGCTAAGGCTGCAACTGTGACAGAGCAAAATTGACAGTTTTTAGAATATGATTGGCAAAAGGATTATTGTGTCTACCAGCTTATAATTTTTGGGAATAATTTAGCGGCAGTTTGTGTTAAGATTTGGTTTGAGCTGCTTATTATTGATAGAGTCACTATCCTTCCTTGGATATCCAGCGGTTAGAAAGCTGCTTATTATAATGATCTGATTCTTCCTACTGTAGGGAGAGCAAGGAATAAAAGGAGAGCCTGGTGAGAAGGTAAGAGTCCAGAGATATAAGGATTTATTTTATATAATGAATAGTTGTAACTTAACGCAAAACTATCTTTAAATGATTTGTAAAAAAAAGAACAGAATGGAACCAGTGGAATAGCTGCAAGTACAATAATAATTGAGTTTAAAAAAACAAAAATGCATTAATGGGATTTAATGGTTACACCTTTTTTGGTTTGCGTGCTATAGTTTTTCTCTTCTGATATTTTTCTCAAGAAGGATCTCCCAAGTCCTGAAAACTTTAGAATTATAAATGGAATGTGCTGTCCACCTGTCAGCGACCTACAAAATAGTTTTATTTATGTTTTTTGTTTTTATAAATGAGATGAAATGTTCTTGTGTATGTGACCAGCTGCAATGCAGTTCCTCTCATAGAAATCTATAAGGTAACCTGTCAACATGAATACAAGGACTGGAGCAGTGGTGTATTTTGGTTCTGTTCAGCCCTAGGCATGACACAACTCAGGCACCACTCCCTCCTCCTCCCTAACCCCCCCAATCTAAATGTCTCTTATATTTAAAATCAACACGCTCTTTGCCTGACAGAGCCTCACTGATGCATACACTGACAGATACAGTCATTGGCACACACAGTGTTTAATCAACACACACTTTTACTTAAACACACACACACTCACTTACTGACATACACACACACACACACACTCATTCATTCACAGTTACACACACTCTGACAGACACACACACTCACTCACATTAGATACACATATACTCACTGACAGACACACACTCACTGAGACACACACATTCACTGACAGACACACATACACTAGCTGATAGACACACTTAGTGACAGACACACACATACACACTGACAGACACATTCATTAACAGACATACTCATTCACTGGCAGACACCTATACACACTCTCAGTGACAGACACACACACACTGACAGACACACACACACTCTCACTGACAGACACACATACAAACTCACTGACAAACACATATACACTCTCACTGACAAACCTATATACACTCTTACTGACAAATACACATACACTCTTTGACAGACTCACATACAAACTCACTAACAGACACACACGCAATTTATAATTTTTAAAAAAAATTCACTCCACCCAGCCTCCTTACCTTTGGGAGTGCAGGCATTGACTCTTTATTTCCGTGGAGCCAGTGGGGCTGCTGGGCTGAGCAGCTGGCATGCGGTCCCTGGGATCCAGTGGGGCTGCTGTGCTGAATTGGCTGTTCGTGCAGTCAATGCAGGCGCGCGAGGGATCTCTGATCTTCCTGGTCAACTCCGTCACGCGCCTTTTAGTGATGCCGTGGCCGGAGTGACGTCTTATTCCGGCTATGACATCACTGCGGTGCTCGCAAGGGAGCTCATGGGAGAGTGCTCCCTTGCTGCCCGCCTCCATCACAATCAGTTGCCAGCCTCGGGGGGCTCTAAGTTGGCCAGCCGGCCAGCTCCTGGGCCCCCCAGGACAAGAGGCTGACAAGGCATCTGCCAGGGCATTTGGGGGAGGCTTCATTTGCCGCCCCCCTGAAAGTGCCGCCCAAGGCAAATGCCTTGTCGGCCTTGCGCTAGATACAGTGCTGGACTGGCGTGATTCCACTCTGAGTAAGGCACTAGAGTTGTTAAAGCCTTTATAATTACTAAGGGAAATGTGCAAGGAACAATCTAAAGATTACAGGGTTATTTATTAAAGTGGGAATTCAAATTGAATTTGAAATTTATGACCTAAATTGGAAAAAATCTCTAAGTTGGTGTTCATTTCTCTGGTTCTTTGGCCTAACATTTGACATTCAATTTGAGTTCTCACTTTAGTAAATAGCCCAGTATGTGTTTATTAATAATTTGCACTAGTATTTGTGGGTTGTTTTTTGTTTCCCATTATATATTTTGAGGTCACCATGCTGGAAATTTCTGATTTAGTATTTATTTTGAATTACATTTTTAGCATAATTGTTACCTTTCCCATTTTTTTCCTTTTAGTTGAACTGTGTATAGCTTGTGTATTTTAAAGGGAAAGTCACCTAAATGTGCAACTGTCTTGTCTCCTTCCCCACTAGTCCATAGGAATCTGTCCATTTATATATTCTTATATTGTTAGTAGGTGATTCAAGTCAAGTCAAGACAAGACAAGTCATTTTATATTAATATATGAGATGCTTACCATGCACAGTGTGGCTGAGGTCCCATTTAGTATTGAAGTTAGCTGAAGTTAATTCTTTGTAAAGTATTTTAACTTGTAATGTGTTTTCTTCACTGACAGGGAGAATCTGGACTTTCAGGAGAAACTGGAGAAAAAGGACAAAGGGTAACCGTTTATGTGACCAGCACAATGTACCTCTTTAAACTATAGTCTGTTTACTGTGGTATATAAATGGGAAGTATGTGATTTTCCTACTATAGATTCCTAATTCTACAAATGCCTTCCAAATTAAAGCATTACTCCAGCCCCCCCAAAAAATGTATTTTAAGAAAGCCCTGTTTTTGTATACAGTAATTCCTATCATGGTCCCTGAGCAAATAAGAAACAAAGAGAAAATACCTAAAACATAATTTTTAGAGTCGAGGCCAAGTTCTCCCTCAGTGGTCACTCCCCCTCACTGGAGTGGTATGGCTGTCAGGGAGGGTAGGCTGAAGGGAGGATGGGTGGGGGGGTGCCATTATTGACTGTCTATCTCCAGCATTCTGGTCATGCTGACAACAGACAACAAATATGCACAGAATTAGATAGCCTGGAACTTCTTGTTGAGGGTTGGATAATGACGCCCCCACAATGCTGCCCGAGGTGATTTATAGCTAAGACTTCTGACACACAGAGAAAAGGCCCAGTGTTTAGTGTGCCATAGGCTTTTATTTAGAAATTTGGGGTGAAAATGACTATAAATCTACAGCACGTCAAATCTAAGAGAAAGGATTCTACATCACAAGACATGCATGCTAATATTTGCTTTCACTAACTAAGAATTTTATTTTTTATAAAAACAATTTTCCCTCTAATTTTTGCATCAGGGTCCAGTGGGACTTCCTGGTCGCTTTGGTGAAGCAGGAATCAAAGGAGATTTGGGACCTCCAGGAAGAGATGTGAGTATGTTTTCTATACCTTAGATGCATTTGATTTGATGAACGGATGTTGGTACATTTCAATGATAACTGTTTAGGTTGAATAATAGTTTAATAGTTCAGGTTATAGTTATGTCTATAAGTGTTCCAGAGAGCCATTTTGTGTAATTGAATCCACCCAAATATAGTGTACATTTTGTATGGTGAGTGATGAGTTCTAAACAATGCTAGGAATTCCTACTGTAAAGGAATGGGTTGAGGATTGTGACATATACTGTTTACCAGTAAAATGAACATAGACATGGGTCATTTTTTCAAGAATGGTAACCCAAAAATCCACTTGATGGCAGTATTAAAAAGTAATGTTTTACTTTTGCTTTTGTGATGTTTGTAAATACTATATGTGAACTTAAGTTGCCTATAGCTTTGAATCTCACATACAACGTATAACCTGATCAGCTACAACACTTCTTTTGTCAGTTAGTATAACAAATTATTTGATGGTGTGCTTGTTGAATTTTCCCAACTCCTGGAAAAAACAGTGTGTGTAAAGTGCCATGTTTTTTATTTCCATTACCATAAACATCAGAAACTTTGACATTGGTAGCCACTTTTTGTAATGTATGTTTCTATGTCAGTTTCCCTTTTTAATTTAATGCCTTAATATGTTGTTTTGTTTTTAACTCTGAAGAAATCAGCAATACTCTTAGTAACAGACATACATATTTAGCACAATGTAAGATGATAAGAAACGTGAAAACCAGTGACATTTTTAAAACAATTATTATCCAACAGGGCATTGATGGTAAAAAAGGAGATAAAGGAGATTCTGTAAGTATTTTTACATATGCTTGCATTAATGCAGCTGTGCAAAACAATATTATACAGCAGGGTTCTGCAATGTGTGTCCTTTAATAGGTATTTTAGTAAGTATTGTGAGGAGTTGTCAGAAATGATAATAATTTATGAACACTTTGTCCTTATGAAGGTTTTACTATAGGCAAATACAGGGAGTGCAGAATTATTAGGCAAGTTGTATTTTTGAGGATTAATTTTATTATTGAACAACAACCATGTTCTCAATGAACCCAAAAAACTCATTAATATCAAAGCTGAATATTTTTGGAAGTAGTTTTTAGTTTGTTTTTAGTTTTAGCTATGTTAGGGGGATATCTGTGTGTGCAGGTGACTATTACTGTGCATAATTATTAGGCAACAACAAAAAACAAATATATACCCATTTCAATTATTTATTATTACCAGTGAAACCAATATAACATCTCAACATTCACAAATATACATTTCTGACATTCAAAAACAAAACAAAAACAAATCAGTGACCAATATAGCCACCTTTCTTTGCAAGGACACTCAAAAGCCTGCCATCCATGGATTCTGTCAGTGTTTTGATCTGTTCACCATCAACATTGCGTGCAGCAGCAACCACAGCCTCCCAGACACTGTTCAGAGAGGTGTACTGTTTTCCCTCCTTGTAAATCTCACATTTGATGATGGACCACAGGTTCTCAATGGGGTTCAGATCAGGTGAACAAGGAGGCCATGTCATTAGATTTTCTTCTTTTATACCCTTTCTTGCCAGCCACGCTGTGGAGTACTTGGACGCGTGTGATGGAGCATTGTCCTGCATGAAAATCATTTTTTTCTTGAAGGATGTAGATTTCTTCCTGTACCACTGCTTGAAGAAGGTGTCTTCCAGGAACTGGCAGTAGGACTGGGAGTTGAGCTTAACTCCATCCTCAACCCGAAAAGGCCCCACAAGCTCATCTTTGATGATACCAGCCCAAACCAGTACTCCACCTCCACCTTGCTGGCGTCTGAGTCGGACTGGAGCTCTCTGCCCTTTACCAATCCAGCCACGGGCCCATCCATCTGGCCCATCAAGACTCACTCTCATTTCATCAGTCCATAAAACCTTAGAAAAATCAGTCTTGAGATATTTCTTGGCCCAGTCTTGGCGTTTCAGCTTGTGTGTCTTGTTCAGTGGTGGTCGTCTTTCAGCCTTTCTTACCTTGGCCATGTCTCTGGGTATTGCACACCTTGTGCTTTTGGGCACTCCAGTGATGTTGCAGCTCTGAAATATGGCCAAACTGGTGGCAAGTGGCATCGTGGCAGCTGCACGCTTGACTTTTCTCAGTTCATGGGCGGTTATTTTGCGCCTTGGTTTTTCCGCACGCTTCTTGCGACCCTGTTGACTATTTTGAATGAAACGCTTGATTGTTCGATGATCACGCTTCAGAAGCTTTGCAATTTTAAGAGTGCTGCATCCCTCTGCAAGATATCTCACTATTTTTTGACTTTTCTGAGCCTGTCAAGTCCTTCTTTTGACCCATTTTGCCAAAGGAAAGGAAGTTGCCTAATAATTATGCACACCTGATATAGGGTGTTAATGTCATTAGACCACACCCCTTCTCTTTACAGAGATGCACATCACCTAATATGCTTAATTGGTAGTAGGCTTTCGAGCCTATACAGCTTGGAGTAAGACAACATGCATAAAGAGGATGATGTGGTCAAAATACTCATTTGCCTAATAATTCTGCACTCCCTGTAGATGGGCCATGAGTAAATATAATTTGCAATGGTTGTAATCGTGTATACATGACTACCCTGGTAATCTTGTATACACAAGTGCCGCATTGAAGTGGTTATCCATAACGTCTTTTAATGTTTGCAATATGAGAATGTTAAATGACTTCCTTTATAATGCAACTTGATTAATGGCTAAAACCACACACACACTCAGTTACATGTAGTGAGCTCTGAGGAGGAAAAAAATAGTAGTTTGGAAAGGAAAGAGGAATACTACACCATAACTCATATTTCATAATTATATGACAATGTAGAATACATTTGAAACAGAGAATACAGTAAAATACTCTCGATGTAACAAAATGTGTATGTCAGCAGTGTTATAAATGTTACCAGGCTTACCACAACTTGCTGTTTTGTGAATTGATTCATATCGTTGAGTATTTCAGGAACAGTTATTGGGAGATTTTTAAAAAAAAATATCAGTTCTTTTAGGCACAATTTTTACATAAAAAAACAAGGCATTATATAATAAATTGTAATTCTTACAGGGAAAACCCGGAATACCTGGAAGTGTCGTAAGTAAAAAAAAGGAATGTTTTTTTTAACAAGTTCAATGTGTTTTAAACAATAATCATTTTGTAATTCAAAGTTTTTCTCTATTTTCTGAATAGGGACAACAATTCAGTTGACTAATGGTTTAAATTATAGCCATCAAAATTAATTTAGAAGGTTGCAGTGGAGAGTTTTGTAATTTGTCTTATAAATTGTGAAATAATTTATGGCAAAGTTGAGTGAAGAGAATGCAATGTTTTATAACTGTACCCATTATCGCATAATGAATGAGTCCTTTAAATAAACTCATATGTTTGTTGCCAAGGCTGGCCTTAGAGGTGTGGGATGTGTGCAACTGAAGAGAGCAACACAAAAAGAGGAGGCTGTTGCACTACCTGTGGCAGTAATAGTTTGGTTGTGTAGTTCTGAGAACTTTACAACCCCTTAACATGCAGTTTGGGTCCTGGCAGGTTGCCTGCTGCCATATCCTTCAGCCACCCACATGAGTTGCTGTTCTTGTCCAGTTTAGCTGTTAGTGCTTGCTGTTAAGCCTTCTTGTTCAGCCTCAATTCTTAAACCCTGCCTAACTGGAGGCAGTATGGTGAATAAAGGTGAAGATTTCACATGTGTTTAGCAACCTCCTTCTAAAATCACAACAATGGAATTAGTTATGCAGGGTATTCGTGTTGAGGCTGAACAGAGAGGCAAAGCACCATACTGAGCCAGTGGTTTATTTTTGATTTGTGCTGCCCTAGGCATAATGGAACTTGGGTACCCCCTAATTTAAATTTGCCCCACCTCTTTCTTTTAAAGACTAACACACATTTTGACTGACAGACACACACTCACAGACAAGCACACACTCTCAGATTCACTGACATACACACATTCACTGATTTGACACAATCTGACAGGTACACAATCACTCAGACATACACTAACAGACACACACACTTACTGACAGATAGACACACACACTCAAAGACAGACATACACACACCCTCACTGACAGACACACACTGACAGACACACAGTGACACACACACACACACTCACTCACTTATTTGCAGACACACTGAGAGATATACATACACACTCACTGACACACACACACTCAAACACACACACACACATTCACTGACAAACACACACACACAATTTTCCCCAACACTCACAGATTATTATTAGTATTTTTTTTTTTATTATTCAATTCCACGCAGCCTCCCTACATTTGGGAGAATTGGGTAGATATTTGCCTGGGGTCTAGTGGGGCAGCTGGGCAGGCAGATGTGCAGGTAGGAAAACAGGAGGGTGTGCAAAGTAGGCAGCGAGGGAGCAATGATCTTCTTGCTAAGCTCCCTCGCGTGCCGCTTATTGATCCCGGGAGCCAGAGTGACGTCATATTCTGGCTCCCGGCATCACTGTGGGGCATGCTTGGCTACCCTCCCCTGGGAGGCCCAAGACTGTCCAGCCGGCTCTTAGGCCCCCATAAAAGAAGGCTAACAAGACCAGTTCTTGGGCCCCCATAAAACAAGGCTAACAAGGCATTTGCCTTGGGCGGAACTTTCCAGGGGGTGGCAAAAGATGCCGCCCTGAAATGCCCAGGCAAATGCCTTGTTTGCCTCATTTTATGGGGGCCCAAGAACTGGTCTTGTTAGCCTTGCGGTAAATAAATTGCTGTACTGAGCACTTCTAACTCAGCCATGCCACACTAACAGGAACTGATAAAGTAGGAAGAATGTCAGGGATAGACCTAAAGGAGAATAGAGGGAGATAACTAAGGAGGGGTTAAGGAATGTTAACCATAAGTGCTAAGTAGTAGAGAGAGATAACCAAGAGAGGGCTTTCGAAGGGTCACTTAGGTGGGTAAATGTATGTGATTTACTCTGCAAACTCATACACCTGATTGGACATCATGAGAAATGGACTTTACAAACATCTTGAACTGCCTGATATTGACAAATATCTATATTCACCAGGATGCTTTTTCACTTTTAAAGGGGCAGTCTAGGTGCCATATCCTAGTCATAGGCTATGGTTGAGAATTACTAATGGTTGAGTGCAGACTGGTGGAGGACACACTAAAAGGATGAACAGTGTCATCTATATATGTTTCATTAGATATGTGAACTTCTGATTAACCCCTGCCCCTCAAAAAAAGCAACAAAAAAAAAGTAGAATTAAGTTTTATCTCTTGAATATTAGTAAAATCCACATAATGGAAATAATCATGGTGATGGAAAATGTAATATGCATAGAACATTCTCCATGTGCATGTGGGAATCCACTGTAATTCCATCTTTGTACTGCATGACAGAAGAAGCCAAGAATAGTGGTAAGTGCAAACTGTGTGTGAAATAGCTAGCACTCTCTTTGTATTGCCATGAAATTGGAATTTTTGTGGCTAAATGTGGATGGTAATTTAACAATTATGTTCCCCAACATGCTTGACTATAATATATGTATTTAGTAAAGGAATGCATACAGAAAATGAATATATCTTACTTCATCATTTCTAATATAACAACGGTAATATTTTCACTTGTAGTTGGCATCCCTAGATAAGAGTCTTCTGCCTAAAGGAGAGAAGGTAAGTTTTAGAATCATTTTCCTTGATGGATCGTTTATTTCTGTATAGGAACAGAGCTATTAGCCATTCCATACCACACAACATTTCAAGTGGACAAAAAAGGACGCTTTTAGGGGTGTGAGTGGTATGTGGCCAGTGGTTCGGCTGTACTGGGAAACTGTAGTTGACTTGCTATAACAATACATGCAAATAACATATAGCTTAGAACAAGAACAATGTATCTTACTTTAACAGACTGGTTTCTAATCACGTCTTGCAGTTTAAATGATATTACTGTGATTTTTTTTGCTGTGGAGCTCTGTTATATAATCAGATACAGCAGCAACATGGAGCTTCTAGAAAATAGGGACATAAGAACAGAAAGGAGGGACAGAGAGATTTGGTCCTGAAATAAGGACAGTTGGACAGTATGCCACAGAATTTTTATAGTATGTTTATAGTATCTTAATACTATTGCATATAATTTGGGAGCCCTAAGGATGTTCTTACCAGACTAAACTTGTATTTCTAATGCTGTTCACAGCATGGGGCGCTACTGATATTTATTGCTCTATTTTGATAGGGAGATCAAGGGGACGCAGGAGATCCAGGAGAATCAGGTTTTAAAGGAGAAAAGGGGGATACTGGTCCACCTGGGCCAAAGGTATGTATAAAAGGCCAGAAATAAATCTCTCACTTACAATATTAAGATATTTAACATACAGGACGAAATTGGTTAATTTATTTGAATATTAGGTCAGCATTTTGAAGATAAGATAAAGATAAAATGTGGTAATTTACTTTTAAACTAAATATATCCTATATAAATCCTTCACTGTGGGGAAAGATAGAAGCAGGGCTCAAAGTTTCCACTTTCCACTATACACTGGCAAGTCAAAATTCACCTCTGGTGAGTGTGTCGTGTGCTTTGTAGTGTCAGGTAACTTTTAAGGCTTGACTAGTAACATAGGACTTGCAATTTTTATCCCTGAGAGAGGTATAAAAAATCATCATAAAAAGTTAAAAGACCACTATAGTGCCAGGAAAACATACTTGTTTTCCTGGCACTATAGTGCCCTGAGGGTCCCCCTCCCGCCCGGCTCTGGGGAGAGGAAAGGGTTAAAACTTACCTTTTTCCAGCACCGGGCGGGGAGCTCTCCTCCTCCTCTCCTCCTCCTCTCCTCCCCTTCGGCTGAATGCACACGCGCAGCAGGAGCTGCGCGTGCATTCAGCCGGTCTCATAGGAAAGCATTTACAATGCTTTCCTATAGACGCTTGCGTGTTCTCACTGTGATTTTCACAGTGAGAAGCACGCAAACGCCTCTAGCGGCTGTCAATGAGATAGCCACTAGAGGAGTTGGAGGCTGGATTAACCCTATTATAAACATAGCAGTTTCTTTGAAACTGCTATGTTTATTTTAAAAAGGGTTAATCCTAGCTGGACCTGGCACCCAGACCACTTCATTAAACTGAAGTGGTCTGGGTGCCTAGAGTGGTCCTTTAAGGATATAAAGAAAATGCAAGTGTATTTATATATATATTATGAACCGATATTTGAATAGATCAGTGGCATACTTTCTAAAAGGTAGTTCAATACAAACAGGAGTCAGATTCAAATTAGATGCATTAAGCCATTATTCATTTGCATTATTGTCCTTTCTATTTATAACTTCATCTTGGACTTCAGCAACTATTTGGTCCAAGATACTTAATCACATGACAATGTTTCTGGGTTAAAAAGATTATTTTCAAGAGCAAAAACACAGCTAAGTAAAAACTCATGCAATAATATTGCTTTTTGATTATTAATTTGTTGCTTGTTTCCCTTCTTGGTAATTTTCCTCTAATGTGTAACATTTACAAGTCAACTCTATTGTAAATCTAGGTTATGAATAGACAACAGGCAGGTAATGGTATTGCTACATTTCTTTTTTGTTGTATGTAAAATATACATAAACAATTCTCAAACAGTTTGATTAATTAAAAGAAAAAACAAACATTTGACGTGTTCAGCATATAAGATTTGGATTTTTGGCCAAACTGTTTATTTTACTTGTAAAAAACCCTGAAACAGCCTTTTACGATAATGAGTGTGGCTCTTTGTCTGACAATCCAATTACAATATTCCTGTGGGTATACACTCCAGATCAGTGGTGCTCAAATATGTCCTTTACACCTTCAAGCGGGCCAAGGTGTTTCTTTTTTATTTAGATTTGTTATTGAGGAATAGAGATGTCGCGAACCGTCCGCGAACTTCTCGCGAACAGTTCGCCATGGTTCGCCACGAACCGTTCGTGGCGAACTCCGGTCAGCTGACACATCCCGGCCAATCTCCAGCAGACCCTCCCTCCCAGACCCTCCCTCCTCCTGGACAGCATCCATGTTGAAGGCAGCTTCAACATGGATGCTGTCCAGGAGGAGGGAGAGTCTGCTGGAGATTGGCCGGGATGTGTCAGCTGACCGGAGTTCGCCACGAACCGCGGCGAACCGTTCGCGAGTTTCTGTTTATGCTGCCCTAGCCACTCCTCTCCTGGCTATGACTGAGACTGCCTACATGAAAATATGGTTTCATGTTCAAGTACGTGTTAACTTACTTTAGAAGTTGTTATCTCCTGCTCCGTAAATTGTACATTGCTCTGTAAACTTTAATCACACATAAGAGGTTCCTGCAAGGTCTTGAAGGCTAGTAAGAGAGCAGGAGATAATAAATTCTAAATTAAACAGACTGTGCAATAAAGGAAGTTTAAACATTAGATTTTTATTTACAGGAAGTGTTTAGGAAGGCTGTGCAAGTCACATGCAGGGAGATGTGGCTAGGGCTGCATAAGCAAACTGAGTAAACTCCTAAATGACAAGAAATTAAGCAGTGAAACTACAGAAGCATGTACACCAAAACTGTTTCATTAAGCTAAATTAGTTTTGGTTCCTATAGTGTTCCTGTAAGTCGGGAAAAAACATGGAGTTTGGTGTTTTGGTTGATACCAAGAAAAGGTTTCTGAGGTAAACCTCTACAGACAGATCACATGAACCGTGTAGTTGTTTTTGGCTCTTAGTATAGCCTGATCCCAAATTCCTCAAATATTGTGCTGAAATCATGATGATTATTAAATGTCATTTTCTTAATATGTATTGGCAGACACCTTAAATTAAAAATAAATATGATTTAATTCTTATTTTAATGAGTGTGTGCTTCACAGCCTAGATTTACCACTATCTGGTAGTAGTGGTGATTTACAGTCTGAATCAAAGATGTAATTTGAAAATGTAGATAATTATCTTGCCAATTATGTCCGATATATGATTTAATTATAAAACCCTTACTAGTATCTGAATTCATTCTTCAGAATGCTACATCTGGCTAACTGTTTTGAATTCAAAACTTTGCCCAGCGTTCCAAATTTTAATTGTACAACAAGAGCTACAATAATCAGGGAAATCAGTAGATGGTACCTCATTTCAGAAACTCCTTTTCAATGTACTTGTCTTATTTAACAAACCTGAGACTCATGCTAACTGGTAACTCTCATTGTACAGGGTCCAGAAGGTTCCCCTGGCCCACCTGGAGATAAAGCGGTAAGCTGGGACACATAATTTTCCCATTATTCATTTGTTTGAGAATTTACTATAATTTGTTCAAATAATTCCTATACACAACATTAACAAAGAGTAAATTAAATAGACAAGCCATTTTGGTTTTCTAACTTTTAATACACATAAAAAATATATTTCGCTTTTTTCTACTGCTTTGAAATATAAAGTTTTTAATCCCCAGAAAATGCATTATTAAATGTACAGGTATCTTTCAAGCTGGTTATTGTTTAGCTCAGTTGTAACACATACCTAAAGTTTGATCTTTGAATTTTACTGCAGATTGTGTATGAGCGCATCACACGATGTTCACAGTTCAATCCCCATACATTTTATTGTTTTATATCTAGCGGGGTGCAGAATTGACTGAACAGCACATATTTAATTCATACTGGTGACCTGGAGAGTAGTAGATGTATTCATTGGACCTCCTTTTGGTTAAACATTGCTAAATAGGCAGGGATATAGTACTCGGAGTATAATGTGCCTTGGTAATCTGGCTAGTGCCTGGCTTGTGCATGAGAGGGTATAGGGGAGAAAGGAGATGGAGACAGAGTGGAATGTTGTCTAATCACCATCCATATCCAGAGTGTAGGGGTGATAGTTGGGTGTGTGTTTTTGTGTATTAGTAATGAGCCTGCATTGTGCCACAGAGCTGTCGCAATAGGCAAATTAAGAAATTATTGCTCCAGATGAATCCATTGAGTTATGTCTAGTTGTTTGGTCCATTCATAAATTCTAACAAGCATTATTGCTTGATGATATAACTCTAAGTTGGACATGCAAAGGCCTCTATTCATTCTAGATTGAGTAAGGATATTAAATGTTAATCTGGGTCTTTCTTAGACCAAATAAAGGAGTTAAATAGCTGTTGAGTAGTTTTTACAAATTCCATGGTTATGAATATTAGTAGTAAATAAAGGAAACAGTGTAGGATATTCATCTTTAAGATAATGATTCTACAGAGCCATCCAAAATAAGAGAGATGCCATGTCCAAAGAAGATCTTGTGTTTAATGTATTAATTTAGTTTGTGCAGTTTGGTGAAATCGTTTGATATGATATGCACAGGTATTTCATATGTTTATCAGCCCATGTAAATGGGGACGAGTAGATCTTACTAAGTTGTTGTGAACATTTATGTTGAGAAATTTGCTTTTGATAAAGTTGATTTGAAAATTGGACACTAGACTGTATGTTGATATTTCCTTCAAAATGTGTGGTAAAGAAGAGTCTTGGTCAGATTCTGTAAGGAGTAGATTGTCATTGTTGGGTGAGGTTTTGTATTCAATGCCAGATATTCTGAAGCCTCTTATATTGGAGATGTCTTTAACAGCTTGGATGAAGGGCTCCAATGACAACACAAAAAGTAGGAAGAGAGGGGGCACTCCTGTCTTGTACCATTTCCAATAAGTATGGGTGGTGATATTTGCCTGTTGATATGTATTTTGGCACTTGGTGATGAATATATGACTTTAGTCCAGTTTATTCACGCATTGTAACTTGTAGTCCACCCTGCTAATCCTTCTTGGCATCAATAGAGATTAATATGGTCGGAATTACCAATAGTTTAGCCAAGTGAATTAAATTGAAAACTTTGGCATTGTTAACTTTTGCTTCATTTCTGGGAACAAATCATGCTTGATGAGGGTGGACCAGCCCCATCATGAGTAGCTTAAGGCGGGGGGCCAGGGTTTTTGGAAATAATTTCATATCTACATTTATCAAAGAGATGGGACAGCAACTTCCACAGTTTGTCAGGCCTTTACCTG
Source organism: Pelobates cultripes (assembly GCA_933207985.1). NCBI lineage: Eukaryota > Metazoa > Chordata > Amphibia > Anura > Pelobatidae > Pelobates > Pelobates cultripes. The sequence continues at coordinate 149,585,572 of OW240914.1, read as the reverse complement.
GCTTAGGGAGCAGTTTAGTATGGAATTCTAATTCTGTGGGGGAAGTTTATGGAAGGCATTCAGGGAATTAAACAATGCAAGGAAGGGGTTGGTTAGAGACTTAGAAAACACTTTATTATATTTTGCATTTCTGTACAAATATGACAAAACATTATTTAAGAAAAGCATTATCAAGGCAGGAAATGTTAAAGAGAAGCATGCTGAAGCTTATTGGGATCAGAATGATGCCAATATCTCTTTTTCACAGATACTAATATTCATCAGTATCAAAATATGTACATTCATTCTCCTTATACAATGTAATAAAACAAACAGCTTGGCACTGGGTGACAGCCACTGGCCCCTTTTCTCTAATCCAAAGAGATGTTTTAGCAGTTTTTTTACAATGCATTTTCCATCTAACCTTTAGATTATATTTACAGCTGGAAACTCCTTCTGAAAAAGGAGCGAAAGGGGAAAAGGTAAGACATAGTAAAACAGATGCTCAAAGATACACACACATATGGTATAAAGTGAATCTGCTTGTTTTGTGGTGCAAATTAGCATTTATGAATGTGTATAGTGTATGAGTGGGTCCAAAGTCTTGAAAATCTTGACGTGTGATCTCTACATGTCAATTGTCACCTAGTGTCATCCTCTGACTCTTTTACACAGACCTCTATTCCATGTCCACTGGCAACTTGCAGTCATGGGAAAAAGAAAGTACACTCTCTTTGAATTCTATGACTTTAAATATCTGGACATAATAACAATCATCTGCTCCTTGGCAGGTTTTAAAATGAGATAAATACAACTTCAAATGAACAACAACACATGACATTATTTATGTAACAAAAATCAAGCCAAAGTATACCTTATGATTCAGTAGATTGTAGAACCACCTTAAGCAGCAATAACTTGAAGTAATCGTTTTCTGTATAACTTTAACAGTCTCTCACATTAATGTTGAAGAATTTTGTCCCAGTCCTCTTTACAAAGGACATTGTTCCAGAAGTCTTGTGGTTTGCTCAGCTGCAACTTTGCAAATCTAATCTGGGCTGCCATGTTCTGGTTAAAGAGAATGAGTTTCTCCTGGCAGCCCTTCCAAACAAACCATACTTGTTCAGCCTTTTAATTGTACTGTCGTGAACTAAGGCCTGTAGAGTCTGAGATGTAAGTCTTGTTTATTTAGCATTTTCTCTGAATATTGCACAGTCTGACTTTGGGAGTGAATTTGCTGGCAGCTGTCTTGAATGATGGACTTTAAATTATTTGGTAATGGCCTTTTGACCCTTCCCAGTTTGATGCAACAATTGCGAACAATTGCTAAGATCATTGTGAATGTCTTTCCTCCTTGGCATTGTGTTAACACACACCTGAATGCTCCAGACCAATAAACTGCTAAAACGTCTGCTTTTATAGAGGTGGTCACACTTGCTGATGACCGCTTAATCAGGGCATTTGATTAGCAGCACCTGTCTGCTACTTAGTCTCTTAATTCCTATGTAGGCATTAAGAGTGTACTTAGTTTTTCACATATAGTTTCTCCATTTTGGCTTTATTTTTGTTAAATAAATCATGACATGGTGTAATATGTCATGAGTTGTTGTTCATTTGAGGATGTATTTACCTAATTTTAAGACCTGCTAAGGAACAGAGGATTGTATGTCCTGATGTGTAAAAACCATGGCATTCAAAGAGGGTGCAATTTTTTTTTATCATGACTGTATGCTTTCAGGATTACAAGTTGGTCCAGCACGCAGAAATGTGTAACACCTAGGACTAAGGATAACGTATAACCGGACCTTGGAATGGTTGGACTTAACGTATCCAAGAATAGTCAAAATACTTACCGAGGTCAGGAACACAGAATCAGACACAACGATGAAGGGAAGCCAAAAGTCAAGGATACCAGAATTCAGGGAAGTCAAAACGAAGCCAAAGTAAAATAACAGAAAATCAAGATCAGGAACGCACTCTCGGATTACCATCAGGATGAAACCACGACAGGGCAATGAGCAAAAGGATAATTGGGTTTAAATAACCCTCCTGTGGATTCGATTGGCTGTAAACGGCCTTTGACCCCAAAAGCAATTTCCATGTTTCCATGTGCATGATTGCTGCTAAGCACAAACCCTCCTGTGGATCTGATTGTCCATGACCGGCCTTTGACCCTAAAAGCAATTACCAGGTTTCCATGTGCATGATTGCTGCTCAGCACAACTTTTTCTGTCAGGACGGTAATGCTGCTCGGCACAACTTTTTCTGTCAGGACGGTAAATGTCATTAACTACATTTTTATGTGCGGATAAATACATGACATATGCTTAGTCTACAGGTGTTACCTCATTCACTTTAGTGTCAAGGTTATTGTTACCATAAGTACTCTCGTATCTCCTGTCCTGAACACTGAGAATCTGACCATTTACCATGAGACAACAGAGTTGTGGACATTCAAATATTTTAAGTAGTGTATTAAATCATTAATCGATGAGACATTCTATATCAATGTGAAAAAGTAATATGTTTAGTGGAAAACATGGTGGATATAACAACAACCCAACTTAGACACCCTTTGCATTAGTACAATAATTCTTTTCACATTTAACTCAATTTCTATAACCCACCTATAACCATAGCACTTAGGCTGGCAACCCTTTTCAAAGCTCTGAATCTTCTTTACTTAGCTCAGTTACTTACCATTATCTGCCCAGATATCAGCTGTTTCCACTTCTCTTCTGCCCTGCCTCTTCTCCTGGTTTTATTCCCTACCTTATTCTCTATAATTCCCTCTGTGATGTCTACTCACAATCAGCCAGAAATAAAGGTTGAGATTAGTACAGAGAGAGCATGTGAGATTGGGGGTTGTGATAGCTGCTGTTAATCTAATGTGGACAGGAGAAAAATACTGTAGAGAAAAGGTATTGAGCAGGCTCCATGCTTTTGGTGTCCAAGCTCTAATCTTCTCTATTATAAATGTGTGAAATCCAGGGCCGTCTTTAATGCGGGGCAAACGGGGCAGCTGCCCCGGGCCCTTTTACCTCTGGGGGGCCCAAGGCAGCTGCCATGTGGGCCCCGCTGCCCTCAACAGCTTTCTCTCCCCAGTCCTCCACCGATGGGCCCTAAGTGCATCCTGATCTTGGGGATGCACACAGGGGCCCACCGGGTGGCCCATGCAGTAAGGGCCACCCGGTGGGCGTTTGTAAGCAGGGGCCCGGTCGCACTCTGTGACCCTTTAACAGCACGACCGGGCCCCTTTTGCTTTTTGGCAGCATGAGCGGAAGTGACTGCCATGAGTCACTTCCTCCCAGAGAGAGCCGCGCGGGAGTGACCACAAGAGAAGCAGAGAGGAGGAGGGCTGGTCCAGATTGCCAGGCTGCAACCCCCAACAGCCTCAGCCACCACTCTGGCCACAGGGGAAGCAATCCTTCAAGGTAGGAAACGGGAGTAGACTTAAAAGTGTGAGAAGAGGTTCACATTTTTCTTGTCTGTAATCATTGGGGTGTTTGTCATCTGCTGGTTCCCTTTCTTTTTTACATACACCCTCTCTGCTATATGTACGAGCTGTTCACCCCTGATAATTTTTCTTCTGGTTTGGATACTGTAACAGCTCTTTGAACCCAGTGATATACACCATATTTAATCAGGATTTCAGGAGTTCATTTAAAATTGTGTAGTGCTGGGGGAAGAACATTTGCACCATGTAAATGTATTTATTGTACCATGCAGTGTTCCTAATATGATCCTCCTATATTCAGTTTATAAACAAGTCACTAGTAACCCTGTATGTACCAGAAAAGCATTTCACATTCTCTGACACTCAAGTTAAGAGTTAAAACAAATATAAATGCTATTTTATTACTAAAGCAAAATTCTATATATATTCATACATATTTCTTAGAGCAAGTCCTTTATTGTTTTAATAATATTGCCATTTTATTGCAGTGTTTGCCACCTATAAGCATCACAAATCACTTTGGGGTATATTCACTAAACAGTGAATTTCACTGAAAAGCTAATTTGCAAATGTTCAGTCTGAAATATTCAAGCTGGGATTATGTGTAAATTGGAATATGCTATATTTGGGGAATTAAAGAATTCTCTGTTTTTAATTCACTGTAGTGCACTGCTTAGGATATAGATCACAATTTGTTTGATCTTCCTTTTAAGGCTCTACATACATTTTTATTTTATTTTTTTCATTTTGAAAGTAGATATCCTTTTTTCCACACAAGCAAAGTATTTATTGATAGTGGTTTTAACCCTTCGAGTGTACGTGTGCTCCCTGCACAATAACAAGCAGTGCACAAATAATTAACATGTTTCTTTGTCACTTAGTGGTTAAGAGAAGGCCTGGTGAAACATTGGCTGGCAGGAACTTTTGGGATATGTAATGGGTAGACTTAGTTGCAGTGGTTAATAAAAATGATGCAAAACAGCAGCAGGGATTTCAGTTCAGATAATAAAAAGTGCAGATTAAACAGCAAAACAACACATTGCCCACTCCTAGTCTTGGCATGGGAGTCTGCAATGCAAAGGGTAAATCTGGTGGCAACTAAACATTAGCCCTATGCGTGTTTTGCAATGCGTTAGGCACGCCTCTGGCACTCGAGGGGTTAACTCGGTTTTACAAAATGTCTCTCTAACCATTTCCAGTATTAAATGCAGAGCTATATGTTGCACTTAAAGAGCCACATGCTGTAAGGGACCCTCACACAACCATAAGCATCCCCAAACTGGATTGCAGCTTCCTTGAAATTAAAGGGACACTATAGTCACCCAGACCACTTCAGGTCAATAATGTGGTCTGGGTGCCAGGTCCCTCAGGTTTTAACCCTTCACATGTAAACATAGCAGTTTCAGAGAATCTGCTATGTTTACATTTGGGGTTAAGCCAGCCTCTAGGGGCTGTCTACCGGACAGTCACTAGAGGCGCATCTATGACGCTGGATGCAAATTTTGCCTCCATCGCACAGAGCGTCCATAAGAAAGCATTGAGAAATGCTTTCCTATGGACACTCTGAATGTGCGCGCATGCGCATTCAGTTCCAGTGATGTCGGACGGGGAAGCTGACGTTGGACGAAAGGAGAGGTCACCAGCACCGAGGGATCCTGGCGCTGGATTAAGGTAAGTGGCTGAAGGGATTTTAACTCCTTCAGCGCCACGGGAGGGGGACCCTGAGGGTGGGGGCACCCTCAGGGCACTACAGTGTCAGGAAAACCGCTTTGTTTTCCTGACACTATAGTGATCTTTTAAGTATCCACAGGATCTTGGGGACGCACATTAAGGAGGTGCAGTAAGGGCCACCCTGTTGGCGTTTGTAGGAAACAGGGAGTAGATTTAAAAGTGTGAATCTGTCAGTATGTCTGTGTTTCTGTCTGTCAGTATGTCTGTGTGTCTCAGTATGTCTGACAGTGTATGTGTGTCAGTAGGTTGTATGTCTGTAAGTATGCCTGTCAATGGGTATGTCAGTATGTCTGTCAGTGTATGTCTTTGTGTGTGTGTGTTAGTATGTCTGTCAGGTTGTGTGTGTGTGTGTGTGTGTGTGTGTGTGTGTGTATCTGTATGCCTGTCAGGGTATGTGTCTGTATGTGTGGCAGTATGTCTGTCAGACGTGTTTGTGTCTGTGTGTGTCAGCATGCCTCTCAGTATATATGTGTGTGTGTCAGTATGTCTGTCCGTGTGTATGTCTGTGTAAGTATGTATGTGAGAGGTGCAATTGCATGCCAGGGAGTGGGGGTGCCTATGGGGCCCAAGAAAATGCTTTGCCCGTGGGGCCCAAGAAAATGTTTTGCCCAGGGTCCTAGTGATATTAAAGACGGCCCTGGTGAAATCATAGATGAGTTCTAAATGCAGACTAAACATATGTGAGATATATTTTCAGACTGGACATTTTCCTTAAATGATGCCATTCCCTATACATTTTCCATTTATGACCTCAATCACACAGAATTGTTTTCAGGTAACATGTCCACCAGCCACAAGTCATCGTTAATCTGTAAGAAATCTGTTTCATTGACAAACAGAGATGTAGTGGGGGACGAGACCTTACCTATTAACTGAGAGTTTTCTTAGTAAAAGCTATAGTGTCAAAATATATTTTTTATGGAAAAAAAGACAAATAATTTTCCAACACTTATTTGGTGGAGCGCTGCTATAAGGACCTTTATGAATGACACACACACACACACACATATATATATAAATACATACACATGTCAGAATAATGTGTCATTCAAACTAAAATCATAATATGTTTTAATGACTTTTGCATTCTGTGACAGGGAAATGCTGGATCCCCTGGAAAAAATGGTTTGGATGGAAAACCTGGTACTATAGGATCTCCTGGTGAAAAGGTTGAGCATTTTTAGTGTTTAAATACACGTTTGTTTTTCAAATAACTGACTGTAAAATATGGCAATCTGGATTGCAATAGTAAACACTGGGCAGTATGGCAATATATGAAATTCTGCCTTACACAAATGGACAGAATTAAAGTAGAATATGTAAATGCTTAGTCCAGCCTGCCTTTATGCCTGAGGAATAAAGTAGTCTATGTGTTAGAAGAGATGGTGTATATTATATATACTATCTACTCCATTATGTTTGATGAACATGTTTCAAGAACATTTGCTTTAAAAAAAAAAAAGTACATTATTTTTTCTTGCATTTGTAGGTGTTCATGTTTTTTGAACTAGAAAAGTTTAGATGGATTACTGTACACAACATATTACATGCATTATATGCAGATATTGTGACCCAGTGATTCTCTATATCCACACACACTCCGCAAATGGCTGCAAGCTATGTGCTGGGTGTGCCTCTTAATGCAGAGCCAAATTGCCCCATCTCACATTTAGGACCATGTGCACTTTTGCACAAGTTTAGGCTAGTTTGTTAAATGTTGAGGTGGAATAACTAAATAAATAAAATAATTGTTTAAATTAATTTTTTTTTTTTTTGTAAAAATTTTTTTTGATGGAAATGTTGTCTCGGTGCATGTCCTAATTTAAAGTGCTGTTTACCTTTGGCCACACATTAGTTGAAATACGCTGAAGTAGAATTTTCATCTGTTTGGTTATTTTACAGTCATTGTTGTATGTGTTTGTTTATAATGTAAAGTAACAATGACATAACCAAAAGTATATTGCATTATTTTGCATGCTATAAAATGTACAGTGTAAGAGAGATACTCAAGTATGTAGAAGGGGGCATAAGGTTGGATATATAAGGCAATGGTAACTGTTAAAGGTGGGGCAATTGCAATACTCACATTTTCCAAATGTACTTAAACCTTATTATTCCCAGCTACAAACATGTTCTGTTATTACAAACAAAAATCAAATTGTTTTATTGTTCCCAAAGTAGTGTATGTCACCCGATGTATGCAGTTTGTAATATATAACAATGCTGCATTTATGAAAGTCGAGTGCAGGAATGTGAAGTATATAAATGTTTATACAATGTGAGGTTAATTTTGTTGTTAAGGTATTTTCCTCTACTATTTTAGGGTGAGCCTGGCCAAAACGGAAAACCTGGGAATGTAAGTATCTTCTGCATCAGTCTGTACATGTGGTGCAATTTGTGAACGTGACAGAACATTTTTTTGACTCTCATCTCCTGTTTAGCTAGCCTCGTAGAATAATAAATGGAATAATAGGAAATAGATTGCAAATATCTTCCATACATCACCTGGATGTTGTTATCCATTAGAATACATCAGTCAGGGTCTTACCTGAGTTGGGAGTCTGTAGCGCAGATATGATGCTCACCCTTGCAGATAGCCACAGGCCGAGGTGGTCAGGTAAGAATTCACCTGGCCTGTGGGTCTGTGCACGGGGGCTGTGCAGGATGCAGTACCAATACGCAGGACAGGCAAGGACTGAACCAGCAGGATGGTCGAGGGATAGCCGAGGTCAAAGGATGCCAGAGGACAGGAACAACGAGGAGTAGCCGAAGTCAAGGGATGCCAGAAGTCAGAATAAACGAGTCAGGAAGCCGGGGTCAATAATGCGAAGCGATGAAACAGGAACACTAGAACAAACAGGATCAAAGACTTGACCCTGAGCACAGGGCGAGGCTGGGTTTATATACCCTGCTGATGACTGATCAGAGTCAGGTGAAACACAGCCAAGTCAAGGTGCAGCTCCCAGAGTAGTAGCCATGTCAGGATGAACAGGACTGGAGTCAGTCTTCACTGTAAATAGCTGCTGTGGCTCAGAGGTAGAAAGCAGGACCAGGACTGAGAAGATCCCCGGTTCAAGTCCCCTGTTGGGAACTCCAAGAGCGACCACATCTTGCCGTCTGTCTATCAGGTGAGAACCGTGACAACATCTTTGGCATGACACCATAAGTTACGCAGAACTATAGTGAAAGCAAGAACTAAACATTTGTAATTAGTACACCAAACATACCTAAATATTTCATAGAAAAGGCTGTGGCATGTGACTTGGGTCAAGGGTTAGGCTCATTAACCCAATTCACACATCTCCCATTTTACACTTTGTATTCTTAAAAATAATATTAAGTCTATAATATTGTTTAATTTAATGTCTCTGGCAAAATTCTGTCATATCTCATCCTGGTGAACCTAAGGGTAGTGTGAATTTCTTTATTTAGTGTTCTCACCCAGGACATACTTGAAAACGAGAGAAATCTCAATGTATCTTTCCTGGTAAAATATTTTATAAATAAATAAAAATAAATAAAATAACCCTAAAGAGCAGTAAATGCAATTATCTCCGCATGTTAAATCCAACTCCCAGTTTCAGTTGCATTTTCTTTACTTATTATATTAATGCTGCTTATAATGAGCATTCTTTGACATTCTTCTGTAATTCTTCTGTAATTTTGAATCTTTCTTTCTCTGATGACTGATATGCAGGTTGTCTTCATAAAAGGAGAGAATAAAACATGTCTCCATAAAAGGCCTTTTCAGCAGTCAATATATATTTTGCTTTTCTGTTAGATGGGGTTGCCAGGTACTAGTGGGCAGAAGGGAGATGCTGGAGATGTTGGGCCAGTGGGGCCACCTGGGCTTTCAGGACCTCCAGGAACTTCAACAACTCTGGTACGGTAATTGAAACAAATGGAGCTTTATTTGCAGAGTGCATTTTGAATTATGACTATCTAGAGTCTTTCACCAACTTCCACTTGATAAGATAATTCTAGTTTCACAATATATGATGACAAAAGTCTATGTTAAAGCCATATTCTAAGCATCAAAACAAATTTATCTTAATGAAGCATTTTTAGTTTATAGATCATACTCATGTAGTCTCATTGCTCATTCATCTGCCATTTAGGAGTTAAATAATTTTTGTGTCTGTTTATGCAGGCCAGGCCACATCTCCCCTGGCCATGACTCACAAAAAACAACATGAAAAAATTGTTAAATTTTTAATCAGATGGGACAGCACAGTGTGTTTACTTTAGAGGTTTTTAATCTCCTGCTCTGTTAATTGAACTTTAATCACACACAGGAGGTTCCTACAGGCTCTAGCAGGCAATTAAAAAAGCAGAAGAAACAACATTCTTTTATTACAATCTGTGTAATAAAATTTTTTTTCAAAATAGATGGCATGCAAGTGAGGTGTGACTAGGGCTACATAAACAAAGTAGTTTAACTGCTAAGTGGCAGAGAATTGAGCAATGAGATAGCAGATGAATGATCTACATACCAAAACTGCTTCATTAAACTAAAGTTGTTTTGGTGCCTATAGCACCCCTTTACAATTTTTCTTTACCAGTTTACATTAAAATAATTACTATTTTGTACAGAGAGATTGTTAGTTTGAGATTGTTTGTGATTAAAGTAGATCAACCTGTAGTTTTCAGTCTCATTCTGTTCATTATGCAGTTCCCTTGTGTGTGCCACGTTGCTAAGGCACCTGTTGATTTGATTTGTTTTATATAACAAGTGATCGAGTGCTTCTAATTTGTGTTTCTTTTTTAATAAGGGACAATCCATGGAAGAAGAAAAAATTGTATTAAATATAATTTTCTAGATATTAAAAGCATATAGTTCGCAATACAAATATATAATGGCTTGAGCTATGAAAAGAAATATGAATTATGGAGGGGAAGATTGCTTAACTGACCATATGACAAACTACTTAGTGTATATCCTCGGTTTCCTCTTACATTGACTTTTCATAAATATTATGAAGAATCTCTTCATATAAAAGGATAAAAGGGTAAATGACTTCATATCCACTAACACATACCCACCACTATGAATTAATTCACAGGAATACACAAACAGAAACTACTGTTAGTAGCAAGTGAAAAGAAACAGATGCCCAAGTAACCGGCCAATTATAATACATATTTTTCTTTAATATCTTCAGTGAATAATCAAGATTAAAAAAGTTAATTTATAAGCACATTTTGGAGCTTATATGTAAAAATTGCCTAGATAATAGGTGAACTTTAATAAACCCAGATTATAGTGCCAGTGGATTTTTAGATTGACATTTTTTTTTAATTATTCTATATATTTAAACAAAAATGTTAAGTGAAAGAGATCACATTACTATTCTAGATATGGACTTTCTTAAAAATACCGCTAACTATTTTTCTTCATACCGTATTTTGTAGCAGCTGCACTACTGCGAGACAAATAACATACACATGCTACCTATTAAGGAGTGTTACATACAATGTCAGACTGACCATAATTGCAATTCGAGATCAGTGGCTTACATACATGTTCTAACTGTTGAGAATTTAGGGTTATTCTATTCTTTTTCAGTCGGGCAATAGATTTAATCTGGCACACTAAGGTATATGACAACCATGACCTTTGTGTCCCCATTACTGAACACATGTGGAAAATTGGAAAGAAGGAAGGGGTACATTTCATACTAAAAAATTCTGACAAAGGCAACATGTTGTATGTTCATTTTGGTGCAGTTTCGTACTGACAGGCTAACACTCGCCTGATCATGATAATTTTTTTTTTTTTCGATAAAAGATAAAATTGGATGTAATATACTTGAGATTGTCTTATGGGTAAATGCAGTTCCGTATATTGCCACATTTTAAGTCATTTGTACCATTATAGAGAGGAGCTTTGCTTAGTCACATTTATGTGTTCAGTCTGGGCTCTAAAATACTGGCCATTAAAAATTTCATCCTAATTTAGAAAAACAAAACTTGGCATTATAGCAATCTAAACTGCCCAAAATTCACCAATACATTTATTCAAAAACAAAAGTAAATTCACGTTTTAGACTAATAAATGAATGGCCTAATTTTCATGCATATTTGCCTGAAATTGGGAAATGAATTACGCCTAGTAACGGTAATTACAATGCAGCAAAGACTAATAGCCATATGTATTAATACAGAGAACATTTTTGTAAATGCCATCTCTACAGATGTAGAATAAGCCAATATAAAGATATTGATGAAGTAAAGATACTAACTGTAAAATTTATTTTGATACAGGAAATAATTAAATTCTACAAACTGATTTTCAGAGCCAGTTTCACTACGTGCGCTTTAACTTTTTTTTTACCCAAACTAACTGATTTAAATTTTAATCTTTTTAAGGTTGCAACTGTAAAGGAATTAGAAATGAAGGTAAGATATTGCACACCAAGAAAATAGTTTTTTTTTCTGTAAGGGTATACAGTATCTCACAAAAGTGAGTTCACCCCTCACATTTTTGTAAATATTTTATTATATCTTTTCATTTGACAACACTGAAGAAATGATACTCTGCTACAATGTATAGTAGTAAGTGTTGCACATAGAAGGCTTATCAATAAACTGCAATCTTTAAGTTTGGATTCCAATATTGTTGAATGGGTAAGGCAGTGGCTGAGTGACAGGCAACAGAGGGTTGTAGTTAATGGAATATATTCAAAGCTTGGACTTGTCACCAGTGGGGTACCTCAGGGATCTGTACTTGGACCCATTCTCTTTAATATTTTTATTAGTGATATTGCAGAAGGTCTTGATGGTAAGGTATGTCTTTTTGCTGATGATACTAAGATATGTAACAGGGTTGATGTTCCAGGAGGGATAAGCCAAATGGCAAATTATTTAGGTAAACTAGAAAAATGGTCAGAATTGTGGCAACTGACATTTAATGTGGATAAGTGCAAGATAATGCATCTTGGACGTAAAAACCCAAGGGCAGAGTACAGAATATTTGATAGAGTCCTAACCTCAACATATAAGGAAAGGGATTTAGGGGTGATTATTTCTGATGACTTAAAGGTAGGCAGACAATGTAATAGAGCAGCAGGAAATGTTAGCAGAATGCTTTGTTGTATAGGGAGAGGTATTAGCAGTAGAAAGAGGGAAGTGCTCATGCCATTTTACAGAACACTGGTGAGACCTCACTTGGAGTATTGTACACAGTACTGGAGACCGTATCTTCAGAAGGATATTGATACCTTACAGAGGGTTCAGAGAAGGGCTACTAAACTGGTTTATGGATTGCGGGATAAAACTTACCAGGAAAGGTTAAAGGATCTTAACATGCATAGCTTGGAGGAAAGACGAGACAGGGGGGATATGATAGAAACATTTAAATACATAAAGGGAATCAACACAGTAAAGGAGGAGACTATATTTAAAAGAAGAAAAACTACCACAACAAGAGGACATAGTCTTAAATTAGAGGGACAAAGGTTTAAAAATAATATCAGGAAGTATTACTTTACTGAGAGGGTAGTGGATGCATGGAATAGCCTTCCAGCTGAAGTGGTAGAGGTTAACACAGAAAAGGAGTTTAAGCATGCGTGGGATAGGCATAAGGCTATCCTAACTATAAGATAAGGCTAGGGACTAATGAAAGTATTTAGAAAATTGGGCAGACTAGATGGGCCGAATGGTTCTTATCTGCCGTCACATTCTATGTTTCTATGTGTACAGCCTGTATAACAGTGTAAATTTGCTTCCCCTAAAAATAACTCAACACTCAGCCATTAATATCTAAACCGTTGGCAACAAAAGTGAGTACACCCCTAAGTGGAAATGTCCAGATTCGGCCGAATTAGCCATTTTCCCTCCCCGGTGTCATGTGACTCGTTAGTGTTACAAGGTCTCAGGTGTGAATAAGGATCAGGTGTGTTAAATATGGTGTTATTGCTCTCACACTCTCTCATACTGGTCACTGGAAGTTCAACATGGCACCTCATGGCAAAGAACTCTCTGAGGATCTGAAAAAAAGAATTGTTGCTCTACATAAAGATGGCCTAGGCTATAAGAAGATTGCCAAGAACCTGGAACTGAGCTGCAGCTCAGTGGGCAAGACCATACAGTGGTTTCACAGGACAGGTTCCACTCAGAACAGGCCTCGCCATGGTCAACCAAAGAAGTAGAGTAGATACTCAGCGTCATATCCAGAGGTTGTCTTTGGAAAATAGATGTACGAGTGCTGCCAGCACTGCTGCAGAGGTTGAAGGGGTGGGGGGGGGTCAGCCTGTTAGTGCTCAGACCATACGCTGCACACTGCATCAAATTGGTCTGCATGGCTATCATCCCAGAAGAAAGCCTCTTCTAAAGATGATGCACAAGAAAGCCCGCAAACAAGCAGACTAAGGACATGGATTACTGGAACCATGTCCTGTGATCCGATGAGACCAAGATAAACATATTTGGTTCAGATGGTGTCAAGCGTATGTGGCGGCAACTAGGTGAGGAGTACAAAGACAAGTGTATCTTGCCTATAGTCAAGCATGGTGGTGGGAGTGTCATGCTCTGGGCCTGCATGAGTGCTCCCGGCACTGGGGAGCTACAGTTCATTGAGGGAAACATGAATGCCAACATGTACTGTGACATAATGAAGCAGAGCTTGATCCCCTCCCTTTGGAGACTGGGCCGCAGGGCAGTATTCCAACATGATAACAACCTCAAACACACCTTTAAGACAACCACTGCCTTGCTTAAGAAGCTGAAGGTAAAGGTGATGGACTGGCCAAGCACGTCTCCAGACCTAAACCCTATTGAACATCTGTGGGGCATCCTCAAACGGAAGGTGGGGGAACGCAAGGTCTCTAACATCCACCAGCTCTTTGATGTCGTCATGGAGGAGTAGAGGAGGACTCCAGTGGCAACCTGTGAAGCTCTGGTGAACTCCATGCCCATGAGAGTTAAGGTTGCCAATGATTTAGACATTAATGGCTGTGTGTTATGTTATTTTGAAGGGACAACAAATTTACCCTGTTATACAGGCTGTACACTTACTACTTTACATTGTAGCAGAGTATCATTTATTCAGTGTTGTCACATTCAAAGATATAAAAATATTTACAAAAATGTGAGGGGTGTACTCACTTTTGTGAGATACTGTATGCAGGAAAAATGCTTGTCAAAGTTTTGGAAACTGTAGGCATAACTGAAGCCTATAGGTAGTATAAACTAAAAACACACATGTTCTTGAATGCACAAATAGAGCTAAAGCACTTTCAAGTATAAGACAAATGAGCAGATATACTAAACCAAATAAAATATCCATAATTCTCAGTGAATGAACCTTAAGCTCTGAAGTTTTTTAATTTTCAAACCGTATATACATGGAACATAGGTATAGAGTATAACATATTGTGTGGCTGTGAAACACAGTAAATTTTTTGTAAAGATACATTTTTTTTTTTAGAAACAATGTGTTAATGCATATTTCATAATCATCTTGACCTTTTCATTTTACAGGATATAGAAAGATTGTTTGAAGCTTATGGCATTAAGGTAAGTTAAATTATTGAGGCTTTGTATGACAAATTTGCCTATATTTAGGAGGGTTTTCATTAAAGTCTAAACATTTTTATATGGAACAACACTCAAAATATGGACCTGGTGTCCACAAACCCAAATATCTCAAATTAGAGCAAAACATATAGCAATAAAAATGTAATGAGAATCAGAGACACGTCTAAAAATGAAACAAATGGCAAACAAAAATCACTTTTGTGTTTCTAGTACAAATGTGTATCAAACATACTTAAAGTAGGGGGCGGGACCTGACTGCCATGTCAATAAGATGTGTACTGCATAAGCTCCAGACGTTTACTCAAAAAATCTAAGTTTTGGGGGCTATTACTGACCCCATAGCACTTCAGATTGACAATCGTGTTTCTCTAGCCTGGATCTGTCCTAATATAAAGGGAAACGTACCCCAAGTGATCCCGGTCTACACCCTATAGGCTCCTCTGTGTCACTGTGGGCATGCAGCACCAAAGAGAAGCTGAAACCAAGCAGATACAATGGTGAGTGCCACATGCTCCAGTAACCCCTGCTATGGAGAGTTTGGAGTGCTGGGCATGCTGAACAAGATATTTAAATCCTTCTGGGAGAAACTGGCTAAAAGTAAAACTTGCTACACTGCGTACCCACACACCTCAAAGTTCACTGCCTGAGACAGAGTGGAATGTCTGGACTGAATCAAATAACTCGGACCAAAGATGGCAGAGGAGTTCGAAACTTGCCGGCGCAGTGAAGACCAGACATGTCATTATCCCAGGCCGGCACCCACAAGGGTGATGCCTTGAATCAATTAGAGGACAACTGTGCATTCTTCTGTTTTAATGTTTATACCTCGCCTTGTTGTTCAATTTTATGTTGCTAATGTGATTTATCTCTCTTCTTCTTAAACTTTATGCCAGAGATTTCTAAAAGTTGGTACAGTGCTTTATGCCATGACATGTCACAGTAGTTTCCATACTATTCCTGGAGATTTTGGGGTGCAACACTCTGCTGTATAACAGTTACTTGAACATTACAATTTGTATTGTTTAGCATGGTCTTTCCTCCTTACAACATATGTCTGATATCTTTTTTCTGCAATATTATTCAAAATGTTGTCTTGTAATGTTGATGCACAACAAAAGAAAAATACTAAAAGTAGAGCAATCACCATTAAAAACAATGCAATATTCCCAACTATCCAATGGTTTCCTTGTCAAGTAAATATATTTGTAACATTTATAAAACATCTCCCATATTATTTTAGAAAGGTCAAATGTTACAAGCCATGTCCAAGTTTGTTTAAAGGACCACTATAGTGCCAGGAAAATATACTCGTTTTCCTGGCACTATAGGGGCCGGGCTGGATGGCAAGGAAAGGGGTTAAACTTACCTTTATTCCAGCGCCAGACGGGGAGCTCTCCTCCTCCTCTCCACCTCCGATCCTCCTCTTCGGCTGAATGCGCATGCGCGGCAGGAGCTGCGCGTGCATTCAGCCGGTCTCATAGGAAAGCATTTATAATGCTTTCCTATGGACGCTTGCGTGTTCTCACTGTGATTTTCACCACTTGCGTGTTCTCACTGTGATTTTCACAGTGAGAAGCACGCAAGCGCCTCTAGTGGCTGTCAATGAGACAGCCACTAGAGGATTTGGAGGCTGGATTAACCCATTTATAAACATAGCAGTTTCTCTGAAACTGCTATGTTTACAACAAAAAAGGGGGTTTAATCCTAGAGGGACCTGGCACCCAGACCACTTCATTAAGCTGAAGTGGTCTGGGTGCCTAGAGTGGTCCTTTAATATAGCGTATATAACAAATGTGCATACAAGGTTGGTCTGGAAAGTACCCAGCCATGTAATAGAGACATTTAATGACGCCTCAATCCCCTTCGAAGTACGCACCTTGGGACCTCACACAGTTCTCCTAGCAGATCTTCTACTGTTCAAAACACTCTGCAAAATCTTTTGTTGGAATCACCATCAGCTGTCTTGTCATATTTACCGGAACTCATTGATGGTCTGAAATCTCTTCAATTTCAAAGGTGATTTTAGTTTTGGGAAAAGCCAAACATCACAGAGCTGTAGGGGGGCTGAGTCACAGAGGTGATTTTGATTTTGCTCCACTCACTACATCATCCCCAAATGCCTTCTGAACGTTCAAACTTAACAAAAATTTGATGCAGACTCATTGCTCTACTTGCTCAGTCATTTTGAATGCAATGGCCACACACTACACATGCCCTCTCAACAGCCTCTAGCACCCCCACTGACTTTGTTAATTGTTCATGCATGCACATTTCAGTTCCCTCTCCTTGGCTGCCAGGTTACATTGATGTCTTGCAAACCTTTCTCATTATATTAACAATGGCTGGATACTTTCCGGACAGACCTCGTGTTGTGCAAAAGATTCACCAGCCTGACAAACAATGACAAGGGATATATAGGTGTAATATACCATAGGCATACTTCTCTCATTGTTTCTACACATGCCTGAAAAATACACTCCTTTACAAAATATATTTTTATATATATTTAAAACCACTAAAACTTTCTATACCAGATTTAACTCCCGATTACACAATTTTATTGTTCTGTCCCACATGGCCAGAAATGGACTAACAATAACCAACTTTCCTTCATTTGTTGTAAGGAATGGTTAAACACTCACAAATCCTCAACAAACAAATAAATCCTTCTTCACTATTTGGGGCCAATATATCTCCCTTGATGCCTGATTACAAAACCATAATTTAAAAAGTGCCTTTTTAATTCTGGGTTTGTAATTAGGCATCCAGGGAGATATATTGGCCCCAAATAGCGAAGAAGGATTTAATTGTTAAGGATTTGCGAGCTACAACATGGTATTTGAATAAATTGCTACTAAGTAAACCTCATTAAAAATAATGAGCAATACTATTTTTAAACAATATAGATTTTGGCAACACATCTGAAAATGAATGTGCAAATGTATCAAGTGTTATTTTTTTTATGTTTCATATATATATATATATATATATATATAATTTTTTTACATTACTGCATCTCTAACTAAAAAAAAAAGATAGAATAAAATGTTTGAAAAAAAAATAAAAAGGAATGTTTTAGATCTAATTACAGCTAAACAGATGATGCTTAAAGGAACACTCCAACTTGCTGCAGTGGTTATGGTGCCAGGAGAGCCCTGGTGCCCCACAATGTATGGAGTCAAACCGTTTCTGAATGGTTTCTTACCTGGGGCCCACAAGACTCTTCTCCCTGACTTCATTATCAATGCGAAAGAACCATAAATTCTTAAGCAAGAACTTCTATTAGATATCCACTAAGCCCTGCATAGCCGAGAGCAATTAGCTGACGCTAATACATGGAAATGAAATTTTAAAAAAGAGAGAAAAATATACATAGACATATTCCCAAACAAATCACACAATAGTGTGACCATGCAATTGACTATACATCATCATTTGCATTGCAGATATACTCTAAGTACCCAAACAACTTTAGCTTAATTAATTGGGGTTTTTTTTTGTATATAGATTATGCCCCTGCAGTCTCACTGCTCAGTTGTCGGCCATTTAGGAGTTAAATCATTTTGTTTTGTGCAGGCCTGGTCACACCTACCCTGCCTGTGACTTGTACAGTCCCCTACACAAGTTTAATTTAGGGATAAGAAGATTAAAACTCTTAAATAAACTCACTGTGCTGTCAGATCTAACTGAAAATTAAACTATTTTTTTTCATGGAGGCTATGTGAGCCAAAGACAGGGAGGTGTAGCTAGGGCTACATAAACATAACAAAATGATAAAACGGTGATACATAAACAGTAAAAGTACAATGTATATATGAACAGACCTTGAACTACACAGTTCTAATCAGAAGATTCTAGCAAAACAAACTCCACCCTACAATATTCCACTGTAATTACACAAGTTTTTAAATTAAATTACAAATTTTGATGGGGGAACAGGTGCAAGTTGTATGGTGGTAACCCTGCAGCCTTCTATGATGAGAATTAAGAATTCCCGGGTCATGTGTTTTTTTGTACTACATATACCATTAAGTCTCCATAAAATACTTAGTGGCAAATGATCTTGTAAAAGTACATTTACTTATCCACTTTCTGCCTATTTGTTTTTCTTTTATGTATTATTTCTTTTACTACAGTTGTCTCTGCTGAAGGAATTGACTGAATATCTTATTCAAAATGGAGTAACAGATCTTCTCCAACACCTTACAAGTTCTAAAAAGGATCGCACTGTGAAGAAGAAGCAAGGGTTGAAACATACAGACACTACGGTATGTTGGTGCCACTGGTAACAGAACTGTGTAAATGTATCAATAATCACACATCTAAACAATGTGGTTTACTGTTGTACCTATACCGTCATGCAGCTATGAAATGTATGCTTCTTTTAGATTTTAATTCTATTATATCTTAATTTTAGAACTTTATTTAGTTTTGCAAGAATACAAATCTTATTGTCACTGAACATCTCAGTAGACCAGTGGTTCTCAAACCAGTCCTCAAGACCCACCAACAGTCTAGGTTTTGTTAGTATCCACATTGGAATAAAACAGGGACATACATAAATCATGGACTGTTGGTGGGCTATGAGGACTGGTTTAAGAACCACTGCAGTAGACGAATACACTTTCCCTTATCAGAGAAATTTCAGTATTGGTGGTGCTACCTGATAAATAAAAACTTGTTATCCTTTTTTTATGGGGGGGGGGGACGGAGCCTGACCGCCAAGCCGACCAGACGCGTGGAAAATAAGTTCCGGCACATTCAGCTATAAAATAGGTCAACAAGCTTGCACACACCTTCTTGTGCCCCCATCACCCTTGGGATAACCCACTGAGTCGAAAGACACCCCACTCGAACTACTCTGTGACCAGGTGACCGGGTGCCTGAAACGCCGATCAAAGGCCTACTAAGACAGAGCGAGAGAGAGACGGCCACTCTCCCAGCTCTAAAAGCTGCAGTTAGTCATCCATGATCCTCCCTCCACCCTTCTGGACTGGTGGGGGTAATCCAGGTCCCCGCTGGCCTGCCACACAGAGGCCGTCAAAGCATGGCAGAGAATGCTAGACTGCACAGCGACCCAGCTGACCCCAAGATGGTGGAAACACCCACACCTGCACCTCGTGATGTAACACATCAACCTGCTGACAAACCTGGGTACTTAAGCTGCTCATCGACCTCGCTGGATGCTATATTTGTCAGATTATGGGCCAAGCTGAGGGCACACATGGCTACCCCCACCTCCTCACACTGGCACAGCTGAACCGGCAGAGAGGGGAAGACCCCCTGTGGGCAACTGCATCACACTCACTCCTGTTTGCCCCAGAGAATGCCCGCTTGGACTAAGGGCCACCAAGGGCTTGCCCAGGAAACACCGCCAACACAAATGGAGGCCCTTCTGCCTAAACTGGCGCCACACCACCAGGACCTCATGGAACCCCATTCGGGAGAAGGTCCTGGACTCGCAGAGCCCCCAAGTCCATGGCTTAGAGGTGGTGGCCCCTACAAAGATCCAGGGCTGGAGGGAAGTCATCCCCCGACATTGCCTAACCACCCTCATAACGGCTATGTTTCCTATTTCTCCTCCAAAGCCACCATGCGGTGTGGGCTGAAAGCCCCTGAAGGACTAGTATGCTGCCTGGCACCAGAGTTACATTACTCCCTGCCTGCACCAGCTTCTCTACCACAGCACCCAGTGGAACATACAGGTTGTTTAACATATAAGCCGTTTTGTGAATAATCAATAATTGTTTAACTATGACATAACTACAAAATCAGATGACCAAGCTTGTAATTCATATGTTTTCCCTCTTTGTCCCTCCTCTGATTATTTTTCCTGCTTAAACTATTATAAAAATGTGCATGTCATACCCCAGTGTGTTACGTGATATTATGCCTGAGGAATGCCGTTGGGGTACCTCAAGCCTGTTTGTACCAAGCTTATGCACTGCAAAAATATAAAATATTTTTTATTAAACTGCCTCTTCTATATACAATTTTGTGTCAATGTGCCAATGCTCAAAGAATGGGCACTGCATGGATGATCTATTTTAAGTGTCAGAATGTAGAAAATGACATTAAATGACAAATTCTGCTCAAAGGGACACTATAGTTATCAGAACACTACATCTTAATGTAGTTGTTCTAGTGAGTATAATCATTGTCTGCAGGCATTTTCATGCAAACACTACCTTTTCAGAGAAAAGGCAGTGTTTACATTTTTACATTGTCCCCCAGGGACACCTCTAGTGGCCACTCCTCAGATGGCCACTAGAGGTGTCCCTGGGGGACAATGTGCTGCACAGTAGACAGCACTGCCATTCAGCGTCTCTACACTCTGCATGGAAACAATGAATTTTCCTCATAGAGATGCATTGATTTCTGTGCATCTCTATGAGTAGGTGCTTACTCACCAAAACAGTGTTTGGTCCCGCCCCTACACCACCTCCTTGCCAATTTTAGCCAATCCAATTCTTATGGGAAAGCATTGGATTGGCTAAAATTTCTAATGATGTCACCAAGGTGGCGGATCAGAGGGGACCAGCACCCGCGGACCTGCGCAGCTCTGGAAATAAGATACATTTTATTACCATTTAAGGGGAGGAAAGCCACCTTAATGGTGGATTTAACACTATAGGGTCAGGAATACATGGTTGTGTTGCTGACCCAATAGAGTCCATTTAATATAACATTTCTTATCTCCTGCTCTGTTAATAGTTTGCTAGACCGTATAAGAGACTATTGTATACACTTAAATTTCAAATTATAGAGCAGGAAATAAAAACTTTTAAAGTAAATTACATCTGTTGCAAATAAAACCATATTGTTTTCATGCAGGCTGTCTCAGTCATAAGTAGGGCTAGGGCTGCATGAACAGAAACAAAAGTGATTTCATTCCTAAATGGCAGAGAATTGAGCAGTGAGTCTGCAGGGGCATGATCTATACACCAAAACTGCTTCATTAAACTAAAGTTGTTGCTGGTGATCATAGAGTCCCTTTAAAGTTTTGCTTAGAAAAGATACATTCATTGTAATATCCTCTTTCTGTTCAGAGTTCGTTGAAGCATGAAATTTCAAATGAAACAGACCGAGGGGAAGATGACGATGCTCTTCTTAGCGTGAATCTAGAAAGTACAGACACAGTGGTAATTGATCAGGCACAGCCCTCTACACAGGTAAGGCATATAGAAAGAAGAAAACTATACTTGGCTTACATCAAGGATGCATGCCAGCTTATAGCTATACTGATAGGGCTAATATAATATCTATCCTTTTTGTACTCTGGAACTAGGAAGTATTCTCTTTCCCAGTAGATTCTAAAAGACATACACACGTGTTTCAGGTAGGTCAAACTAATTAAATTACTTTTTATCTATACTCAAATGAATTGATCAATCTGGGATTTACCTGTGGATTCTTATTCAATTAACCTAATCAGTTTGGGTATGGATTAAAAAGAAGCTTCAGTATAGCTAGTATAGACCCTAGCAACAGAGTTATTAAAGGGACATCCTGGGTGGATTTTCCAACCATTTGAATGAATCATGATTGTAAAATGAATAAAAGTAATGATGGCCCAGGCAATCAAGTTTAATCCAGTGGGCAGGTTTTATTGGAAAATAACATTTCAGGCCCACACCAGGGCCTTTGTCAAGCATGGATTGAACTTACTTTTTTGCAAATCACATTGTGAGGATTGGCCAACCTCAGGCCGGTTGCACTGTGGGATCCAGGAGAGTGCGGTATTCATGTTGCTAATTGTGAAATGAATAACGACATAAATAATTAATACTATGATTTGAAAAAATAAACCTCCATGTTTTTGCAACAGATCCAATGACAAACACTTCAGGTAGGAAATGATTGATATTTACTAAGCATGTGCATTGTTCCTTTCAAGGCTAGAAGCATATAAAGGTTATTAACCATGTTGAGTAAGTGAAAATGTACATCATCTTCTACATAAATCGGGACCCCTGTATTAATTAACAAGGGATTTCCACAAGAATTTCTGTAAAGTTAATACATTCAAATAGGAGGCATATATAACTCGTGACCAAAACCCCCATGTTTTATGAAACTAGAGGTGGCACTGGCATGCACCATGAATGTCAATTTGTCCATCAACCAGCTGTCCTTAATTTTACCGAAAACTTTCTGTGTGGTAGGTGTACTTGCTTCCAACTAGGCTACAGTGTCAGGTTACCTCTGGTGTCTACCTCGGAGGAGGTTAGACACCTAGACGTCCATCCTCCTAGGGGGGCTGACTCACCCGATCCTCGCAGTCCTCCCGGCCGTTTACACGCCGGCCGCGATAGCTCCGCCTCCTTTTATGACGCGGCGCTCAGTAGCCGACGTCATGACGGCAATCACGTTCCGACCCGTCAATCACGGCAACCAAGTGCCGAACAACGAATCAGGACTCGTTGGGGGCGGGGCCAACAGTTAAAGAGCCAAGGTATAAAAGAGGGTTTTGTGGAATGATTCATTGCCCTGTCGTGGTTCTAGCTAGTCTGGTCACTCAGTGCTCTTACCTCTATTGTCTTTTGGTTCCTGACTCGGCTTGTATTTTTGACCCTGCTTTCCTCTCTTGTCCTTTTGACTCGGCTTGTCTCTCGCTTACCTACTCTCTCGTTCCCTCGACCTCGGCTTGTCTCTGACCATTCTTTGCTTTCTCCTTACGTTAGTCCGGCCATTCTAAGGTCCGGTATACGTACCTATCTCCTGTTTGTATTCTGCGTGTTGGATCCCTGTCACGATCCTGACATTACGACAGGGCCAATGGATCCTGCAGGTACAAACTCTCAGGTCGGTTCTCCTGACTCTAGATTTGAGGCCATGGATCATAGAATGGATCAGATGGCTCTAGCTCTGCAAGCATTGCTATCTCGTCCTAGTAATCACTCAGAGGAGATGCGTACCCCATCTATCTCTCCTGTAAGTACAGGCCTAGAGGTAGCCACAGTGGCTGCTTCTTCCCGTGTTACTTCCCCTTCACGCTATGGCGGCTCTCCTGACACTTGTTGAGGTTTTTTAAACCAGATAGGTATTCATTTTGAGTTACAACCCCACGCCTACCCTACTGACAGGGCGAAGGTTGGATTTATAATCACGTTGCTCATTGACAAAGCACTTAGATGGGCTAACCCCCTGTGGGAAAATGATAACCCGTTAGTTTACAATTATAATGCTTTTGTCGCTGCATTTAGGAGAACTTTTGACCCCCCAGGAAGAAAGGCCAATGCAGCTAGACTACTGTTACGTCTTAGACAGTATAACCGAACCCTCGTGGATTATGCGTTAGAGTTCAGATCCTTGGCGGCAGAAGTCAAGTGGAATGAACAGGCTTATATGGACGTATTTATAAACGGGTTATCTGATGAGATTCTAGATGAGGTTGCCACAAGAGAACTTCCTGAAAATTTGGAGGATTTGATTTCATTTATTTCCCTGAATAGATGAACGTATGAGACAGAGGCAGAATACTCGGGATAGAACCCGCAGATCCTCCATAAGACTAGCTCCCTCATTTCAGAGTTCTGATTCTACTACTTTAGCTGTCCCAGAACCTATGCAAATAGGTAACACTCGACTCTCAGAAGAGGAAAGACAGTACAGGAGAAGGGAGGGGCTTTGTATGTATTGCGGAATAAGAGGTCACCTACGCCTAAATTGCCCTAACCGGCCGGGAAACGCTCGCACCTAAGTTTCTCAAGAGGACAGGCCTTGGGTGTTTCTATCTTGTCCTCTATATATGATTATAAAGATCATAGGCTTCTGATACCTGTTTCTTTAGCTTGGGAAAAGGGAGTACTTAATGCTATGGCTTTGATAGATTCCGGAGCAGCTGAAAGCTTTATTGACCAAGCCTTTGTCACTAACCATTCTATCCCATCTCAGCTAAGGGATACACCCTTGGCCGTTGAGGCCATAGATGGTAGACCATTATCTGAACCTGTTATTTTTCGTGAAACCATACCAATTAAGTTAACCACTGGTATCCTACACAAGGAAAGAATATCCCTCATGCTGATCTCATCTCCTTCAGTTCCAATAGTCTTGGGGTATCCCTGGCTTAAGAAGCATAACCCTACTATTGACTGGGAACTGGGTGAGATAGTCTCCTGGGGTCAGGGTTGCCAGAGAGGATGTTTACAGAAAGTCTCACCGATTTGCATGGTTGACGCCCCGGTTAACTCTTCCCAATCTACAGGTTTACAGATACCGTCTCAGTACCTGGATTTAAAGGCAGTCTTTGACAAAAAGAAGGCTGATACTTTACCTCCACATAGGTCCTTCGACTGTAAAATTAGACTCCTGCCTGGTACTATGCCTCCGAGGGGTACGGTATATCCTTTATCCACTAAGGAGAACTTAGTCTTAGAGGAGTACATACGTGAAAACCTAGACAAAGGATTTATTAGGAGATCTTCTTCTCCGGCCGGGGCCGGTTTCTTTTTTGTAGATAAAAAAGACGGCACTCTACGGCCTTGCATTGATTATCGGGGCTTGAATAAGATAACTATTAGAAATGCTTATCCTATTCCTTTGATTACTGAGCTCTTTGATCGACTGAAAGGCTCCAAGATTTTTACCAAGTTAGATCTGAGGGGAGCTTATAACTTGGTGAGAATTCAGCAGGGAGACGAATGGAAAACAGCTTTCAATACCCGTTATGGCCACTATGAATACACGGTAATGCCCTTCGGGCTTTGCAATGCACCTGCAGTATTCCAGGACCTTATTAATGAGGTTCTTAGGGAATTTCAGCATGAATGCGTTATAGTATATTTGGATGATATACTAATACACTCTAGAGAGATTGAGACTCACCACAGACAAGTCAGAAGGGTACTGCGCAAACTGTTACAACATGGATTGTACTGCAAATTGGAAAAGTGTAGCTTCGACCAATCTCAGATAAACTTTCTTGGCTACGTTATTTCTGGAGACGGATTTAGGATGGACCCCATTAAACTCCAATCGATTTTAGATTGGCCATTGCCCAGGGGACTCAAGGCCATTCAGAGATTTATCGGATTCTCCAATTATTATAGGCGCTTCATTAAAGGTTACTCTTCTATTATTGCTCCTATTACCAATATGACTAGACAGGGTGCTGATACCAAGACTTGGTCTACAGAGGCTCTCTCTGCTTTCAAAACACTCAAAGAACATTTTGCCTCAGCACCGATATTAGTTCATCCTGACACCTCTTTGCCTTTTCTACTCGAGGTAGACGCCTCGGAGACAGGTATAGGCGCTATCTTGTCCCAAAGGCTAGGTTTGGATAAACCGTTACATCCATGTGGTTTTTTTCCCAAGAAATTATCTGGGCCTGAAAGTAGATATGACATTGGTGACAGGGAACTGTTAGCGGTCATTATGGCTTTAAAGGAATGGAGACATTTGTTGGAAGGGACTTTATACCCGGTTACTATTTTGACAGATCACAAGAATTTGTCCTATATAGGGGAGGCCAAGCGCTTGTCCGCCAGGCAAGCTCGTTGGTCCTTGTTCCTTACACATTTCAATTACGTGCTCACTTATAGACCTGGTTCTAAGAACTCTAAGGCAGATGCATTGTCCCGCCAACATGAACCTTCTACGGTGTCTGAAGCAGCTTTGTCTTCTATCGTTCCTAAGTGTAATATTATTGCCAACACGTGTGTCAGGATACACTCGCCGTTGCTTGCTGAGATCAAGAAAGTACAACATCTAGCTCCCAAACCTGTTCCTGGGGCTCGGTACTTCGTTCCTCCTGAGCTCCAAGTGGAACTGCTGCATTGC
This sequence comes from Pelobates cultripes, assembly GCA_933207985.1. Taxonomy (NCBI): domain Eukaryota; kingdom Metazoa; phylum Chordata; class Amphibia; order Anura; family Pelobatidae; genus Pelobates; species Pelobates cultripes. Next base: position 149,559,081 of record OW240914.1, on the reverse strand, counting down.
TTTCATGACAGTAAAGTTGCTGGGCACCCCGGCATACGCAAAACGTGTTCCCTGATTTCTAAAGATTTCTGGTGGCCTTCTTTTCGTAAGGATATAAGGGATTTCGTCGGGGCATGTGCTGTCTGTATGAAGACTAAGCAACCTCATGCGCTCCCATGTGGGCTTTTGCACCCCTTAGAAATTCCCGAGAAACCATGGTCCTGTTTGGCTATGGACTTCATTGTCGATTTGCCTGTTTCTAAAAAAACATACTGTTATTCTCACGGTGATTGACAGGTTTACTAAAATGGCTCATTTCGTGCCCTTGCCTAAACTGCCCTCGTCTCCCGAATTAGCTGAGATATTCGCGAGGGAGATTTTTCGTTTACATGGTATTCCCTCTGAAATTGTTTCTGATAGAGGTTCCCAATTTGTTTCCCGCTTTTGGAAGTCTTTCTGTTCTCACTTAGGCATCAAGTTGAATTTCTCATCTGCCTATCATCCCCAGTCCAACGGAGCTGCCGAACGCACCAACCAAAAGATTGAACAATATTTGCGTTGTTTTGTTTCTGAACACCAGGACGATTGGGTTGGTCTGATTCCTTGGGCAGAGTTTGCGCACAACAATCTCGTTTGTGATTCTACTCGTTCTAGCCCCTTTTTCTTGAATTATGGCTTTCATCCTTCCATTCTTCCGTCGGTTTCCCCTTCCCAAGGGGTTCCGTCGGTTGATGTTCATGTCGCCAATCTGAGAAAGTTGTGGGATCAGACTCGACGAATTCTTCTTCAGAATTCCATGGTGTTCAAACGACACGCTGACAAACGGAGACGGGTGGCTCCGGTTTTTGCCCCGGGTGATAGGGTGTGGTTGAGTACCAGAAACATCCGCTTGAAGGTTCCTTCCATGAAATTTGCCCCTCGTTACATAGGCCCTTACAAGGTTCTGTGTCGGATTAACCCGGTTGCGTATCGTCTTGCCCTTCCGCCTGCCCTGCGCATCCCTAACTCTTTTCATGTTTCTTTGTTGAAGCCTTTGGTTTGTAACAGATTTTCCTCCGCTGAGTCCTCCCCTCTCTCTGTCCAGGTTGAGGGTCAGGAGGAATATGAAATCAAATCCATTCTCGATTCTCGTATTTCTCGGGGGAAGTTGCAATATCTTGTTGACTGGAAGGGGTATGGGCCTGAAGAAAGGTCTTGGGTGGGCCGTGAAAATGTGCATGCCCCTCGTCTCCTCCGGGCATTTCATGCTCGTTTTCCGTCTCGTCCCGGTTCCTTCCGCCCGGTGGGCGTTTCTGAGAGGGGGGGTACTGTCAGGTTACCTCTGGTGTCTACCTCGGAGGAGGTTAGACACCTAGACGTCCATCCTCCTAGGGGGGCTGACTCACCCGATCCTCGCAGTCCTCCCGGCCGTTTACACGCCGGCCGCGATAGCTCCGCCTCCTTTTATGACGCGGCGCTCAGTAGCCGACGTCATGACGGCAATCACGTTCCGACCCGTCAATCACGGCAACCAAGTGCCGAACAACGAATCAGGACTCGTTGGGGGCGGGGCCAACAGTTAAAGAGCCAAGGTATAAAAGAGGGTTTGTGGAATGATTCATTGCCCTGTCGTGGTTCTAGCTAGTCTGGTCACTCAGTGCTCTTACCTCTATTGTCTTTTGGTTCCTGACTCGGCTTGTATTTTTGACCCTGCTTTCCTCTCTTGTCCTTTTGACTCGGCTTGTCTCTCGCTTACCTACTCTCTCGTTCCCTCGACCTCGGCTTGTCTCTGACCATTCTTTGCTTTCTCCTTACGTTAGTCCGGCCATTCTAAGGTCCGGTATACGTACCTATCTCCTGTTTGTATTCTGCGTGTTGGATCCCTGTCACGATCCTGACATACAGCTAGTAATCTGCATGTTGCATTTTATTCAATCATTTTTAATTGTGCCTTGAACAACTGTGAAATGCTACATTTATGCGAACATGGATCTGAGAAGCGATTGGTGTTAAAACAGAGTACAACATATCTTGCTGCTCGCTGATTAAATTTTTTCTTTTATTCCTTGTATAAAGACAAACACAGGCTTGTTATTATTTTACAGCTATTACAGATATTTTATAAAGCTACCAAAAGAATCGCTCTGCAATCATCCTTCCTGCTATAGAAACCATCATTCAGAGTTTTTTCTTTCAATGTGCAAGGGATTGATATAGATATACAACTAGCAAGCCTTATAAAAACAATTAGGGTAACAGTGGACACGCTGGCAGTGTGTTCTTTGTAGATGGATTCGTCAGTTAGATATTAAAAGCAGTAAACAGGCATTAACTGCCACCAATTAATCATAATGGAATTACATTTATGGCTGTTTACCTTTAACATTGCTTTTTCTTGTATATCAAATGTTTTTACAGTTTCCAAAACTTATACAGACTTTGAAAATTTAGAAAGTGCAGTTTTTGCTGTCATAGAATTAGGTTTAGGTCTGGTGCAGGAGTTGTGGGATTAGAGATTAAGGATTAGAGGGATCTAGGGTTAGGGTATACCCTTCTTCAGGATTTCACAAATTGTTAATTCCATGATTCTCATCTGGTAAACTGTATTTCTGCTCTGCGTTTCCCCCATTCTTCCCTTCTTCATACTGTTTAGCATGGCCAACCTGCAGCATCTTTCTTCTGTCCAGCCTCAGACTCCAGTTCATGGCCGTGGCTGTGTTGAGGTTTTGGGGCATGAAACTCATTATATACCTGCCTGCTGCATGACTGTGAACCGGCTCTAGTTTTGCGGCTGGGCTGGGCTGGGCTGGGCTGAGCTGTGTGTCTGTATGTTTGTGTGCAAGTATGACTGTATGCATATATATGTCTGTAATATTATTTGTATGACTAAAATCCGTGAAAAGCTGGAAAATATACAGATACAAATTTGTGAGAAAAGATTATTAGTTATTTTCCATTTATTTTCTTTTTGGAAGGGCAATAATATTCTTGCTATGGTTGGTAAGGAGGAGAGAAAATTAAAACCGTGGAGAGATTCTAAAGGGAGAGATGAGGAGAAAAGCAAAAAGTGAGAGGATACAAAGAGAAAAGGGGAGGGTAACATTAAAAATGCATTTACACACTCACTTGCAGCTCATACAAATGATACATCCCTAAACACAATACACTACAGAAATATACATCACACACTGGCACAACAAATAAATAAATTGTACATTCACACACTGACCATCGATAGAAACAGGGCTATATTAAGAGCGCATAGGGCCTGGTGCGGACAATTATGATGGGCTTTATTATAGAATCGTATTGATAGAAAACACTCAAACAGTCATACCTCCCAATCGTCATGTATCTGGTGGAGGTGGTACTGGAGGGAAACTCCCAGGATATAACTTTAAGAAAGCACATACCATATACTAATCTCTCGATTTTATCTTTCAAGTAAATCTATACCCCCAAACAGCAGTGTCCAGCGAAGTAAGGTTTCAATAGGTGGGGTAAAATGGTGGGCCCCTGACACGAATCACATAAACCAGAACCACTCAAAGGGGCAATCATGCCCCCAAAAATCTACCTGAGGAATTAGGTCAGTCTCGCGTGAATGAATGTCAGGCTGCCTGCCAATCATGCAGGCTGGCCAACCAAGGGCATGCTATGCAGTCAGCATCCTGAGCTTGGCATAAATGCATCTAATGATGCGCTCACTCCACGCTTTCTTAGGACTGTTCCTTAGAACTTGTCTACTCTTCTCCTTACCTTCTGACTTTTTTTTTTTTTTTTTAATCAACGGGCCTCTTCCATGGGCATGAGCCTGGAGCTGCTTCTCCATCAGCCCCTATGTTAATCCGACCCTGAATAGAAATATAAACCCCATATTCACACACTGACTAATCCTCTAAGAAATACACCATACATTCTTACATTGATGTTCCACAAAAGTACATGTCCACACTGACAAAGTGACATTCCATATAAATACATCCTACATTTGCACACTGATACTCCACAGAAATACACTCTCACATACTTCCCAAGATTGAGTGGTATGGAATCAGGATTGGTGGGATGGTCTTTAGAGAGGGCATTATCAACTTGCACCACATGCAATGCGCGTAATGGACCTGCCCAGAAGTGGGTGTATATGCCCACTAAAGGGGCATGTCAGCCTGGCACCAAGAAATGCCAGACTGATTGACAGCTTCCTGGCCAGCCCCCAACATACAGGACCATGCAGAGAATATTTGACTTATAAAACCTATCATTGACTGGAAGGGTTAGTAGCTTCTGTTATACAATGAAAAGTTACAATAACATACATTTCTCACTTTGCTTTTATTCAGGACCCAGATGAAGGTAGCAAAGATGAACAAACTATCAAAAAGCCTACAGTGGAGCTTGTTCCTATTGACATTATTACAAACGTGGTGACAGAAGATCAGGAGGAGAATGTGCAAGATCTGAGCCTGCATGTGAGCACCGATAAAGATTCATTACCTTCTACTCCTACAGTTATTACAAGCGATATTAGTGGAGATGAATTATCTAAAATTACTTGGACTACCACTGTACAAGTGCAGGAAAAGTCTGAGAAACCCCACAAGAAGCAGGAAAAGGTGAGTGACTAGAACTGTAAGTGTTCTTACTGGAATGTTGCACCACTGTAGTGAACCCAGTAAATGTGTAAATTAGCTAAATTCCAGTTGTTAATTCTTGAACTATTAGTTTTCATGTAAACAAATTTCCTATTTTATTAAAAGGTACTTCAGGCTTTCTAGTGATCCCTTTTTTAATTATATTTTTAATGCTTTCCGAAATATGAAAAAAAATAATAATTTGCCTTTCAAGTTCTTTCTTTTTGTATCAGCATCCTCATTCTATTCTATGAGTTTTTTTATTCCATAAACTATTCTCCAGCAAAGGTTTATGGAAAAGCAATTTTGCCACATTTACAGTTCCACTTATCACATAGGAGGAGTCGAACAGCTGAATAAGCTAATAGCAGTCGTATTGCAACTGCTATCAGCGCTTCCACAGCCCTGTATACAGTTTTGCACAGATCAGCAGGAAGTTTTGACTTGTGCTGTGTGCATCTGCTTATCGTGCACAGACTACATACACAAGCTTGACAAATCGTGGATCATAAAGAATGAGGCCTTGGAAGAAGGATGGTCTCAGCCTATCATTGGTAGTCCATTGCAAGTAATAGTATGTACTGTTACGGACAATAAGCGACCAGTAATAGACTGAGAGTATCAGTCATTTCGCTGGCCACCAAGGTAAAATCTTCCTAATCATTGCAGTGGCCAGGGGAACACTGAGGAGGCAGTGCTAAGAGACATAGGGGGAAGACTTCTGGGTTAAACCATTTGAAAATGGTTTAACCCTGTAAGGTAAGATGGTGCCAACAGACTCCAGCCGCCAGAACAACTTCACTGAGACAAAGTTTTTATGGGGATAAAAGTGGCCTTCAATGTGTATGTTGCCTTTTTTTTTTCTTCGTTTTAATTCTTTATTTAAAGAAAATGGCATAGTAATACAATGCACATACAGCCTGGGCAATCCATACAATCAATACATTCAATTTAATACAAATAAATAAATCATATGCGGAAACATATAGGCACTTATAATAACACAATATAAAACAGCAGACCAGCTAGGCATGGGGATTCTATTACAAATACAGCAAACAGTTGGATACCAACCCCCACAGGAACTACAGCCCATTTTAGGGGCTCATGGAACCAGGCCCATAGTCTGTGGGCTGGAGGGTAGCCTTACTCCTCTCTAGAGGTTTGTGGAGCTAAATAATTACATCAGTGAATGAGCCATCTGATACAAATGTATGTATGCCAAAATAATGTTTATACAGAACCTTGTATAGAATCCAGTGAGCATGACCAAGGCAAATTATAAGCAGTTTGAACTGAGATAACTACATGCAGAGATTCCAAAGCACAAATTAGCTACTAGAGGGGGGCCTGTCCGGCTGCAAAGGAAGATTGCCGCATAAATCTTCAGCTCCTCGTGGCACAAGCTAAAAAAGCACTACAACACTCACCTCCCATAATACCAGTCAAGCATGGGACAACCAAAAGACCATCTGAACCCCCCGGTACCCTAAAACCATTGGGGTCCGGGGTGGAACCGTCTGTCCGCTCCTACCTTACAACACCGCGGGAACTTGCATCCTAACCCGAGATTGATGCCCTTAGCCCGACCCTGGGATCACCCTCTGCAACACCCGTGAGGTTTTCACCGGCCTCCTCCAACTCATCAGAGGTCCAGTGGGCGCTAGATGGGGAGCTGCAGGCTGTACTCCCAAACCTATTCACCAAGGCCAACTTCGAGATCCTCTCCGACCGCTTGAGGCGGATGGTCCAGGACTAAATCACCCAGGTCAGGGCAGACATGGCAAATATGGACGCCAGAGTTACAATTACTGAGGTCAAATCCAGGGCCCTGTGCACCAACCTAGACATGACCAATACAACAGTCACTTGGGGGTGACAAGCCTGGCCCACTTAACCACCGGGGTGGACAACCTGGACAACAGGAGCCCCAGGCTGAACCTTCGCATCAGAGGAATGAGAGAGGGTGGCCCAGCTGAAAACATACCTGAGCTCCTGTGCACAATATTTGGCCACGTGCTGGGAGGCCAACAGCTCCCAAGGCTGGGCCTCATCAGAGCTCACCCCACGCTGTGCCCACCACCCGCATTTGGAGAACAACCCAGAGATATAGTATGCTGCCTAAAAAACTTTACCCTGAAAGAATATATACTACGCACCGCCCGCCTCATGGGAACCATCTGCTTGGACAGCCAAACCATCTCGATATACCAGGATCTCTCCTGCTATACGCTACAGGCCAGAAAGGCCCTCCATCCGGTGACAACGGTGCTCCAAGCAGTGGTAATCCCCTACCCCTGGGGGTATCCCTTCTCCCTGACCACCGGCCGGGGACAGGACATACACACCACGATGTCCCAGTATAATCAAAAACAGTTATTAAACCAAAAACATTCACCTAGACAAAGGTTATTTCAAAATCAAAAATATTTGGAAATAAGAGGAAACCTGTACAGCTCTACTCAGATTAGTATAATTTAAATTTAGATTAAACCTTGTAAATCAATTTCTTGGTTAAGCCCCTGATGTAAGGTTTTCAGATTAAAAATCCAAAACACTTCTTTTCTAATTAACTCTTGTAATTTATCTCCTCCCCTCCAACCTAAATGAATGGAATCTATTCCAAATGCCTGAAAAGTATTCCACTTAAACAGTGGACATGCATTACAATGTCTAGGGACACTGTTATCAAATGTATTTTTCTTTATATTGTTAAAATGTTCAAAAATTCTAATATGAAGTTTTCTAGAAGTACGGCCCACATATTGAGCCCCACAGCCACATTGCAATAAATAGACAACAAAGGAAGAAGAACAGTGAATATGTTTCTTAATATTATAAGTTTTATTTGTATATGTACTTTCAAAATTAGTAATTTTCTTTTTTTGATATTTACATGTGGAACAATGTCCACAACTAAAAAAACCTAATAATGGAGTTTTTAATACATTGTTGCAAGAAGGAGTAGAAGGTAACAAACTAGGTGCTAATTTATTTTTTAAATTGGCTGATTTTTTGTAAATTATCGTGGGAAATTTTGGTAGCATATGTTTTAAAATATCATCCCTCTTCAGGATGTGCCAATGCCTTTAAGTATTTTTTCTATCCTTTTTGCATGAGAATTTTTTTTACTATTGTATCCAACCATTTCCCTTAGTTCCCCATTTCCAAGTAAGAGGGTTCTATCAGAGGAAAGAGTCTCTGTTTCCGCTTTCTCGATTGTTTTGAGGTTATAACCCTTATCTATCTATCTTTGTTTTATAATTGCAGATTGTTCCAAAAAAACTTCCTTATCAGAACAATTTCTCCTAAGGCGAGTTAATTGGCTTTTTGGGACATTTGAAAGCCATGGAGGGTGGTGGGCACTAGAACATTCAATTGCTGTGTTACAATATGTGGGTTTGAAATATGTTTTGGCCTTTAATAGATTAGATTCTATATATATATTGTTAAATCCAAGAAATTAACAGAAATATTGCTTGATGAAGAGGTAAACTGTAAATTGTAATCATTGTCATTGACATACGCCATAAAGGAGTTTAATCCCTCTAGAGTACCATCCCAAATAATAAGTACATCGTCTATGAAGCATCGTCTATTATGCGCATGCGCATTTACCACGCACATGCGTTCCATATTGCCGGAAATGACAACACAGCCGGAACGCAAGAGCTGCATCCTGTTTTATGCGTTCCAGGAATGAAACGCATGCCATAGACGCATGCCGGACACCGGGGATTTTGAATTTAGGATGATTACTGATACTACCCTATATATATATCCATGTATATATCCATGAGGATCATCACATCTATATCCCTGAGGAAGTCCCTTTTGCTGGACGAAACGCGTTGGACATACTCTTTAGGATTTTAGATGCTGCTATATTTTATTTTATTTTATTATGTATTTTTGTATGTAGTATATACTCCTTCTATTCTGTCTTCTCCATTGGACCTGCCTCTGCATCGTTTAGGAGTTCCATGTTGTATGGAGATACGCCTACTATATTTCATCACTTGTAAGTGAGACCAATAAATGCAATTTTGTAATTTCATTACATACTTCACTATATTTGGTTCTTTATTTTGCATATATTCCACGGAGGATCTTCTATTCAACACATTATTACCCCTGGGAGGGTGAGAAGCCTGATTTCATGTTTGTTTGTGAGTGTACCTATTTCTATTAAATATAACTCACTAATCAAATACTGTATTACGCTATGTCAGCTTTTTAATTGTTTATACAGATTCCATTAATGAATTACTACCTATATTTCAGGTTATTTGTATTTTTCTTATACTACCACGTATTGGGAGGTGTTTCCACTTTGTTTCTTGATTATATATGTGTTTTAGGTGTTAGTGAGGTACACCTGGGACTTCTCCCTAATATATGGTTTTTTACTTTCACTCTGTATAGTGTGTATACTTTTGTTTGTTTTTTAGATGTTGTTTGGCAAACTCTAATCTGGCCTGGTTTACATCTTGTGGTGAACCCTCTGTATTCACTCTGGTGAAGTCTTCTCTTGATTGTTGCCTTTGACACACATACACCTACCTCCTGGAGAGTGTTCTTGATCTGGCCAACTGTTGTGAAGGGTGTTTTCTTCACCAGGGAAATAATTCTTCGGTCATCCACCACAGTTGTTTTCCGTGGTCTTCCGGGTCTTTTGGTGTTGCTGAGCTCACCGGTGCATTCTTTCTTTTTAAGGATGTTCCAAACAGTTGATTTGGCCACACCTAATGTTTTTGCTATCTCTCTGATTGGTTTGTTTTGTTTTTTCAGCCTAATGATGGCTTGCTTCACTGATAGTGACAGCTCTTTGGATCTCATATTGAGAGTTGACAGCAACAGATTCCAAATGCAAATAGCACACTTGAAATTAACTCTGGACCTTTTGTCTGCTCCTTGTAAATGGGATAATGAGGGAATACCACACACCTGGCCATGGAACAGCTGAGCAGCCAATTGTCCCATTACTTTTGGTCCCTTTAAAAGTGGGAGGCACATATACAAACTGTTGTAATTCCTACACCATTCACCTGAGTTGGATGTAAATACCCTCAAATTAAAGCTGTTCATTTCATTTCAAATCCATTGTGGTGGTGTATAGAGCCAAAAAGATTAGAATTGTGTTGATGTCCCAATATTTATGGACCTGACTGTATGTGTAGTTTGCCCACCCTGAAATGGTGTATTTGTTCCACTTTTCCATGTCTCTTTTTAAGGCAGAGCAAATTTGAGGGTAATAAAGACCTGATGACAATACAATGATTCTAATGCCGAGATAAGGGATAGTGGAGGTAATCTAGAGTTGGAAGGTGTCTGACTGTCACGATACCTGTCCCTTGCGGCACCGTGCGATCACAGAAATAATGTACTTTCTGAGTTCTGATGCACACACATTTTTCCCTAACTTCCTGGTGCCTTATTATTACATCATATATAATGTGGACCCCTCCCATCAGTCTCCTTTTATAGTGTCAGCCCATGTGTCGCTTTTTGATAATGTGTACAGGCTTGTGACATCATGGTTCTCTGTGACCAATCACTACCCAGTATAGGGTTATATATACTTCCTGGTTGTCCTTGTTTCCTTGCCCTGTCGTGGATCTTGTTACCTGATAGTATACTGTGTATTGGATTTCCTGTTCTCTCACCTTGGGTTGTTTGACTATTCTTGCCCTCTGTTATCCTGATCTTGGCCTGGCTATTGATTCCGTGTATTTCTGTAATCCTGATCTCTGCTTGTTTCTCATTTATTCTCCGTCTGCTTGCAGACATTTCATATATCTGTCTCAGGCACTAACCCGGCCACTCTGAGGACCAGTACGTGTACCTTTACTGTTACCTTTAGGTTTGTGTGTTAGGGTAACTCTATTACTGACACTGACATTTGTTTACAATCCTCCAAATTTTCCTCCCTGGCAGATTATAAAGAAGTGCAACTGTGGGTCTTGCAATGAAGTGCAAATGTGGGTCTTGCCATTGCAGAACACCATCAACTGAAAGGGATTGTAGGGCTAATTGTGTCTGACAGATCTGTTAGAGGTTTCCATTCCATGTGGCGGGCCAAAGTCATTAAATAGAAGAACCTGCTCTTCTCCAATTAAGAGTCCCTGCTGCATTGTATAAGTGCCTCCTTTGTGTTAAATTATTAGTATGATATCCCTAGGGGGGTTTCCAGGTGCCACCCTGCCTGTTAGAGCTCTATGTGCCCTGTAGACAAGGAACATTTCTGCATATACTGGGCAGAGCAGATTTAAACGTGGTACTAAGTCCCCGGACTAGGTCAGCTTGTTGAATCTCCTCAGACAGGCCCCTCGGTGTAATGTTATTTTTCCTGGACTGGTTGGAGAGGTCCTTCAGTGAGTCTTCCAGGCTCTCCAATCTTGTCAGAAGGGCAAGGGTAAGAACTGCCATTTTAAATCCTGTGTCCCAGAGCATTTATCTCAGCCGAAATCTACTGGACACTTTTGTCTATTTCGTCCTTCAAGGCATGACTGTCAGGATTACTGTTTGATCCAGCACGTAGAACTGTACAGCACGGATGACAAATAAGTAACGTATTACCGGTCCTTAGAATGGCCGGATTTAACGTACAAAGAATAGTCAAAAATACTAGCCGAGGTCAGGGAACACAGAAAAGGACACAGCGATGAGGAAAGCCAGGAGTCAGGATACCAGAATATAGAGAAGTCAATAAACAAAGCCAAAGTCAAAACCAGGTAGAAAACTATAAACAGGAACGCGCTCTCAGACAACCACAAGGGAAACCACGACAGGGCACTGAGCAGGCTGAGAACTGGGCCTAAATACCCCTCCTTTAGTTCTGATAGGCTGTAACCGGCCTTTGACCCCAAAGTCAGTTACCAGGTTTCATTTGCATAATTGCTGCTCAGCATTAACCCTTCTGTTGATTAGGTTGCTGCTTGGCACAACTTTTCCTGTGTGGACAGTAAATGTCATTAATCACTTTTCTCTAAGCGGATGAATACATGACACCAGGTTTCATTTGCACAATTACTGCTCAGCATTAACCCTTCTGTGGATTAGGTTGCTGCTCGGCACAACTTTTCCTGTGTGGACAGTAAATGTCATTAACCACATTTCTATAAGCGGATGAATATGTGACAATGACCCAACGAGGAGAGTTTATTAAACAGGCGATCCACATATTGTCTTGTAGCCACTGGGGCATACGCACTGGCGTACATACCAGGGTCGCAGGGGTCGCGACTGCGACCGGGCCCGGCCCACCAGAGGGCCCGGCCGCCCCTGCGACCTGGTATGTAGCCATAGGGCCAGCCTCTTCCCCTGGGGGGCCCAGGAGCCGACCACCCCAGGGCCCCCCTGAGGCTGGCCCTGCTGACCCCGGGTGGCCGGTCGGGCAGGCAGGCGGGCGCGCGAGGGAGCACTCAGTGCTTCCTCTTCAGCTCCCTCGCGCACCGCAATGATACCGGAGCCAGAAGATGACGTCATCTTCCGGCGCCGGCATCCCTACGCGGCGCGCGAGGGAGCTGAAGAGGAAGCACTGAGTGCTCCCTCGCGCGCCCGCCTGCCCGCCTGCCACCCGCCCAGGAGCCCCACTGGACCCCAGGGAATCCCCCCCAGCACTCCAAGAGGTAAGGAGGCTGGGGGGATTAAATTAAAAAAAAAATAAAAAATCATGTGTGTTAGTGTGTAGTGTGTGAGTGTTAGTGTGTGTGAGTGTGTGAGTGTTAGTGAGTGTGAGTGTTAGAGTGAGTGTTAGTGTGTGTGAGTGTTAGTGTGTGTGTTAGAGTGAGTGTTAGAGTGAGTGTTAGTGTGTGTCTGCTAGTGAGTGTTAGTGTGTTAGTGTGTGTGTCTGCTAGTGAGTGTCAGTGAGTGTGTTACTGTGTGTGTCTTACTGAGTGTGTGTGTGTTAGTGAGTCTGTTTTATGTCTGTTAGTGAGTGTGTGTTTGTCAATGAGAGTGTATGTTTTGTAAGTGAGTGTGTATGTATGTCTGTCGCTGACTGTATCTCTGTCAGTAAATGTGTGTCTGTTAGCTAGTGTGTATGCGTCTGTAAGTGAGAGAGTGTGTGTGTCTTCAGCACTTACCTTTCTCCAGCGCCGGACTCCCTTGGCGCTGAGGATCCCTCAGCCTCTCAGCTCCGAATGCGACCGCGCACGCATTCAAACCGCCCATAGTAAAGCATTACTCAATGCTTTCCTATGGACGTTCAGTGTGCTCCTCTAGCGGCTGTCCATGAGACAGCCACTAGAGGCTGGATTAACCCTCAGTGAAACATAGCAGTTTCTCTGAAACTGCTATGTTTTCAGCCGCAGGGTTAAAACTAGAGGGACCTGACACCCAGACAACTTCATTGAGCTGATGTGATCTGGGTGTCTGTAGTGGTCCTTTAAAGGACCACTATAGTGCCAGGAAAACATACCACCCTCAGGGACCCCCTCCCGCCCGGCTCTGGAAAGGGGTAAAACTTACCTTTTTCCACCGCTGGGCGGAGAGCTCTCCTCCTCCGATCCTCCTCTTCTGCTCCCCGTCGGCTGTATGCGCACGCGCGGCAAGAGCTGTGCACGCATTCAGCCGGTCACATAGGAAAGCATTCATAATGGTTTCCTATGGACGCTGGCGTGCTCTCACTGTGAAAATCACAGTGAGAAGCACGCAAGCGCCTCTAGCGGCTGTCAATGGGACAGCCACTAGAGGAAATAGGGGAAGGCTTAACGCATTCATAAACACAGCAGTTTCTCTGAAACTGCTATGTTTATGAAAAAATGTGTTAACCCTAGCTCGACCTGGCACCCAGACCACTTCATTAAGCTGAAGTGGTCTGGGTGCCTAGAGTGGTCCTTTAAGTGTGTGTGCATCTGCATGTACTGGCGTACATACCGCGGTCGCAGGGGTCGCAGCCCTGTAACTCCTGCGACCAGGTGCCCGCCGCCATGTGTTGCGGCCCGGCCTGCGCGGGGGGGGGGCCCACGGATCAATTTTCGCACCGGGGCCCCATGGGTCATGTGTACGCCACTGGGCATACGGATATGGCCTTCTTCACTTACTATGCAGGGAATATCGAGGTGCGGAGGCACTACCATCTTGCGCCATTTCAGTCTGCCATCGGGCTCTGAAGATTGGTGCAACGTGGGTTCCAGAATCCTGTCTTATGAGGGGCAACATCAACTCCGCAGCCTTGGAACAGGTGAATATGGTTACAGGGCAGGGGAAGCAAAAACATATAAGGCTTCACACTGTCAAAGCTCCTCTAGCACGTGTCCATCTGCTCTGCAAAACAAACTCTACCTCCGTATGTTGAGGTTTAAAACTATGGGTTGCCTTATTGTACCTACAGTGAGGGGGGAAAGTATTTGATCCCCTGCTGATTTTAAACGTTTGCCCACTGACAAAGAAATGATCAGTCTATAATTTTAATTGTAGGTGTATTTTAACAGTGAGAGACAGAATAACAACAACAACAACAAAAAATCCAAAAAAATGCATATCAAAAAAGTTATAAATTGATTTGCATGTCAATGAGTGAAATAGATATTTGACCCTTTTGACTTAGTACTTGGTGGCAAAACCCTTGTTGGCAATCACAGAGGTCAGATGCTTCTTGTAGTTGGCCCCCAGGTTTGCACACATCTCAGGAGGGATTTTGTCCCACTCCTCTTTGCAGATCCACTCCTAGTCATTAACTCGAACCTTCAGCTCCCTCTACAGATTTTCTATGGGAGTAAGGTCTGGAGACTGGCTATCCCACTCCAGGACCTTAATGTGCTTCTTCTTGAGCCACTCTCGGTTACCTTGGCTGTCTGTTTTGGGTCATTGTCATGCTGGAATATCCACCTATGACCCATTTTCAATGCCCTGGCTGAGGGAAGTAGGTTCTCACCCAAGATTTGACGGTACATAGTCCATTGTCCCTTTGATGCAGTTCAGTTGTCCTGTACCCCTAGCAGAAAAGCACCCCCAAAGCATAATGTTTCCACCTCCATATTTGACTGTGGGGGTGGTATTCTTAGGGTCATAGGCAGAATTCTTCTTCCTGCAAACACGCGAGTTGAGTTGATGCCAAAGAGCTTGATTTTGGTCTCATCTGACCCCAATACATTCACCCAGTTCTCCTCTGAATCATTCAGATGTTCATTGGCAAACTTCAGACGGGTCTGTACATGTGCTTTCTTGTGCAGGAGGACCTTGCGGGCCTTGAGATCATTAACAAGATCCTCCTGTGTAGTTCTGGGCTGATTCCTCACCGTTCTCATGATCATTGAAATTCCACGAGGTGAGATCCTGCATGGAGCACCAGACTGAGGGAGACTGACAGTTATTTTATGTTTCTTCCATTTGCGAATAATCGCACCAACTGTTGTCACCTTCTCACCAAGCTGCTTGGCGATGGTCTTGTAGCCCATTCCAGCCTTGTGTAGGTCTACAATCTTGTCCCTGACATTCTTGGACAGGTCTTTGGTCTTGACCATGGTGGAGTGTTTGGAATCTAATTGATTGATTGCTTCTGTGGACAGGTGTCTTTTATACAGTTAACGAGCTGAGATTAGGAGCACTCCCTTTCAGACAGTGCTCCTAATCTCAGCTTGTTACCTGTATAAGACACCTGGGAGCCAGAAATCTTTCTGATAGATAGGGGATCAAATACTTATTTCACTCATTGACATGCAAATCAATTTATAACTTTTTGACATGCGTTTTTCGGGATTTTTTTTTTTTTTGTTATTCTGTCTCTCACTGTTAAAATAAACCCACCATTAAAAGTATAGACTGATCATTTCTTTGTCAGTGGGCAAACATTCAAAATCAGCAGGGGATCAAATACTTTTTTCCCTCACTGTCTGCATTCCAACTAATTGTACTACTTGTCTGTTATGACAGCCAAAGCATGCTACATTATTAATTCAGGGTGGCCAGAATTGATGGAAATTAGTTTCTTGATTGCTGGTCAGTTGAGGTGGAATGCTTCAAGGGGATGTCTGCCTCCATTCATGCTGTAGGATGGATTCATGGGGTCTGTACATTTGACAACCCTGTTTAGGTTCATCTTAGTAATACTTTCTTCAGGTAAGCATTCATTATTTACATTTAGCATTCGTGGTCAGGATGTAATAATGTACCTAATAAAGTATTCTGAAGTATAACTGCACACCATTAATAGTGATATGTGGACTTGTAGGAGAATAAAAAGGAGCAAAAAAAGAAGCATCGTCTGTCTGAAACAAAGTTAAAGAACTCGACAGCTGAGAAGGTTACAGGAAGGGATCGGGATAAACTGAGAACCATTTCTACCACGACAAGTTCAAATATTTCAGAAGAAGTAACATCAGTCCTCACAGAAGAGGTAGAACATTTAATCCAGTTTACAGCGAATACAACGGTTATGGTGGAAAGCCAGCCGACTGTAATCAAAAAGGTGAGTCACATAAGAAAGAACAATGTATTAATATCTATTCTAAGAACTGGTGAAGGAAGAGAGTAGGGTGACCAATATATAGATAGAGATGTAGGGAAGAGCGCAAGGAAAAGAAGATGGGGTAAAGATGTTTTCAGAGAAGCATCAGATACCACTAGTATTTTATGTATGTTTTAATAAATTTGTTCACTGTGCCCCAAAAACATAAAAACTGGCAGTACCAAGTGATAACCTTTATAACATGTCTTAAAGAGCTGGCATTTTAGATAATTATTTAGAGTTGGTTAAATTGCAAAGTCGCTGAGACCAAGGAAGCGTCATGTCAGGTATTTTAATGCCACTATTATGGTGCAGTCATTTTGATGCTGTGGAGCGCCATTAAATACACTTTGTGCACCAGCGGAAGACATGAGGAAAAAAAGGGGGCATGTTAAAAGACTCTTTTCTTCCATATAGTAATCATTAACAAAACAGCATTATATATTTGGGTTGTAATAGTATTTATTAATATTTCAGACCTGCACAATGTAATGGCACCCTGGTAATGTCACCCTGTATTGTTTATTTGTGCCACATATATGCATCTAATTTCCAGGTTTCACTAATTATGTATTCCTTTGTCGTAGGAGGAAGTTATTGAAGAACAAGAAGTGTTGCCAGAAACTGAGGTAAGATATTGTATAAGGCTTCTTAGATCAAAATATTTTAATAAGTAAGTTACAAGACAATATTGGAATAGGCAAGATGGTGATTGTAAAGGAGAACTCAATTTGTTTTGGGCTAACAAAGACTGAAAAATGGGAAATTTATATATGTGATGCTAGTGGACCTATACATATAAGTGAACTAGATGCACAACAAGATTGATGGCGATCCATGCATCCTACTCTTGTGCAAACGGGTGTCATGTGCTGGATAATAATCTGCCTAATTTAGCATTGTTACTGCTGTTTTATTCACATTTAGTAGATAGTACTGTTCATATTAATAGCCAACATTGCTGACATTTAGCAGCCTGTATTGATCCAATTGCACATCATAGTAGTAATAATGTAGGTGTCATAGATTAATCTGGCACTGAAATAGACACGAAAAGACTGGTTATATAATTTCGTGTTTTTTAAACTAAACATAACTGTTTGACTTGATGCACATACAGTTAATATACATGATTTTAGAAGCAAGGAAAGTGCTACATTTATGCAACAGAATTATTCATTTTAGTTTTAATTTTGTGTCTATAGCATAGAATATCAGGAATTACCGAAAAAAATAGGTTTTAAATAGTGAGATAAATGAGTGGTTCTTTTGAATAAGAGATCTGTTTGTAGGTACCATTCCTGTGTCTGTGTAGGTCTCTGATGCTTCAATGTGTTTACCTTAACATGCACTAACATGAGTAAAAGGCTTGTTTCTCCCCAAGGCATGTTATGTGTTTGTTTGCATGTTGTGTAGGGACCTATCTTGTTTGAGAAAATGGAGTTGAATGTATACCTGTTTGTTGTACGGTTTACTATTTCACACCTCTGATACTGCATTAGGCTTTTATTCACAATTTGCCACTGTGTTCCTCTAAGCCCAGATCCCTTGTTGAAACTATATGCAGTGCAGCATAGAGCACAGTGGTACTTCTGATCCTCAGGCATTGTGTAATATATATATATATATATATATATATATATTCTACATAAATATAATTCTAACCAACCATTTCCTATACCCGGATTCTTGGCTTGCTAGCTCTTCACATTTCATAGGTAACCACAAACATACCTGTTGATGGAGATATTGGGTGGACTCACTTTCTTAATTTTGGCTATAGATGGTAAAACTTGGACCTTAGATTTAAGATTTAAAGGGACACTGTAGGAACTTCATCTCATTGAAGTGGTTATAGTGTCTGATAAACCTTGGAGCTAATCTGAGCCAATAAATGTCGTTTTTCAATCAGTTTCAGCAATTCAATTACATAATCAAAAATATCAGTTTCAGAAATACAATTACATAATCAATAAATGGATTTGAAAATATTTACATAAACATAAAGCTTTTGAAAAAAGCTTTTTTGACTATTTGGCTTGTGGTAGCACAAGTAGCCAGCAGGCAAATAGTTAAAAACATTCTATGGGGTTCAATATGACCCTTCCTTCCCCCACAGTTGTACAAGGAAGGTTTCAAACCGCCCCCATGCTCCCACTTGCCATGTGGCATTGAAGCACTCACCCTGCATTGGGTGAGTGCTTCAATTTAAAGAATGGAAACATGTCTTCTGTCTTCTTAAATCTTTCTTCAGCCCCCCAAAATCCCAAATAAAAATCCCTTAGGTACTGCTGTTAATGTTAAATTAAAATGTAAAAAAAAATGTATTGCAAAAATAAAAAGGGGAAAACATCTGTAATAAAACAAAAAATCGATGTAAGCTCCACGAGGCTTCGGTGCAGACTTAGATTGCATGTCACTAAAGCCACTGTGGGTGTGAACACAGGGGAGACCAGGTCCCCCCTGTATGTTACTAGCAACTATGCAGCAATATGTGCCCAGTCGTAGTCTTTTATGACAGTGAGCAGCCACTGGCTGCTTGCTATTTAGCAGACATGCCCCCTGTCATGACATGGCATGGTATTACTAAAGTAGAGGTGATATTGACCCCATAGGCTTGTATGTAATTTCTTTTTAATGACGAACAGGGTCATTAAAAAGGCTAATAAATGTGCTTCTAAAGCACATTTATTGTAGAATGCTTTGGTTCATAGAAATTCAGCTGAAAATAAATTGATATATGATAAAAATATCAGCCTAATCTAGGTGATTTTCGACTGGGCTTTGCTGATGAAATGAAATTGAGGTCTAGTTGTTCATCCAAATCAATTTACACGACTGCACTTGCCTGCCTCTCATTTGTCCTTACCGTAACATTGTTGAATACCAACTTTATGTATATGTTGAGACACTGAAATATGTATGTAACAACACTGTGCTGTAATATACCCATCACGTACTTTGTATAACATTCTGGATTATGAATTGCAGAATTTAGACTTAGACTTCTATATCACTTGAAAACATTGCCACCATATCTTTAAGAACTAATTCTTGTTTTAATAAGACATTACAAGTGTAATATTTATATTTATGTTAAAATGTCATTTCAGAGTGACTTGGGAAAAAAGTAAAATATGTGTTGTGTGTCGGTGTACTTTAAAACAGATACATTTATGAAGTTATGTTCTTAACTCCACACCATCTAAAAACAATGAAGGTTGCTACATATCTGTCTTGGCTTTGTTATCTATTACAACTGATAATGAATTAAATGGCACATGTCTCTGCATGTTAATGCTTGCTGCTGGGTTTCAGAGCTTCTCCTCTGACATGTTCGTATTGTTCCACGTCACCCTTGTCAGCTTTTGTTCTACTGTGCTTACACTATGTATGCTGGAGCTGAAATATTTAACAAATATAATATTGTGCCAAACACCACGAGCATTTCTGCTTGGGACTTGATATCCCTTGGAATTTGTAATATTAACAAACTTTGTTTGGTGTAAATATTGTCCTTAGAATAGTGTACGTGCATGTTGAAAGCCATAATTAAAGCACTTCACGGCAGAAAAGGAGTCAAAGTCATGTAGATTTAACTAAATATATATAGTGTTCTAAATATACCAATATTTTATCCAATCCATATCCCAGAAAAGAGCTGATCTGAAATTAAAACAGTCACTGTTTTCCTCCTGCTTCATTGTATACCAAAATGTTCACCTTTTCTCTTGCCTGACATCTTGATCATCCAGGGACTTGGCTATTTTTCATCTGGTCAATATGGACAGATTGACCTAAAACTCATGATAAACCTGTCTTTTTTTGCATATTCTTTTTTTAAGAAAAATAATACTCTCAATAAATTTCTGCATTAAATCCCATCAACACATATGATAACATAATTACCACCACCAAGTGCAAGCTACAATATGCACATATTCTTGTGCTTTTTCAGTACAACATTTTTTTTGAACAAGGATCTTAAAAATAAATAAAAAATGGACAGCTTTGCAGCACAGACAATCTACATCTGTTAATATTTTTGTTTTACTCACACAGGACCAATTATAAACAATTTCAGAAGCTCAAACGTAAGCCAGAAAGGACCAACTATACATGTACGTCACAAAGCCATAACCTCTCTGCCTATCCTGTGTGCATTAAGATGGTGCCAACTGTTTGAGAGATGGACTAGGGCTGTGTATAGTGAATATTGATGACACAGATCTACAAGCTTCAAATCCTTCTGACTTACATCAATATGTGGAAACTGCTTAGTATTCCTTCCAACTTCAGTCACCTGTTCACCATGGACTTCATTTTCGGTGACTCAAGAGACATTTCTTCATAGCTATAGGTCAAACATACTGTCTGCTTTTATGGCCTTTGTATAGCTTCAAATAAGCTTTCATGTGACATAATTTATTGGATAGTCTTTATCCAATGTCATTGGATAAACGTGCTATAAAGTCCTGCAGGAACAATTAATTGTCTTTTGTCAATGTAAAATCCTTGCATTCAGTACTGTTAGTACATCTGTCTAATTGCACTTTGAATAGTTTTAGCATTCTATTATCTGCATTTATGAAGCTATAATTAAGCAAGAGCTGATCTGTGTATTATGTGGACCAGAAACTGTGATGTGTACTCCATTTGTTACCACTGAATTGCATATAATTCATGTACAGAAAAGATACAAATATGTAGCAGGCTTCATTGTTTTCTGGTGTGCTAAATTAGAGCAATTTGATATTCTCTAAATTGCTGCTGGGTTGAAAACATTGCAATGCTTGAATAATTTCTCTAAGCAACACAACCACTATTCTTCAGCCGACCGATTAAACAGCATTAATACTTCCACATTACTAGTATCAATTTGGTTCTACCTGTACGGGACTCACAGGATGAGAGTTATGAGAGTTATCCCAACTTTGTAAACCAATCTCTGGCATCCATGTTGGATAAGAGTGATATCGGTAATCAGAAGTCTAAATTCTGTATTATGTAGTTGATCAAGGAAAGGGCAGTCCCTTGGACCAGGAGGCCCTAACATTTATCAGATGACTCCAAAACTGTTTTACATAAAAAAGGAAATTTCTTAGAAACGCTTGTCATTATTACTTGACTGAACTATAGCTAGTTTGTTGCTTTGGCCACTCCTTTTATGTGGACTTATCATCTAAATACAAAGAACCCATAAATGTATTAATGAAATTATTGGAAAATGAATACTTAAGTAAAACTGTGATTCAAGGCAATCATTCAGTCACTTATTCCATATTTGAGACATAATAACTTTCAATGTCCCAATAACATTGTTGTCCATGCCATGGTATTTTTATTTTGTATTAAAAGTCCAGTCTTTGGTGATAAATGATTATTGATCAAATACAAATGTACATTGATAAATATACATTTTTAAATTGATAACACACATAGCTAATACAATGATACATGAGACATTGGAAAATAAATCTGTGAAAAGCAAAACAGTGCACCATGACAATGATGGGGTATAATCATTAAAGTACAGATGTTCTGACTTTGCAACCCATTGGCAAAATGTTTTGTGGAAAAGCTCCACGTGAACATTACAGTGTACAGTTGGGTACAGCTTAAAGTAGCTATTTGCTGATCTACTTGTACCCAATTGCTAAACTGGGTTAGTTTGTAAGTCTTAGATATCAGATTGCATGCTCCTGATGTCTTGTCTGCAATCACAATCCAGCTGTACAAACCAGCTAGGAGCACTGAGCAGCAACTCGTGTCATTAAAAGAAAAGGGAATTTATTTTTATTTTTTGCAAAGTTGTGATAGTACTAAGTGTATTAAAATATACAATGGTCTCCTGGGTTCACCAATGACCTTAATAAACTGGTAGATGATCCGCTATTCCCACATGCCTATTGTGGTTGGTTTGTGTTAGTAATAATATGGATGTCCTATGCCCTTTCTTTGAAATGTGTATTAATGCAATTTATTCATGACCATAATTATCCAGGCAGGAGTTCTAGAATCCTACCTCTTCTCCATGATAAATATAATGTATAATGTAAATATATGTTTATTTAGTCATCTAATACAGTGTAGTTATTTATCTGCAACAAATATCCTTCATGTCTATTGACTCAAACTGGCATCCATTGAATTAAAAAAAAAAAAATACTCTCTCCATACCAACCCCGTATATTACACTTACTCATTTTAATTTTGCATTACAAATTAAGCCCACATTTCCCTTCCATTCGGCCCATCTAGTCTGCCGGATTTTCTAAATACTTTCAATAGTCCATGGCCTTTTCTTAAAGGACCACTATAGGCACCCACTTCAGCTCAATTAAGTGGTCTGGGTGTAAGGTCCATCTAGTGTTAACCCTGCAGCTATAAACATACCAGTTTCAGAGAAACTGCTATGTTTACATTAGAGTTAATCCAGCCTCTAGTGGCTGTCTCACTGACAGCCGCTAGAGGCGCTTCCGCGCTTCTCACTGTGAAAATCACAGTGAGAAGACACTGGACGTCCATAGGAAAGCATTGAGAAATGCTTTCCTATGGGCAGTTTGAATGCGCGTGCGTTGACGTCGGAAGAGGGAGGAGATTTCCCCAGCGCCGAGGGAGCCCGGCACTGGAGAAAGCTAAGTGATTAGCCTCTTCTCCCTTCAGCCCGGCGTTAGTGGGACCCTGAGGGTGGGGGGCCAGTGGTCCTTTAAGTCTAGGATAGCCTTATGCCTATCCCACGCATGCTTAAACTCCTTTACTGTGTTAACCTCTACCACTTCAGCTGGAAGGCTATTCCATGCATCCACTACCCTCTCTTCCACTTTTTACTCTCTACTTAGCTTTATAAATTGGTGAGTAGTGGCTTGTTGCTAGCTGCACCATTGAAACAGTGTCAATTGGCTTTGTTTTATGTGTTGGATGAAGATTGGTAGTTTAGTGAATAAACCCTTGTAATAGCCTTGCATGTAAATGGACCATTGTACTTGTTGTTGTGTTGCTGTTAAAGGACCACTATAGTGCCAGGAAAACATACTCATGGGGGCAACCTCAGGGTCCCACTCCCACCGGGCTGGATGGCGAGGAAAGGGTTAAATCTTACCTTTTTTTCCAGCGCCGGGCGGGGAGCTCTCCTCCTCCTCTCCGCCTGAATGAGCATGCGCGGCAGGAGCTGCTTGCGCATTCAGCCAGTCTCATAGGAAAGCATTCATAATGCTTTCCTATGGACGCTGGCGTCTTCTCACTGTGATTTTCACAGTGAGAAGCACGCAAACGTCTCTAGCGGCTGTCAATGAGACAGCCACTAGAGGCTTTAGAGGCTGGATTAACCCATTTATAAACATAGCAGTTTCTATGAAACTGCTATGTTTATAAAAAAAAAAAGGGTTAATCCTAGAGGGACCTGGCACCCAGACCACTTCATTAAGCTGAAGTGGTCTGGGTGTCTAGAGTGGTCCTTTAATGTGTTGTGGCTCATTTGTTACATTAAATACATTTAACATTGAAACCTGGTCACTAAATATTAGTTTCCAATTCCAATGTTTCCAGTTTACACAACTGAACTCCACAATCATTATTATCACATTTTTTGTGATGACAAAGGAGCAAAGATCAGTGAATGAAAACTATATGTTGCACTTTTTAAAGTTGCTGATGCAAGTAATGTTCATGTCAAGCTATTGTTGACAATCATGATAATCTATTGTTTCTTAAAATATGGGGTTTATTCAATTAACAATGAATTGTTGAAAAATAAATGTAAAAATAGGTGAGATGGAACATTTTCAAGTTTAGATCATTCGCTTAAAACTCACAGTTCCCTTGGCGATTCTCAACATTTCCCGGTTAAGGGAATAAACCCTATACAATTTACCTGGCTAAAGAGTCACTGTGTTCAAA
This sequence comes from Pelobates cultripes, assembly GCA_933207985.1. Taxonomy (NCBI): domain Eukaryota; kingdom Metazoa; phylum Chordata; class Amphibia; order Anura; family Pelobatidae; genus Pelobates; species Pelobates cultripes. Next base: position 149,535,138 of record OW240914.1, on the reverse strand, counting down.
GTTTTTTGTTGAAAATGTTGATTACATTTTATGTGAATGTTGTGTTATATACAATAAATATATTTTCAAACATAAGGTGTAATTCAGTATGTTTCACACAAAGAAATATAAACTTAAGTGCAGAGTTTTAATAAAACCTTGCAATTGTATTGAATTGTACAATAATTGGCAATTGAAAATAAATTTGGTACAATGCATTACATTAAGTTTTTCTCAGCTTTTTATTTGATAAGTTAGATAAGTAAATGTATTGCACTGCAGAATAATCAGGGATATATTAGCTAAATAAATAATTATTGTGGAATAAAAACCATATATGTACAATTTATGCCAACAATCTGAATGGAACACAGCTTCACATCTATGTTGACCTCTAGCTTAAATAAATGCATAAAATTGAATACTGTAACTCTCGGAATGCACAGAAGACATGAAGTAGAGGGTGCAAATAGAATTGGGGTAACATCCTGTTAGATGATTGAACATGGGCAAAGAGTTTTGTGTGAAAAGGATAGTGTAACGGATCACCTGGCACCCCGACTGGGTACCTCCTTGAAGGATGCTCCTAGCGCTTACAGAGGGCTCCAAGCGCTCCGCAGACACCACAACCACCGCAGACCCCACTAACCGCCGCAGGTTGGTTGGGGTCTCGCCGTCTCCTACCCACCCTGGACCTATGACAAGTCTCCAGGTTCCAGTGGGTGAACCTCTCCTCCAAGAGCTTAGTAGAGATTAGCTAAGGGAGTATGCAGAGCATAGCAATCCCTTGTAGTGATATAGCAATTCCCCCAATAAGAGACAGTACAGGCACATACAGCCTCTTTTATTCACATTCTACAAACATAGTACTAACTGCCCACAGGGTTTTGAAGAACAACCAATCAACACATTACAATACAGCTAACACTCCCATTCATTACATCAGAAATCCTCCCCTCTGCCTGTGATACAATTATCTCAACACAATAGACTAACTTAATTATCACAGGCAGTAGAATACAGTATTACTAAACATATCATAGGGACCCCAAAACATGCAATAACCCCATAAATATATACCCGGAACTGGGGGATCTGGGTGAACCACATATCAAAAATTCACCCAGATCCGTTCAGTAGTTTGGAAGATACGGTTTAATGTAGATTCCGCATAATATATACAGGCTATATGAACAATAATTACTGTTAAATGTGTCCCCTGTTCTGTAGTTTAAAACTACTGAACAATGTCTTTGTGCACCAAATACCGGCGACATGGCACCGTGTAGAAAAGTCAAAACAGTGTCTGTGAGTTAAAATGGCCGCCATCCATTGTTCTCACCATGTGCTTAATCCATTGTTCTCACCATGTGCCTCTGATACATGAAAAGGTGGCCACCCAGTAACTCCACAGTATGTCCCCAGATGGTTCTTAAAGGGCCAGCAGCAGCATAATAAAATACAGTATGCCCAAATAAGTTCCTTAAAGGGCAATACATCCCAGGGCCATAGTCGCAGGGCAGGAGGCTGGCAAACAGGCCACTCCAAAAACCAGTGGCGAGGTCACTTTCGCCACAGGTAATAAGCTTTTTTTAAATATTTCCATAGAATACTGGTGTTATTAATTAACAGTTTCCCTACTAGAAGAAAATTGGTGAAATGCTTAAATTCTAAACTGTTATTTCTTGAGAAATGAGTTGGGAATCCCTGGTATAGAGTCCACAGGGCAACTAAACCTGAGTGATGCAGGTAAAAAGGGGAAGGTATTAACTTTAAAAAGCATAGCTTATTGAAGAGGAAACTGACACATCAGTCAAGAACCTTTGGAATGATTTCGAGGGAACACTGAAAAAAGAAAACTCCAGGTGGCAAAAAAGGAATAATGCACAAACTATCAACAAACCAGTATTAGACCTGGAACCCAAGTTGACCATTCTACAGTCTGAAAAAGTTTGATCAGGAATGGTCTTTGTGGATGGGTAGCAGCCAAGAAACCATTTTTTTGGAAGGGGGACAGAGAGAAAAGGCTAATATATGAAAATATTGCAATGCATACCCTTCCACAAAGACCATTCCTGATTAAGCCTCTTCAGACTATAGAGTGGTCAACTTGGCTTCCTGATGAAGCAGTTAGATGCTGAGTCCGGTCCTTGGTGGACTTCTTCCGGTCTCTCAAAGAAGAAACTCAGATACTTCTCATCAGATTTGGAAACTGTCCAGAGTCTTCAAATTTCTTTACAACAGCTTGAATACTACATCTTGAGTATCCTTGCAGATATACTGCATACAAATTTCCTGTATTTTCTGATTGTATTCTAATAAAGAGACTGAGAAAAAATAAAAAATCTAATGGTGGCCTAAGACTTTTGCACAGTAATATATATATTTATATTTTCAGCTCCATCAGCCAATATTTTAATCCAAACCTGAACTAATCAATGCTAAGTAAGTTTGGGACTTAGAGAATGTATTAAACTATGTATTTAAACCCTCAACCAGTCAATGCTAAGCTTAGCATTGACTAACTAAGTATAGAGTATTGAGTATATACCGTTGTATACTTAAGGGGTTACTCCAAACACAGTATCCACTTCAGTGATTGGAAGGGGTCATGGTGCTTGAAATCTGTAACTCCACCCTCAACTGCTTCATTAGCCAGCCCAAAGCAATAGTATCTGGATGGCTAATTTATATTCTGTGCATATGGTTTGCATAGAAGGTCATTCATTGGGGGAAACGATCAGTCAATGCTCTGAACAAATGAATTGCTGGCGGGATCGGCATCCAGCTTCAATGCTAAGTTTGTAACCCATAGAGTGTATACTAACTTACAATTAAACCTTTACCCCATCAAAGCTAGGCCAACACTAATATGTATACAGCTGTACAAATAAATGAGTGTTGAAGGATATATGGAAAATTTAACCCAAAGCATTAGTAGAGTATTAAATTTAAACTGCTAATGCTTAGTCTATAACTTTTCTAATTTTATTCTTGGTAAATATGTCTTACTTTTTACAAAAAAGATGACTAGTAGCTCTAAATGCATGCTTAAAAGTAAGTTAACATTTATCATTTAAATTAACCATTGTCAGGGCTTACCTGAGTTGGGAGTCCGGCAGGCAGAGATATATGCTCACCCTTGCAAGTAAACACAGGCCAAGGTGGTCAGGTAGGAATTCACCTGGCCTGTGAGTCGGTGCACGGGGGCTGTGCAGGATAATTCTCCAAGTCGCAGTACAGGAACGGATAAAGCAGGAGAATCGTCGTGGGAAGCCAAATGTCAGAGGATGCCAGAAATCAGAAGAAACTAAACAACAAGCCAAGGTCAAGAGTAAACTGGAGCACACAAAACAGCAATACGGTCACCAGAGTCAAGGAACTGACCCTGCCTTCTCAATATCAGGTGTACCAGGAGTAACAGAAGTAATTCCAATACATGTTCAGCCCCTAGTGCTGGGTACAAAACAGGGCTAGATATACTGACATACTGAAGCTGAATAGTGGCTTAGAGGTAACATTGCAGCCCCAAGACTGCAAGGTACCCAGGTTAAAATCCGCTACTGGGCACTCCTGGGGTGACCCCACCTCTGGAAGTGACGGTGGGAACCCTGACACCCATCGGATATTCACATACTATAATGTTGACTCTGGACGCTGATTGCATTACATCTGTGTCATGCCAGATGCCAAAAGGCATGGCCTCACCTAGACATCAATTGGATGAAGGTGTGTTTGTTCTTATTAAATAATACCTCCAAACCACGTTTATTATGCAATGCAAATAGAAGTATAGGACATATATATAATATAACCCACTTCCCTTTTTCCTTTTGCCCCAGTACATTTTTCACCATGCTAATGCTTTTTGCCATGGATCAATGCTTTACCTCATGCATCTCTGCAAATTTACTTTAAAGCAAGAAAAAGGATATCGCACAATCTGTAAAGTTTAGTTTTTAACCTTCAGAATTCTATTTCATATTTCTATAAAAGAGGGCAAATACAGGAAAATTGTACAAAAGTACATATTTTAAACCCTAAACTGTATCCTTAAACAGTTATTTTGGTTCCATGCTATAATACATGCAAGCTGTGCATTCTTTGTTTAAAACAATAATTCAATGTTATTATTTTTTTAATTAAAATAACTTGGTAAATGGGCTTGAGAAACAAAACAAAACAAACTAATTTATTATGGTTAAACAGGTTTTAATAGGTACCTTTCATGTTAATGCTGATTTTGATTATATTTTAAGCAGATCAGAGTGGAGCCATTTAATTTAACAGAAGAAGTAAAGAAAATTCGGGTTAGAAGAATGGCTGATGAACCCATTGCCACGGTGAGAAGTCTTGAATGTATAGACTCAACAGTTATAGTCATACTTTTCACTTTCCCTTGCCTAGAGATCTCACACTATAGGGCCAACATAGAGGGGCTCAATCAATGGCTAAAAGTGATAGGACCACACATAGAAGAGGAAAGAGCAGCATTGCCTGAACATATCACCATTCTTCTAAAATAATTGAAATTTCACCATTTGGAAACAGAAAAGATCCTTTCTATCCAGACACTCAGCAACCGACATCTAAACCTGTTTGCAAGTGGGACTATGAGGGGAGTGGTCCAGTACAGAATATAACATATAGCTCCTTGGCTTGCATTCATTGAAAAACGAAAAAAATGCGAGATTCCCTATGAAAAGACATTTTTAATAAACATGCAGCTGGGTAAAACAGGTGTGAGCATGGACAGCCCAATGAATTCTGTCACTGTATGTCACTTCCTTACGTTCATTTTCCTAGTAAGGTGATTATTTCATTTGTCAAGTTTTCAAGTTTGATCAGAACAAAATGAAGTTATATTTAATAAGTTTGCCTTATTTTTATATCAAACTAAAAGTATGTAAAAAAAAAAAAAAAAGATAAAGTAATACATAATGGTTCTAAGACCAGCACTATATTAATTCAGCTCTGGCTGTTGAGTAGAAATTAAGCACAACAATACAGCTATGCTGGTATCAGTAATAAAATTGTCTGCGATCATAGCCTGTCATATCTTTTGTCTTTCCATTGTAGATAATGAGCATGATTTTCTTTGTCTTTATATTAATCATGCTGCCTTTATCTTTCCACAAGTCTTACCCAGGGGCACAAGGAAAAGCAAGAAGAAAGGTACAGTGAAAATGGAGTGAGAACATGCATGTAGCGTGTAAAACACCCAGCACCTCAAACAAAATTTCAACCAAACACACATCAATTGTGGACCCTGAAAAAAAGGGAAGTATCAATGCATAAATTGGAGAGAACAAATACTGAATTAACATTAGAAGGCTGGGTCAAAACACATGGCATCCACATCAGTTGTCAACAGACATGCAACATTTAAATGCATTGAAATAAAGATTTAGCCCCTTAAGGACACAACTTCAGAAATAAAAGGAAATCATGACGGAATGTTTGCGTCATGTGTCCTTATTAATATACTTTATGAGATATATTAGAATATTTTTGCTGCACATTAAATCATTAGGGGTTTTATCATCCATTTTCTGATCACTGACCATTATTTGAATTATTGATATATTCTGATTGTTAAGAATATTGGGTATACGTGAACAAACCACATACATTTAAGTAGCTCAGGGAGAATATCTGTGCAGAAATTTGAGCGCTAAAGCCTCAAACATTAACTAATGTTATGAACATTACAAACCAAAGAGCCTGGTTTTGCAAGGCAGCAAATGGAGCTAAAAAGATCTACCATACCTAGTCAAACAAATCTCCCTACATTAAGCATTGATTGTATGTAATTATAATTAAAATTGGTTAATTAAGAAACAAGTCATTGATTCCTCAAACCCTACTCTGAATTTTGGTCAAAATTATTAGATCGGAAAGATTCTCCAACTCGGCTATATATCGAGCTTGGCTACTTTGGCCTAACTATTGCATCTTGAATATACGGTACATACAAGTAGCGTGTAATCAGGTATATTGATGTGAATTGTCTCCCTGAGAATGTACTTTATTTTAGAACCAACGACCGAATGAAGAAAGTATACATGCTGAGCATTCCAAAAACCACAAGGTTAGTGAAGCTCTTATTGAAAATCTGTTGTAGAATAAAGAATGAAGGCCAATTAAAGATTAAAGATTGGAGCAAACATGCAATTATCAATTATTTTTTAAAATATGCATACATATATAGCACTATGTTAGAAGAACTGTTAAATAGAAAAGGACCTATGTTGCTATAGATATGCCAAGATGTATGATACAATAAAGGCATTTCCCCCTCCATCATGGCTGGTCCAAAGGATGTCAACACCCAACCAGAGTAATATTAGCAGAATCTTAGATATCCGGCTCATCAAGTAATGAAAGAAAAACATAACATTTAACAAAATCAAACAAATATGTCATCTCTGGAACCAATAACATAGTAACATAACATAACAACATGTTATTAGGTATCTATACTTAGGTTTACTTATTGGATTGCAGCTGGTCACTCTTTTTGCGGAGTGCTAGGAAGTGTACTCTAGGGTTTTTGTTGACTGGAAGGGTAGGGTTATAATGTTTCCATATGGAAATTAACTTTTTGACTAACTGTTTTTAAAGAGATAGTGAAGTTTAGTTAAGAAGAGAGATGATGGGGGAATGTCTGACTGTTTCCATTGTTGTAGTATATGTTCATGTCCCACTGCTACTACATGTACAAGTTTTTTTTAGCTGCCAGAGTAGCTAGATGTGTTTTGTTTTTTCCCTTAATACGGCTTAACTGTTTGATAGGATTTCTACTTTAAAACTAATACTTATAGAAATGCTTCTCATGGCAAAACAAATTCAGGCATCAAAAATTATGCAGTCAAAAATAATATTTATTTTAATGAAGCTGGATTTTTACATATAAATGGCAAACAGCTTTGTCAATATTTTTTTTTAAATTATTTATTTGTTAATCTGAATCTTTATTCACAGGATGGGAAAAAGCGCTCGGGAGCCCACAGGGACAGGGGAGAAAAGGTACATATTTGAGGTTTTATGTTGGTGTCTCCTTGAGGGACTTTTAGAAGTTACTGTCATCAAGCTAGGGATGTAATGTTTAATGGATTGTTTGTTTGTTTTCAGGGTGAACCTGGAGAGCCTGGTGAACCTGGCACTGCTGGGCAAAAGGTGAGTTCTGATCAATAAACAGCACATGTACCTTTAAAAAAATAACACAGTTTAACATGGATGTGATACAGTTATAAGCTGCCAATAAGGGTTAAGCTTAAATTATGCCACTGGTACCATCATTTTTTAAATTTTGCCAATAACTTGTTTCCTGCAGTACTACATATGTTCACTTATTTAAATTCCATGATTTTCCTATGTAGAAAAGTTTAAATTAAACCAACATCAGTGGGAAGGAATGTGAAGAACATTAAAGACAGCATGGATTTAAAAGGGCTGTTTTCATGGAAAGCTTCCTAGAACTTTAACAACCAAGTTTTAATGGTTGTGGTGCTAAGCGTGTCCCTTCAACCCCTTAAGGACACATGACATGTGTGACATGTCATGATTCCCTTTTATTCCAGAAGTTTGGTCCTTAAGGGGTTGGGACTCCAGGCTCAAACTGCATTATTTTGAAACTGTATGCAAAAACAACCAATCTAAAATAAGAAAATAAAAGGAAATGATCACTGTTGATGTTCCTTAATTTTGTGCAAATCCTCACACATTACATTATCAGCTTTGAGGTATGCCCTCACTAGGAAGTAACTTGACCAATCAAGACAATCTCATACTCTAGAAAAAAAACACAGAAATGTACTATTATGCACTATTCATGGACTCATTTCCACCATTCTCTTTACAGGGAGAGAAGGGTGACATTGGCGAAAAAGGGCAAAAGGTAACAATTCCTTGTTAATGAATAAATATTCTTGGACCTCTTATTTCCACTGTGATGAATTACAAAAAGAATCACAAACTTTTTTTTTCACTTTGAATTTTATTCGTGTTTAGATTGATAAATGAGTGTTTCACATTTGTACGTTTAGCAATCTTGAACCATGTGATTGAAATTCGACATTTGAAAAAGCCAGATACTTTGTAGTGAGTACATGTCAACCACGAAATCTGAGATTTATACAACATACTTAAAGACGCAAACATAAAGTAACAAATTTCAACCCAAAGAAATAGAAGTAAACTAAACATAATAAAACAGATTGCTGCATCAAACATATTTTAGGCCTGAGTCAAAGAATAGGTTACACAAATTTTAAGTGTGTCTCTCAAGTTATGCTCTAGTGCAGGGGTCCCTAAGTATTGGTACACAAGCCCTTTCTGACCCATTAATACTTCACAATTTGGACAGGACAGTCCTGCAATAGAGAAGTATGTCCAAGTCCTGGCCATATCTCACTATATCCTGATAGCTGGTGGCTTGATTCTCACAAGGTCCAGGATCAGGCCATTATTATGTATGTATGAGGAATCTTTCTCTTTGTTTCTTATTACAAAACTTCTGGCATTTAGCAGTCCAGACACAGGGCATCAGTAAATAGGCTGGTCAGTGCACACAGTGCAGGAAAGCAGCCTTCACTGACTCCACCGGCTTTACAGCCCCCATGCCACTTTACCTGCCTGACCTGCATCATTCCAGTGACACTGTGGCACGTGTTGTGATGCCTTGCATAATTTCAGCATTTTGTTTGACTTAGACCACTCTACCAAGAGTCATTCTTATGCCAAGAATGACGGTGGACCTGAATTATTACTGGAAATGAGTTGCATACATTATGGTGTCATTTTATTTATGCTGGCATAAATTATTCATATATATACTATATAAGTTCAGTCCATGTCCAATTTTTTATGGCTATTGACTCCTGGCTTGTACTCGGACTCTGTTTTCCTCAAAAAAACAAAAAATACACAAAGTCCAGGCATAACAAATGGGTTTCTCAAGAGGCAGCCTTCATTTTGGAACAAAATATAATATAGTGAGAGCGTTTCTGCTCTTACATGAACCTTTGTCATGTATGTTAGAAGGGAAGGACAGCCCATCTGGTTAAATCACACAGAAGAGCTACTGTAGCTCAAATTGCTGAAAAACATAATGCTGTCCAAGATAAAAAGGTTTCAGAACACATAGTACACAGCAGTTTGCTACATATGGGACTGAGTTGCTGCAGATCGCTTAGAGTGCCCATGTTGGCCCCTGTCCACCGCCGAAAGCACTTTCAAAGGTGACATGAGAGTCAGAACTGAACCATGGAGCAATGGAAGAAGGTTTCCTGGTCTGATGAATCATGTTTTCTTTTAGATCAGGTGAATGGCAGGATGCCCTATGGAAAGAAGACAGGCCGGTAAAGTCAGTGTTATGCTCTTGACAATGTTCTGCTGGAAAACCCTGGTTCCTGACATTCATGTGGATGTTTTTTTGATATGTACCAACTGCTAGAGATTGTTGCAGACACATACACCCCTTCATGGCAATAGTGTTCCCTGATGGCAGTGGCCACTTTCAGCAGGATAATGCACCCTGTCACACTGACAAATGGTTACATTCAGAGGTCTTGTGGAGTCCATGCCTCAACACCTCAGAGCTGTTTTGGCAGCATGAGGGGGACCTGCACGATATTAGGCAGGTGGTTTTAGTTGTGACGGAGCTGTGTAATTCAATGGCCAGAGAGACACTGTAACAAGAACTGCAAGAATAATTTATATTACCTTCTCTTTTTTAACTTTAAATGTGTAGCCCTTCTGTAATTTCTTTATTACAGAAGTACATTGGAGTTGTAAAGGGGTGCAACTCCATAAAGTGAATGTGCAGACCTCACAAGATGAACAGAGCGTGCATCAATATTTAAATAAAATAAAATATCAACATGTTTTCAGTAGACTAGTTACACACTGCTTGTAAATTCTCCATGTTTTCATAGCAGTGAAGCTAACTAAATCCATCCACAAGACATTCTAGAAAATTAACAAAGTGGAAGCCTAATATAAAGTAAATTCGTAGGGCAGTGAAGGGGTTAACCCTAGTTTGGAATTTAAAGAGAGAAAGAGGTGAAGCTAACTAAATCCATCCACAAGACATGTCCATGTACTCATGAGTCTACCAACATGCTTACACCTAACGTGCCATTTATTTTCATGCAGGGGGAGCCTGGTGTGGGACACAGAGGCCCAGTGGGTCAAGCTGGACTTCCTGGATATAAGGTAAAATTATATTATACCATTGAAATCTAAAATCCTATTCCAGCATCATTGGGAGTAGTATGTGTGTTTTATGCAACTACCTATATAGGACAGCATGCAATATCAAACTATTGAAGTGAGTTTATACATCAAAAGGTCTACATCGGATTAGACAAAGTGAAAACTTTAGTTAGAACTTTGGTTAGAGTTTCTGATTTGATATCACCACCTAGAAATGAGGAATAATAGTTTCCTTACATTATCCGCACTGGGTTTAAAATGGAGCTTAATGTGTTATACCATAGTGATGTACCATAGCATATCGACATTGAGCAAATAGTTTGTAATATAATATACTACATTTTAATTTAAAATAATACTCATGCCTATTTGCATTGGCACAGGGAGCTGGACTCAAAAGAAGAATTGAGCTACCAAACGTTAATGCCAAACTATAAAGCAAATGGTACAAGGGAAAGCTTTGTAACTGAATATAATAGAAATAGTGGAGTGGTGGAGGTTTAATTAAGTATATTTATATTTGGAAAAGAGAGCTGTATGGGCACTAATGACAAGACTAAACAAATTCACAATTTTGCAAACATCCACCAAGAATTAATTTGGTTTCACAAATAGAGCATATGATTACATTGTGTTTGTGTATTGCAAGCATTTTTGATGATGTTAACATACATCATATTTTACAAGAAAATTTGTAGTACTTTGTATTGTTTTGTGGTAAAAATTATATATTTTATAATTGAGAGTGAAGCTGTCACCCGCAATTCATGCACCATAACCACCGTAAACCCCACAAACCGCCGCAGCTTGGTTGGGGTCTCGCTGTCCTCCACCCACCCTGGAACCAAGACCAGAATCCAGCTTCCAGTGAGTAGACCTCTCGTAGCCCACAGAGCAAAGCAGAGCAAGTGTTGTAATCCAACGGAGTATAGTGATTATAGCAATTCCAAGAGTGAATAAAGCTCTCCAATCCCCCAAACATGAGCCTAGACTTCATGAAGGGGTAAAGTGTTCTGTTTAATAGCAGCCACAACTGGCCTTATATGCATGTCCCCATGAAAGAGGTTTCCGGTTACATATTCCAGGGGCATTCCCCACTGGACCTGAGAGCAGACTACAGCAAAAACATACACATGATTACATTAGCTCTCAGGTCCAGGACACTCCCACATAAAACAAGATAATGCCTCCTCTGTGCCTGGGAGATAATTTAGTCAGGAACTGTACTAAACTCAATTATTAATTAATTAATTACAGCCAATTAAAAATATATAATTTATTGTGATAAATAATTAATATTACAAGTACAGGTTTTAGTACTGTTAGTGAATAATCAATTAGCTTACTAGCAATAGTATCCAGCAACATAAAGTTTGATTAATTTCCAAAGGCGTTACATGCAATATTACAGGTAATTTCTCTTGAATTTTATTAACAGTTATTTTATAGATACAGATTTCAGCAATGTTATATTAAACCTTCAGATTTCTGCTGTAGAAATCTATTACACCCAGAATGCAACACAGAGCTTTGTACACAGTGCAGCGCGAAGTCATAAACACTAGATTCTGACAGGCAGTTAGAATCAGCACACAGAGAATTAACTCACTCACTGCTGGCTACAATTCTCACAGACTAAACTATTAAACATTGCAAACAAAACATACAATGTTTCTCACACAAATAGTCAACTTAACTATTTTCTTACATCCAGTAACCAATAGAATAATTCTAATTTTAACTGCTGAAGATAATTAACGTTTCTGATTAAAGATAAGTCAATATCTCTGGATAATAGTTGATATGCTAAACTTGGCAAATTACCAGCGATTTTATGATTTTAATTTTTGGACCCAGCTGCAGTCTGAGGTTTTTAATTATGTATATAATTCCCTCAGCTAAACATGATTTTAAAAGTTTGAAATATGATCATCATTATCAGGTATATTTCTGCTTTTAGTAAAAAATGTATTTACTTAAACTAAACTAGCATATTTACCAGTTTTCTTGGCAGAAAATAATTTTGTGAGTTGGAGATATAATCAACTGGATGGTAAATGTGAGCTAGTCAAGATAGAGAAATTGAGAAGGACGTTAGCAAGAGTAGTGTTGTTCTGGCTAGCAAAGAAATGTAACAAAGTCCCAGAATTCAGTTGGGAAGAGCAGAGTAAATGTGTATTCAAAGTGTGTTCCTTTGTCTGGTCTGATGATGATCTGATGCTTTTGAATCTGCAATTATCTGAATCTTGAATCTGAATCTGAATCCCCTAACAGGGTCGTATTGTCATTTTTGAAAAATTCCTTATCTTGACTTTGTTATGAGATATTTTTAAAGTGGCAAATGGGATTAGGTGGGTGTACATTTTTCTAATGATTGTTTTATAGACATTGATCATTACTAATTCCAACTACCGCTTTGTCTAAGGTGTTAATCGCAATTTGTGACGAAAATTACGTCACCTTTTCTTATCGTTATGGCTGGGGGTCGTGGTCCTTCTTAGTAGACTACCAGTCTCCTTTTTGTGCCATAAAGTCTATTGATGCATCTAGACTTTGGTTCAACTCACTCATACAATGGGGTCTTATAGAAGTCCCATTGAATTTGAAAAGTAAAATAAATTACTGGCAGGGAGTATCTCTTCTTGGTAATTCTAATCTGTGTCTGTTTTTCTCTGTTACACTGTCCTATTGTATGGAGCTAAGTGTATCTGTATTAGTAATATGTGTCATATGATATATATTTATATATATATATATATATATATATATATATATGTATATATATATATGTCTTTTACACACATTCAGCTAATATTAGTTTTAATAATAATGTATATATATATATATATATATATATATTATGTATTATGTAATAATAAATATATTCATGTATGGACTTAAACTCTCAACCCCTCTTGTTCCAAACACTTAGTTCTAAGTGTAAGAGATGCCTTATTTCAGATTACTGTTTACATTAGCCACATTCCAATCAGTTTGGTCATGCAGTGAATGTGTGTTTTACAATCTGTTACAAAATGGAGTCACATCTGCTAAGCCGTGATTTTACAATATACATTAAATATATTTTCCACAATACCTCTGACAGTATGGTCTACAGGATACACATTCTTTTCATACATTTCATAGAACTAGACACACTGACTATAAAATAAATATAACATAACTTACTTACCTTGACAGACTGAAATAAACCAGTATAGTAAGTTGTAGGAGCTATGCTCATAACCTTCTAACTTGTGTATTGGGTCTCTGCTGTAAATATTATATTAAATAATCACTTGAACAATAATTATATATATATATATTTACACCAGGGGGCTGCACTCACCTGAACATGCAGAAAATGGTGCTGCAAGCTTATGCAATGTATGATCAAACCCCAATATTTTTGCCTAATTTAGATGTGTTTTTTTTTTTTTTTTAAATACTTTTAAAATCTGTAAGCTTTAAAGTTGGTGTATAGTGGATGAGTGAGTGCGCTGGATCTTGTGTATTTTATATATATAGATATATAGAGCATTTTGTCATCACAGGGAGAGCCAGGAGATCAAGGACCCACAGGAGCCCAAGGAATCCAAGGTATCCAGGGTAACCCAGGTATTGCAGGTTCCCAGGGGGAGAGAGGTCTGACTGGGCTGCCAGGCCCCCCGGGCCCACCAGTGAGTAAAACATGCAATTTAATGCCAATTATGTAGCTTATAATGTAAAATGTGCATAAAGTAAATTCTAAATAATTTAATATAAGACAAAAAATAGACAGCATACTTAATATGAAAACTAAATATTGCATTCACTTACTATACCTCTAGTGTATTTTACTGGCTGCCTACATCCTGTTATCCTCTGCTTATAATATGACCAATATAAAACTGTTCTCTTCATCTTTCGTTAATATAACATATGGAGTCTCCAACATTTTGATCAGTTCTACTGTTGCTCTGAAACCCCAAGCCTTATAATAACTGTTATTTTCAGATCCTCTAACTCATGTTTTAGACATTTTGCCTAAACCAAACAGAGTAGCTGGTTGACACAATTATAATAAGACAGTGCTTCTACATTATTTACACTTAGTCCACTGGGTAGATTAACCCAACTGGATCAACACATACTTATTAATTCTGTTTCGATGGATGTGGCCCTCTATGAACACCTGCTGGTCAATTGTTTTGCGTAAATGTGCTAAAATGGAAAACCTTGCAATATTTTCATTGCCAGTGGCATTTTATTTTACTAAATATGGTGAATTTTTCAATTTATGACAAAATATAATATAAACTGACTTATATTTTAAATATAAATAAGAAAATAATGGTGATAATAGCTTATTTATTCTTTTATCTAGGGTGAACGAGGAAAAAAGGGAAAAAATGGAAGTTCTGGGTTAGCAGGTGCTCCTGGACCTGTGGGAAAAGAGGTATAAATATGCTGCTCCACAAAGTGAATATTAGGTTAGAGGAAAAGAAAATGAAAATAGATGTTTCAAAAGATTTTAATAAATGTAGCCAACACTTTAAAAAAAATTTTTTTAAATTTTCTTTAGTGCACGAATGAACATACAGGCTTGTAATGCCACAACGACAGAACAAGCACATCATGAGTTTACATGCAATTACAGTGTCATGGCATATGCGAGATTTTCACTATTTTTATGTTAATAGACATAGTTATAGGTCGAAACCTAAGACTGGCAGATTATATCAAGTAAAGTTAGGCTAGGTTAAGAGCAAATATGTCCAACCAATATTCCAACATGACCTTAGGCATAACATATTAATCGTCGCTTATCGCTGTTGCCCTTTACACAAACGTAACTATTGGTAAAAGAGCAATTCAGTGCGAGGCATTGTGCATAACAAAACATTAGCGTTATAGAAACATTAGCTGTAGCAGTGGGGCTTAGTGGTAACCCATTAGTATGTGTTGCTTGCTAGGCTTTGGTGCTTTAGTGATTTGCTATACGTACTATAAATCATTGTAGGGCACTAACAGGCTAGTCAGGCTCTATGATTTGCTTCATTTACACAGAGGTAAAGGTATGCCCTCGACACGTTGGATATTCTATGTATGTAGAAGTGTTAGACATCTTGTTAATTGGAGTCGCTTGCACCCCAGGGAGCATTATCAGTATGGTACTTTATCACATCAGTAGTAGGTCTTATAGCGTAGACATAGATAAAAGCAGGGAAATGAGAATCATAAGACATTAAAGAAAACTTGGTGCATATAATTTAAAACACCTAAATTCAGTTGTTACCAAAGAGGGAATATGCTCAGATGGCAGTCCCAAGAGCGAGTTCAGCCTATTGCGCTGAGTGGCAAAGCTGCTTCACTTGGGCAAGTGTTACTCCGGAACAGGGTGCCTCCTCAGCCCAAGGTCTGCATGAGGGCCGGCATCTCTTTGTCACAGACTTGGGTTAGTTGAGGGACCAAGTCTATCCCCTTCAGGGGGAGGGCGGAGGAGTTGAGTGGCAGTCTCCGCTGATTGTATGTTATTTCGCCCGTGTGGACGATGCCAGGAGGACTTGCCTCGGATGGCCCCTGGCCTTTGTGAGCTGTCACAGAGTTGTGTCAGCTTTGTTTGAGGTCGTGCGCTCTGAGGAGTCTTTACCCTGCGTGGCTGCTCCTTTCTGCGGTTCCCTTTCTGCGGTACAGACTTGTGCGTTGTGGTGTCTGTTGTACGTTCTTGAATATTCCGCCAGAAGTTCTGGAATATCTGATTTAGCCGCCACAGGGAGTAGACAGTGGAGTCGCTAAATGCCCTCTTGGTGGTATTTGTGCCATGTGCATTTGTGTGTCGATTAAGGTGTCCACAGGTGGAGCAAGGTGCCCCCAGCATGGGAGTCACCTTGGTTGAGGTCTCCAATTTTGTAGCTTGGATTATCACTGGGTAAGCAGCGTTAGCAGCAGGAGCTCATGCGATGCACGTCTTGCAAACTTGCAGTCCAAGCTCCGCCCCCATTTCTTTTCCTTGCAGGGAGGGGGTGGCACAATCAGATCTGTGGTGGTTGAGAAGGCTGCCTGGATGCTTCATTCCCCCCCAGCCAACACTTTTTACTACTAATGGCGTGTTTTGATGTATAGAATGACCACAAAAATAACACTACATTTATCATTTAAAGTACAAAGTTCCGTTTTATTTATTTTTATTAAATGAGCACTCCAGGCACCATAACCACTACAGCCAGCATTAGTAGGTATCGTGCCAGGTGTGTCCAGGCATCCTCCCAGGGTAAGTAGTTGAGAACAGTTTGACAGCATACCTGGGATCCACTGGGGGCTAATTGCAGCCTGCCCTGCTACTGAGCATCTCCTGGGTTCTTTTGGGGGCAGAATATGGGCCTAGGAGACTGGTTATCTCAATATTAGAACACAATAAAGGAGGCTTGGCATCTTCTATACCCTTTAAGGGGGTACAATATTTCGAATTGGTTATTACATGATAATATCTTACAGACCTTAGCATCTAGTGTTTATGGTTGGATAGCATCATACCTTTCTTAATTAGGGAAGTAGGGGAACAGATCTGTTGACTGATCTCAGTTACATTTAAGTTACATTTAGAAACCAGCCTGTGAGTTGTAATCGTAAATATTATGAATCTTTTTAACCACATTGTTTTCAGGTAAATCTGTTTACTTTGCCGCTCACTGATTCAAAATGACGCCCTATGTCAACACCATATTTGCAACTTCAAGTCCGATGCTGGAAGTTTGGGCCTAAGTCTAATATATAGTAGTGATAAACAGGGTCATTCTACGTGAAAATGTTTGAGTGCCCAAATTCTGGGGACCCACACCTTCCGATGACTCAGGCATGACATATAGTACTTTCCAATTTAAACATCTCTTCCTAAAGGGTTAGTGCCCTGTCGTGGTACCAGTATACCTGAGAGTGTGTTGATTGGTTTGGATATTTTTATTGTGCTTTCTGATATCTGACCTCACTTGTTCCCTTGATTTTGTTCTCCATTTTCTAAGGATTGGTAAAGAGTTTCAATCCTATATTAGTCCTATATTTCTGCTTCTGATTTACTCTCTGCGAATGATGGGTTTAACTAGTTCTGATATGTGTATGCCATTCAAGTAGTATCGTAAGGTAAAGTTGCTCACCTGAACATCATGTGAGTATACACTAGTCTATGTTTTTCCATGTATTTTTTAACTGACTAATCTAAATTCTTATCACATAGTGTGATGGTACAGAGATCAGCTGGCACTCCAGCTCAGTTGAAAGACGGTACCAGTGGTGACTAATGGGTTGAAAATGAACTGAATATCCAATACATGTGTTTCCTTGTGTGTCTAGTATTTCTTTTTATTCTCTTAAATTACCTCTAAAAAAAATTTTTTTGATGTTAACCATAGATTGGGAAGAGAGACATTAATAATTATCTCTTATTGTAGGGTAAACCTGGACCATCAGGGATCAAGGGAGAGAAGGTGAGAAGCATGTAAATGTAATGATATTAATGATGTTAAAGGGTTACACCAAGCATCATCGCTACTATGGCCCACTATTGGGGTTATGATGCCAGGAGACCCTGGCACTGGCCCCCAGTAGTCGCGTAAACAGTTTTGCCTGATCTCCTCTGAAACTGGATTAGTGGCATCCGGCTTCTTCGGCTAATTCTGCCACTCATAAATTGGCTGAGAGTACTAGTTGATCACTCTCAGCCACTGAATGAGTGTCTGTGCATAGAAATATCCATAGAATTAACATCAACCAGGCTGGAACTCTTGTTCCAGCAGTTACAGATCCAGGAGCAAATGGGTTAAGGCAGCGTTTCATATCAACATGCAACATTTTCAGACTCAATGCACGATGACCACTTAAAATCATTGAAGTTGGCATGGTGCTTGGAGTAACGATTTAAATAATTGTGTTTCTTCTTCTACAAATAAGCGGTTTGATTTTAATCATTAACTCACCTATATATGTGTGAGTTTTCCCACAGTGTGATAAATGTATGGTTTTTAGCAAATAAATATATCTAGCACCTACACTCAAGATTTATAACTATCTAGTTCTTTAATAGGTCTATAAATATGCTGTAACTCACTTGCACCATTACAAAGGCAACCTATTTACATACAAGGGCCATACACAAGGACAATGCAGAACTCAAAAGTCCATTATGCATGAGACATATAGACACCACAGACATTTTTTCCAGCCTTCATTATTTTCTCAAACAATGTGCACAGGTAATACCTATATCAATATTCAAAATTCAAGTTTAGCAGAAAATTCTATGAAATATAAGAACAATACATAGTGCTTTTTTACCTATTTGTAAAACAGACCCTTTATTTAACTTTGTTGAGAAGTGCCAACACACCTTGTTTTACATTTTTGTAATTTATTTTTTTGGTTCATTATTTTGTGTAGCTGAAATCACTGATAATGTAACATTAATAATTAATTAATTAATTTATATTATAGATGTGTTTGGATTGGATTTTTTTACAGTAACAAGCACCTACCTAGCATTTATTAGAGGGTGTTGGGTAGGGACATATTAATTTCTGCGGTGGGATTTCGGGGAGCCAGATAGACTAGTCCATAGCCTCCTGAGGGGATTTTTTTCACAAATATGGTTGAGGGGGCTGGGCATCTCCTAATGCTATTTAAATATTAGGGTCATAGGGATAAGGCACTGTTTTGCCTTTTGACTTTTTTTTTTACCCCATTTTGTGTTTCTTATCCATCTTTTGTGTCTTACATACCCTTTAGTGTATCTTATTCCCCATTTCCCCTTTTGTGTGTCTTAGAGCCCCTTTTGTGTGTCTCATACTTTCCCACAGCCCCTTTTTGTGTCATTACTTCCCTCCAGAACTTTTGCATGTCTCTTAATTCCCCCAGCTCCTTTCTGCATCCCTTTCACCCCCCAACCTTTTTGTGTCTCTTACTACCCCTGGCCCCTTTGTGTGTCTTTTATTCCCTCAAGCTCCTTTTTGTGTCTCTTCCCCCTTCCCCTATGAGTGTCTCTTCCTCCCCCCCAAAACTCTTTTGTTTGTCTCTTTCTCCACCCAACCACCCTTTGTGTTTTTCTTCCCCCAATACATTTGTGTGTCTACTTCTCCTCCAACACCTTTGTGTGTGTCGCTTTCTCCCCCAGAACCTTTCCGTGTCTCTTTCCCCCCAGCACTCTTAAGTGTCTCTCAACACTAGGCTCTTGTGTGTCACTTTCTCCCCCAATCCCTTTTGTGTGTCACCTTCTCTGCTCCCCAGCAGCCCAGCAGCTCTGTGTGTGTCTTTTTCCATTGTCCAACCCTCTCTAGGTCTCTTTTGTCCCTCCCTAGCCCCTCTGTGTGTCTCTTTCTCCCCCCAGCTTCTTTGTGTGTCTATTTTTCCTTTCCCATGCCCTTTTTTGTGTCTCTTCCCTTAGCCCCTTTGTGTGTCTCTTTAATCCTTTCCCTTTGTGTGTTTCTTCCACCCAGATCTGTGTCTCCCCGACCCCTCCGCACGACCACGCTACATGAAGTGACTGTCAGCAGGGGAATCGCTGTGTGCTCTACTCCTGCTGGCCACCCAAACATTGCCCCTTCCTTCCCACCCTCCTCCCCTGAACTGGTGCACCCTAAGGTGGCCTGTGCTTCCTTATGGCCAGCCCTGAATAGCTATTGTTTTAATAAAACGTAGTTGGTTTTCCTTGTTCATGGCACTTGGTTGGTTTCTGATCTGTCGAAGCTTCTTATTTGGAGTCACCTCCAGTTACAATTTTAAGTAAAAGTGAAAATTGTGAAAGTCAGCTATGTTTTCCATTTGAAATCCCTATAAAATCCCAGAAACTTTGATAAATATCACTGTTTGTGTCACCTTTCCCCAATAAGACTTTAGAATCAGTGTCCATTTTAGAACATCACAAACTATTTAACTCTGATAACTAGTACTGTCCTTAAATGAGCATTATATATCTGATCTGACATTTACCTAATCAGATTAGAGGTTAAACCTTCTAATATTTTATATGGTTTTATTTTTGTAGGGTGATGCTGTAGTGGGTGAACCTGGTCCTAGAGGTCCTAGAGGAATTCCAGGTGCCAGAGTAAGTATTTCTGTATGATATATAAACCCGTTTAGCTGAAATCTGTTTTATTACTTATCTGTTGATCAGTATTATTATTATTGCTATTTATATTGCGCCAGCTTATTCTGCTGCACTTTACAATAAAATATGAATCTACAATAGTGGGACAGACTAATGTGGAATAATTATGTTAGTAACTAACTAGATACTGTAAGCTTTGTATTTTTTGATCAGACCTGTGTATTATGATGTAGGATCTTAATATTGCCTATTATCACGGTATATCACTCCTTGGTAGTCCTTTTTTTCTTTCACTGTAATGTGTGTGCATAATATTTGTTTGTAGCCACTAGATGGAGATAGAGATTCATGATGGGAAAACCAACATTTCATACTAACAAAGTGTTGAACCAGGAAAGGTACATTCAGATATTCTCTGGTTTCCAGGATGCAAAAAACCTGTATTAACATTTCTTTTCTTTATTAACTAAACATGCATCAGTTGCATTGAATAAATATATTAGGATAATTATATATATATATATTTTATAAAAATATGTAATTTTAAATTCAAACTTATGTTCTAAAACATTTACCTTTAGGTAGCTATAGCTTTAGCTTTAGTGTCTCCTTGATCTTAGATGGTACAGATATCTATGATCATAGTCGTGGTGTCTGGAAATGGCGTATCAAACCTGCTTCCAAATAATTCAAGTACCATCACAGAATTAAAAACACGAAGCTGCACACTAGAACTTGTGAGATGCAATTGCATAACAGTTATTCACTAAACTCCAAATGGCTGCGTCAGCTGGCAACTCTCAGCCAATCAGTGGTGCTCCTGCTCGTCGGCACTCCGCACTGAGATTTCAGAAGCAAGATGCCACCTGGGGGGAGTTAAGATTAGCGTTGGCAGCAAATTTGGGGTAAACCATTTGAGAATAGTTTAACTCCTGAAGATAAGGGAGTATTTTACATACCTTTTTTTCTAGCGCTGCCCTGGTCCTATCGTGGCTGGCGCTGCTTCGCCCAGCCTCCGTGGCTGAGATAGTCAATCTTGATGATTTCAGCCAATCCAACACAGGAAGCACTTCTAGTGTCCACCTGAGTGACCTAGGCAGCAATGTGAACAATGCCTTTTCTATGAAAATGCAGTGTTTATATTAAAAAGCTGCAAGGACAGGTTATAGACACCAGAACAACTACAATAAGCTGTAGTTGTTCTGATGACTATAGTGTCTCTTTAATTTCCATTTGTTTGCTAAACATTAAAATATAATTAAATTTGTTTTTTAAATTTCTTGTGTGGTTAATATATGCATTGTATGATATTATTATCACACATATCCTTACTACATCATTAGGCATGAATGGTAAATGGAGCTAGAGGTGTTTTAAATCAAGCACCAACCATTAAGCAATTTTACAATTCTCATGGGAAATTCTGTTTATTTTTTCTTTGTAGGGTGAAAATGGAGTTCCGGGACTAAAAGGCCCTGCTGGAATATTGGTAAGTAGATAGTGATAAAAATATAATTAGAAAAAAAACTTTAATAAAATTAGAGTTTATCTGAAGATAACATATGAACTACTTATAAATTAAATGGTTTGACACCAATAAAACATTCTGATTTATGATACTTTTAATTTAAACT
Source organism: Pelobates cultripes (assembly GCA_933207985.1). NCBI lineage: Eukaryota > Metazoa > Chordata > Amphibia > Anura > Pelobatidae > Pelobates > Pelobates cultripes. Next base: position 149,513,232 of record OW240914.1, on the reverse strand, counting down.
TCCTCTAGATTGTATTTAAGGCATAATAATAATAATTTAGAAATGAAAAATTATATGTCCAGAGATTCCACGGAACAGTAATTTGATTCAAATAGAAGGATGGATTAAGACCCTAATTTGCCTGGTGCTCAAAATTATGATGGGCCTAATTATAGAATCTAGAAAACAGTAAAACATTCATACTTTCCAAGTGTCTTGTATCTGGTGGAGGAGGTGCAGGAGGTAATCTCACAGGATGCTTTATAGGAATACACATACCTATGCTAATCTCTTACTTTCATCTCTAAACCAAATCTATGACTCCAGCATCGTTATCCTGTAAAGTCGGACACTGGTGGGCGAGATATAGGGAGGTGTGCCAGTGACGCGAATGATGTCATTAGCACCGGCCAAAGGGACAGACCCTCATGGAAAGGGTAAAGGTGATGCACGCCTGCCAGTTAAGGGCATACTATGTAGACGGTGCTGTTTCAGCGCCCTGTGCTTGGCGTGAATATATCTAATGATGCGCTCACTCTAAGCTTTGTGAGGACAGTGCCCTTTGTGTCCCCCAGCACTCACTTGTCCACTCCTCCCCTTCCATTCTTACTAGCAGGCAGAAGCTATTTCTTAGCAGTCTGGCACAGAGCAAAAAAAAAGTGTATGTAGTGAGTGTAGAAGAAAGGGAACATGCCACACTGTAGAGAGACCAAAGCAGCAAGAGCATTTGCATAGTGGGCAAAGTCAGCTTTTGGTTATCTATTTTCTAGTCAGCCATTCCACACTAGTTTTGATTCCTGCATCCATTCTAAATTCCAATACCTAATTCCCTCTGTACAAAGCAAGAGCATGTGAAGAGTAGTAAAAAAAATTGTTGTTATTGTTTTTCAATCAGTGAGCCTATTCCAGGAGCATGGAGCTTCAGTTTAATCAGTCTCTATGTTAATCCAGCCCTGAATAAATAATTAGTGAAGGTAAATCCAGATATAATTAAGGGAAGCATTATGTAGTAATACATGTTTAATTTACTAAACAATATTAATTACATTTTAGCCCTAGTACCCCAATACATGTATACATATGGGGAATTGATTAAAGGGACATCATAGTCACCAGAACAACTACAGCTTATTGCAGTGTTTACATTACAGCCTAGGGATAACTCCACTGGCCACTCCTCAGATGGCTACTAGAGGTGCTTCCTGGGGCAGTGCTGCACACTGTGCAGTACTGCCATTCATTGTCTCCACCCTCTGCATGCAGACACTGAACTTTCCTCATAGAGATTTAGTGCTTCTCTATGAGTAGATGCTGATTGGCCAGGGCTGTGTTTGACTCTGCCCCGATCTACCTCCTTGACATGCAATCAAGCCCGCACCCCAACACAGAGGTGGACGTAGAGAGGGCTCTAGTGCATTCATTTTTCTGTTCCCCCTATTGCAAGGGTGGCCAAAAGGTAGATTTCTCATTTGTCGTGCAACTCCAACAATGCTTTGACAGCTGGGGCTATACCATTTTCCCATGCATGCAGAGTTGAATTTAGCACTGTGCAGTATTTGTGTGTTTCAATGTTAGCATGTTTGTGTATGGAGTATGTTTAAGGGATGTGCATGGGCAAAAAAATTGGCTTGGTTCGGTTCAGAAATTTGGGTAAGGAAAAATGTTTTAAAGATAATCCACACATACTAATGATGGTACTTTATTTTTGAGAGCATGAACCTGCTCTAGTGTAGTTGAGCATTGGTGGTACAATCCCCACCTGGGATACGTAGGTCTGGAAGTGTGGGGTTTAGGAAACCAATGGTATAATAAGTAAATTCCAAATAAATTCAAAATTATTAAATTTACAAGGATAAACTTTATTCTAGAAATAAACAAAAATGTGAAGCATAAGATATAAACCAAAATTGGGGTATAAAAACACACTAGGAGAGGAATCTACCAGCCAACTTAAGCAGATGTCATCTCTGCTAGCTCCAGCACAGCCTGTTCAAACCCACAAAATATCTCCGTACCCAGCGCCCATCCAGCTTTAAAAACTGCACCCACCTATTTTTGAGAGCCCACAAAGCCGTTTGATGCCTTTCTTCCAGACTCCGAAGCAGCCCAGATGCCGGCGGAAGGTTGCGGCCTACCACACATCACCACTCATAGACCTCAAGGCCCTGCTCGGTGGCCCGGGGTAGGCACGAACCACGGCTGAACAATACCAGACCAACACCCCATCAGAGGCATGGAACATGAGCCGTGTGCACAAAGCCTCCACCAACACACCTGGTAGGGATATCGGGGAAATGTTTAAAAAGCCAGCACACACAGGACCTATAAAGGCAGAATGCCCACCGAACCCCACTACAGCACAAGTACCGGACAATTAGGGGCCCAACACCTCAGAGACTCCCCAAGCTGACCCAGCCTTAACTGCAAAGTCCCCTGATGACTCAACCCCAACAACTAAATGTGATCTAAAGATCCTCCTTGCGGATATACAAAAATTACTATCAGCTGACATTGCATTGGTCAAAAAGGACATACAACAAGTTACAGACTGTGTCACTAAGATGGAGGACACTACGACAGCAGTCTAAACTGATGTGGCCACCCTCCAAGACTCAGTGCTGCACCTTCAAACTGAACAACACGTGCTAGCCACCCAAATAATGTCCATGGAGGACCGACAACGCAGAACGCACATCAAAATACAGGAGATACCCGCCACGGTCTTGACAGAAGAGCTGCCCCACTACATCAGACGATTGCTCTCTACAATCTTGTCCCATGCAACAGCCCAAAAAATCAAAGCGGACAGCATTTACCGTGTCACGGGCACCGCACGCACTCAAACTGCAGTAGCAATTTATCATGCGTTGTGTGACTGTGAATGACAAGATCTAAATCATGATGGCCCTGAAGGGCAAGACACCCTTGACTTTTGAGAACTCTCATCTGCAATTCTTTCAGGACCTCACCAGAGCTACCCTACTCCGGCTCAAATCCTTTGGACTGGTGATGACATCTCTGAGTCAGGCGGGAATACCCTACAGATGGGGCACACCGGTTCTCTTCTGGTCCACCGTGACGAGACTACCCGCTCCCTCATGTCGGGGGTATCTGCTTTCATGAAGGCATTGGGACTGCCCCCACCACAACCACCATCACGAAAGGAATCTTGGGAAGCAGAAGGCACAACTTTCAGGACTCGGGGAGGCACCAACTACCTGAACCAGATACCTGAGGTAGACTGGGGACTGCTCTGTTGGACTCGGCTGACAAGGTTCATTATTTAACGCTCCACCTAGCTACCTGGCAGGACCACAACCATAGCCGCATAGCTGATCACTGGTCATGAAGCAACGTCTGGCCATACTAGATGATATGGCGCTCAACTGCTCTTCCCTACCCCCGTCGTGCAGTACAGAAGATATTGGCACCTTAAATCCCCACACATTTCTATGAGCCACACAGCTTGCTTTATACACCCACACCCACCCTCACCGAAAAAAATTCTCCAAGCATGTCACACTTTAGCTTGCAGTACCCCGGGAGTATGCTTGATACCCTCTTACAATATATTTCTCCAGCTTCACCCGAGTTTGTAACCGTACCTGTTTTATGTAACGTTCAAAAGTGCTATGACTGACCTGAAATTATTAACATGTCTGACAAATGTTAGTTTTGCTTTTTACAAATCAACAATATGTTAATACCCGGATTTTACCATGTTTGCTTTACAAATTGTCGCTACCAAGCAAGAAAAATAAAGAATTATAAAAAAAACACACTAAATGCGTTTCACCATGGGGTTTCATCAGAAGTGTGACTGGTGTTTTGTAAATGTTATGTAATGCGCATGCGTGAAGACACCGGATCAATACGCATGTCCGGAAGTCATGTTAAATTTGTCAATGTTATGTAATGCTCATGCGTAGAAACATCGGATCAATGTGCATGTCCGGAAGTCGTAATTGTCTATATAGTCAATGCGCATGCATTTCGTGATATTCTTTGTGCATGCGTCAAAGATATCAACAGTCTATTAGGGGTTCCGGGCGGAAGTGGACTTGTCACCATCAATATTGCTGGCATATAAAATACAAAGTTATGATAGTATATTTCAAAAGGAACATAATAGTTAGAGAAGCAAAGAGAAATATATAAAAATACATAAAAGAATACATGTAAAAAATACTGACAAGAAAAGTAGGCGATTATTCAATGCAGATCTGTAAATATATATAAAAAACAAATGTGGGGTAAATATAATAATAAAAAAAGTATTGTAATTAAAAAAAATATTATAGTATAAAAAATTTATATATTTAAAAAAAATTATATATTTTTTAAAATATATGATTTTCAAAAATATATAAATAAAAGAAAAACATATTTTTATTATAAAAAAATATACAGATCGAAATCTGCATTAAGACCGTTAGGATGCAAGGTGTTGAAGTAAAAGACCCATTCCATTTCTCTTTTTCCTAACATCTTTATCAAATCTTCACCTCCCCAATGGTTTTTAACGTGACTTTTCCTATGAACTTTAATAAACCAGGATCGTTATTGTGGTGTGTGTTAAAATGTGATGATACCAGATGATTCTTATAACCTTTTTGTATATTGCAGCAGTGTTCTCCAATTCTGATTTTAAGACATCTGGTAGTTATACCAACGTACTGAAGACCGCATGGACATTCTGATAAATATATAGTGTTTTTAGTGTTGCAAGTTATAACATTATTTTATTTTATATACTTTTTTTAGTATTATTTGACTTAAAACTCAAAGTGAGTTTATCAATTTTCTTTTTTTTTTGCAAGCTATACAACAATTACATCTATAAAAACCTTCTTTATCATTAAAAAAAAATTCTTCATATCGTAGGAATATTCTGTGTATAGTTTTTTGTAAATTTCATTTTAATATTTGTTGCTCCTCTAAAAATTACTTTAGGATTTTCTGGAATAATTTTGTTGAGGATATTGTCTTCTTTTAAAAGGTGCCAATGTTTTTTCAGAATTTGTTTAATGTGCACATTTTTATTATTATAATCCAATATTATTGGTAAATTGAAAGTATTACTGTCATTTTTCTTTAGATTTTTTTGGTTTAAAAAGATTTTCTCTTTCTAGTTTATTGGTTTCTTCTATAATGGAATCAAGAGTGTCTGGATTCTAACCTTTTTGTATAAACTTCTCTTTTAAATTTAATGCCTGTGCTTGGAAAGAGGGTAATTCAGAACAATTTCTTCTTAAACTTGGAATTTGGCTTTTAGGAACGCTATCCAGCCATGGTTTGTTATGGCAGCTTTTCATTTCTATAAAATTATTAGTATGTACTTTCTTAAAACGGGTCTTAGTATGGATGTTATTGTCTTATTATATATATCCAAATCTAAAAAGGTAATTTAATTTATACTAAAATTAGCTGTGAGGGTAATGCAATTACCAATTTGTCCCATGCATATTTGCTTTCATTATTGTCTTTTGATGTTAAAGGAGTTTGGTTGTAAGTGTCTGGATGTTTTTGGTCTGGGTGGAAGGGGTGAATCAACTTCTTTTAAGTTGCAACTAGTTTTTTCTGTTATTCTTGGATTTACATTGTGAGATCTGTTTGATGTATTTGTTACTTGTGTAGTGAAATGTGTATTGTCATTCATGAATATATCTCTTTTTTTGTCTGTCATGAGAATTTTTTTGCCTAAATGCTTGGGAGATTTGGGAATGTATTTGTTTTTTGGTGAGTAGGGTCTATGTGGTGAATATCTTTTTGGTGAATTAAACTTTTAGTTTCTGTATCATTTGGGGCGTACCATTCTTGTAAATCTATCTTTTTTATATTGGAGATTTTGGCTGGATAAAACGTGGTGGTGTGTTCATTACAATTCATGGGTTTCTGTGGTTATATTTGTAAGTTGTTTGATAATTTTTCACATTTTTTGAATATATTCTATTTTGTGTTTTGTTATTGTTATATGATTACACTTGGTTGTGAGCGTAGTCATATTTGTATTTATTGATTTTTATTCTTTTGGATTTAATTTAAACAAAATTATTTTGTGCCCCCATTCATAAGCATACGAATGTCCGAATTGCACGAGATTCGTCCGAATGTACATTCGGAACTAAACGAATTCCACATGTCAGTATGTTTGTGTGAATGTAGGGGTGTGTTTGTACGTGCATTTTGGTGTTTAATAAAGAGGTGTATTTGTATGTACTGTTGAAATTTTAATGCAGGGGTGTATTTGTGAGTAGTTTTGGTGTTTGAATGCTGAGATGTATACACAAATAGACATGCACTGCCAATTGTGCACATTGTGATACACATACAGACACAGATACACATACTGAAAAAAATGCAGATACGCAGATATACACACTGACACACATGCATCTATACAGGCAAATATACACACACTGACACACATACAGACACACAGATACACAACCTGACACACATGCAGACACATAGACGCACACACTGACAACATACAGATACACAAATATAATGACAACATACAGATACACACACTGATACATACAGACACACAGATACATAACCTGACACACATGCAGATGCAAACACTGACACACATGCAGATACACAGATACACACACTGACAAACATGCAGATACACACATTGACTGCATACAGATACACATATATACGCACTAACACAGAGACCCACACACAGATACACACACACAGATATACACAGTGACAACATACAGATACACACACTGACACTCACTGTGAAAGACATACTGACACACTGTGAAAGACATACTGACACACTGTGACAGACATATTGGCACACACACAGACAGAGACAGACATACTGATGCACACACAGACAGACATAATGGCACACACAGAGACATACTGACACACAGAGACATACTGACGCGCACACAGACATACTGGCACACACACACAGACACACACAAACACACATACACACAAACTTTACACGTTTAAAGCCACACTCCAGTTTCCTACCTTTGCAAGATGGTACCTTCCCTGGAGTGCAGTGTGTTGGCTGTGGTGGGAGTTGGGGTCTGACTCTCCTTGCTGAGCTCCCCTCCTCACTGCCTCCTGGCTCAGCCTCCCTCCCACATGGCTCACAGCACACGGTTGTAGATTTTTTTTGGAATCAACTTTAATATGTATAGTACAAGTAACATTTTAATTATTATTACGAACGCTGTTTTAGTTGTATATTATTACATTTTTTTTTTCCTTTTGTTAGTTTTAACATTCTGCAAGGTGTTTGGAATTGTAACTCAAACTCCCGTCATATACGTCTATGTTGTTTCAAACAATTGAAATGATTTTGAAAAAATATAGGAATGGTATTCTAAATAGAATAGAATGCTAAAAGATTGCCAATATGTTTTATTGATATTTAAATTTGATTACCATATTCCATTTAATCAGTATATCATTCCTTAATTTGATATTAACAAAATTCAGTTTCTCAATTGACCATAGCCACATGTCCTTTTCTTACACTTACTAGTGATTATTGCTAGGAAAATACAGGAATACGAATTCTTTTTCATATTGTTGCTAGTGATAGTTGCCCGTAAAGGCTATTTTTATAAATTTGAGTTCTAGGTGCTAATGTTGGTGGTGGTTTTTGCCATTACATTATGTAGATATGGCCCTTAAGAATTGGAGAGAGCATAAAAGCTCTGCATTATATGTACAGTATTAAACAATAATGAAGGCATAACTATATTACAGCGGGCCTCTCTTTAGAAATCATAAATATTTCTGACACAATTCTACCATTAGAGTCTACAGTTGAATTATTGGTCGGTCTATGGATCTGATGAAAAATCAAGAACATCGTTTACTCTGCAAAAGTTAGCAACAAAACAACCTGTTTATTAAAGGTCAAGTTTTACCAATGCTGCTACCAACTTGTAAAACGTGCAGTAAAATATATATCTTGGAGAAACAATTCCAGGTAAACTTATAATCAATACTCTTGATATTGATTGCCTGACTCATAAGGGACCCTACTCAGTAGTCCACAAACAGCAACAAAGCTGATATAAATACAGTTTTCTTTACTTAGCTAATAGCACACCGAGTTATTAGAAGCATATATAATATGGCAAATTGAAATGATTCCTTTCATCTGACTGAAACTAATTAGAAAAATTGGATGCTTGATTTTACACCGATAAGAAAAGCAGCGGCATAAATAATGATAAGATAAACAAATTTATATACACAATTATATGGAAGACTTTGGAGGTTTCTGTGAATACGGATTAGTAATCATGAAGTGAATGAGACATCACACTATATGCTCACTGCCAAGAACCCATCCATTCAAACCAGAAGGGGTCATGTGAGAGAGGCCTAAATAATATTTACTTTTTAACGTAAATAACTATACGACTGAGGTTGGGCCTAGAGCAGTGTTGCATGAGTCACTGGTATCATAAGACATGTATTGGAAAGATGGACAGTTTTTCTTTTTACATTGAACCTTCCATGATGTAGTATAGAACAGTGGTTCCCAAACCAATACTCATGACACGCCATCCCATCCCCCTTCCCTACCAGTCCAGGATTTAGGAATTACCCAGTTGACTCTAAGGTGTTTTTAGAAAGAAAAAGAAAAAAAAACACATTAGACACAGCTAGGTAATCCCTAACTCCTGCACTGGAGCCTTGAGGACTGGTTTGGGAACCACTGGTATAGACAATTAGAGAGGTACAGCAAATATAAAGCTTACATTTGAATATTGGTTCTAGGCATTATAAGTTTGATATGTGAATAGTATTTAATATTTTGTAAAGATAAAAAATATATATCTTTTGATTTAGATTTTGGCAAATGTAATCTTAGGATATAAGATTTAAGCAATCAGACTATTTTTTTTTTTTTGGGGTATCTGTGTACTGCCTCTTCTTTTTAGAGCTCTGCTTTCCCACTAACTCCTTTCTCGTGTAAATTCTAGGATGATGTGGATCATTTGCCAGTGTTACTACCTCGCCAGCTAATAATACTGGTGGGGGAAAGGCTTTTCTCCCTGTATGTCCTATTTCAACTCTCCATTCTCCTTCCTTCTCTCATCCTGTCAAGCTATTTTATATTGTCTAAAGTGTGTTGCTGCACAAGTTATTCAATTAATCTCGTGTTCACTTATATGTTTTGCTCCATCTTTTGTTTATGTATAATGTTTTCTGCTTTACTCAATTATAAAAATTTAAAATTAGTGTACAAAATGTCCAGCTACTTGTTACACACCGTTTTTTAATGTCAGCTTGTTTCAGAAATTCACTCATTTTTCAATTACAATTAGACAATTAGTGTTTGCACCGTAAATTACCATATAAGAGCAGCATGGCAGCTTATACTTAAGTATGTAACTGCAATTAGAGCATTTATGCTTTAATACATACTCACTCAGAGAGCATGCATTGGAATGGGGTCAAAGGGGGTTTTCTATTTTTTTCCTGTATTGTTTTATATTGAATCTTCTTTTTCCACTGCTGTGCTGAAAGCATTTAGTCACATCCAATCCATGATCATGAGCCGTAATTTAATTTGCAGAAACCGCTTTTATTAATGCCCGATCTCATTATTATAACATGTCACTAGTATACTATAATTACAAAACCACCTCCCCCCGCCTTCCACGTCACATTCCAAATGTTTGCAGTTTCCATAACAACTTATTTTTTTTTGTTTCACATAAACTCTTTTTTTTTCTTCAATTCATGTATAGATATTTGTCATCTAATTAACCCTTGACATATGATTTTTTCCAGCTCAAATGAATGCGTGCTAAAATAACATAACAACAGTGTAACCCCTGCTGTGCCAAGTTGTTACTAGGACTACATATTTGTAGAGTGTTATAGTAATCCATATATGGGTGTAAAAGGCATGCATAGTCACAATTGCAACCTCAGGATATTATGCAAGTCAGTATATGCACCAGATCCTCCTCATTTTCATTGTGAGATGTTTTGCATATATTTAGTACCATAATAGTACATTAAAGTAGGAATTTGCTATATAATACAAGGCAAATCCTTTAATTGATTGTCAATGTTTTTAACACTACAATTTGTATTTGTTTTTATTATTTAAAGCAGCACTGCCCCGTTACAAATGTATAATTTTTTTTATAACTTTTCCCTTCCCTTCTCTCTTTTTTTTTTTAAATTCACATTTTACTTTTTTTTTTACCATCACCATAAGAAGCATATAGAATACTTTTTCTTATATAGAGAATTTGCACTTTGGCAATCTTTGGCATCAGCCCGAGCTTAAGGTTCATTTTCAGTGGCCAAAGTTATATACCCACAGAAAGTGCAAACTGCTGAAATCAGAGACATGCAGACAGAGCAAAACAAAATATAAAAAGACAATAATATATATATATATTCTTGACAGGTAGATAACTTGTTAGTAGTTTATTTGTTTTGTTGCAGGTACATATTACAACTGAGTCTTGGAAGATTCATCATGGGTAATTTAACAAAGGAACACAGAGTAAATGTAGTGGAATTTTATCGTTGTGAGATATCCGGATATGACTGAAAGACATTTACATTCTGTAGTGGGAAATTGTCCTGAAATGTGGTTTGAACAGGATGGGGCTCTGCTCATACAGCTAGGACCACAATGGAACTCCTGTGACAAGTGTTCGGCAAATGGAGACTAAAAGGCCGGTACATTCGTTCAACCTTTCCGCTCCCAATTACTTCCTGTGGGGATATCTGAATGAGCAGGTGTGAACAAACCATATACACTTGAGCAACTCAAGGAGAATATACATGCAGAAATTCAAGAGCTAGAATCTCAAACATTAACTAATGTTATGAACAATACAATCGAAAGAGGCCGACATTGCAAGGCAGCAAATGAAGCTCTTTTAAAAAAATATCATGTTCTGTATCTAGTCAAACAAATCTCCATATATTACTCATTCATTTGATGTAAATGGTCCATTAATAAAGAAAAGTGACTGATTAAGTTATTAAGTTGAAAGAAAAAGCATGCATTGCCACTTTAAATATTTTAAAGGAACAATTTAAGCATCATAATAGCTTGAATTTTTGTTTTCGAAAACGTGGCTATGAGCAGAGTTTCGGCCTTCAGTCCTGCCATTTACCATCAGGTGGTATGTTTGATAGCAGATGGGAGCAGGAATCCTCATGCTTGATGCATAATAAATGCAAATCAGGGTTATTCACAACCCAAATGGGGCAAAACCATCCGGCTGCATACTGGGCCATAGCATTTATATATGTGGTCGACGGCAGAAGCCGTGATAATGCAAAGTCAGTTGTTGTGTCCCAAAACTGACGTTTGGGTAGGCCTGTAAATAAAGAGGGCAAAAATATAAGAATGCACACTATTACATGTTGACTGACAAAGATAATTCTTTAACGTTACCTTAACTCTTACTTTGGTTAGGTTGTTTCTATTATACACAGGATTCCCAGCACCTTCAAGTATGATTATATTCACTGGAATTTCTGTGCTAAAAGCAGCCAGTGCTGCACCGATAGTATATGAATGTCTGAAAATGTAGAAGAGTTGGAGCTAAGTCTCAAGAAGAGAGACCTAATGTAACATTAGACGTCATGAGTGGTTTATAGAATATGAATGGAAGAGGCGCATACCCTGTATAACCTATTATTTGCGGCAGTAGAGTTCTATTGTTTACTGGGTACCATATACTTCAGAGGAATATACATGGAATTCTACTGGTGGGTCTTTTATTAGTTTGTGTCTAATATGATACTTAATGATCCGTAGTAATAAAGTCATTGATATTAGGACCATGTGAATCTGATAAGTCACTACTGTAATTGCTTTGGCATTAGAAAACAAAAGCCATGTATATGGCTGACTTATTAGTATGACTTACAACGGATGACTGTCTAATATCTGAAAGTGTTCTGAATTTAGGCCTGTAAATGTTTGTTGTATGGGTGTTAAGGAATGTTATACTTGCATGCCTTTGAGAATCTCTTCCACATGGCAACATATATAGCTGCAAATCTAGTATGGCTGCAGTATCCGTCCATGTGACTTGGACTGGTTTGTCTAGGAGGAAAGAACATGGTTTTACCATTACAATTTAGTAAAACTTGTGCCATATACACTGAACAAAATTATAAACGCAACACTTTTGTTTTTGCCCACATTTTTTATGAGCTGAACACAAAGTTCTAAGACTTTTTCTATATACACAAAAGGCCTATTTCTCTCAAATATTATCTGTCTAAATCTGTGTTAGTGAGCACTTCTCCTTTGACGAGATAATCCATCCACCTCACAGATGTGGCATATCAAGATGCTGATTGGACAGCATGATTTTTGCACAATTGTGCCTTAGGATGGCCACAATAAAAGGCCACTCTAAAATGTGCAGTTTTATCACACAGCACAATGTCACAGATGTTGCAAGTTTTGAAGGAGCGTGCAATTGGCATGCTGACTGCACGAGTGTCCACCAGAGCTGTTGCCAGTGAATTGAATGTTCATTTCTCTACCATAAGCTGTCTCCAAAGGCATTTCATAGAATTTGCCAATACATCCAATCGGCCTCACAACCGCAGACCATGTGTAACCACACCAGCCCAGGACCTCTACATCCAGCATATTCACTTCCAAGATCGTCTGAGACCAGCCACCCGGACAGCTGCTGCAACAATCGGTTTGCATAACCAAAGAACTTCTGCACAAACTGTAAGAAACCATCTCAGGGAAGCTCATCTGCATGCTCGTCGTCGGGGTCTGGACCTGACTGCAGTTCATCGTCGTAACCAACTTGAGTGGGCAAATGCTCGCATTCGATGGCATCTGGCACTTTGGAGAGGTGTTCTCTTCACGGATGAATCCCGGTTTTCACTGTTCAGGGCAGATGGCAGACAGCGTGTATGGCGTTGTGTGGGTGAGCGGTATGCTGATGTTAACGTAGTGGATCGAGTGGCCCACTGTTGCGGTGAGGTTATGGTATGGGCAGACGTATGTTATGGACAATGAACACAGATGCATTTTATTGATGGCATTTTGAATGCACAGAGATACCGTGATGAGATACTGAGGCTCATGGTTGTGCCATTCATCCACGACCATCACCTCATGTTGCAGCATGATAATGCATGGCCCCATGTTGCAAGGATCTGTACACAATTCCTGGAAGTTGAAAACATCCCAGTTCTTGCATGGCCAGCATACTCACCAGACATGTCCCCCATTGAGCATGTTTGGAATGCTCTGGATCGGCATATATGACAGTGTGTTCCAGGTCCTGCCAATATCCAGCAACTTCGCACAGCCATTGAAGAGGAGTGGACCAACATTCCACAGGCTGCAATCAACAACCTGATCAACTCTATGCGAAGGAGATGTGTTGCACTGCATGAGGCAAATGGTGGTTTTCGGACCCCCCAGGCTCTCTCCATATAGTAAAACTACACATTTTAGAGTGGCCTTTTATTGAGGCCAGCCTAAGGCATACCTGTGCAATAATCATGCTGTCTAGTCAGCATCTTGGTATGCCACACCAGTCAGGTGGATGGATTATCTTGGCAAAGGAGAAGTGCTCACTAACACAGATTTAGACAGATTTGTGAACAATATTTGAGAGAAATAGGCCTCTTGTGTACATAGAAAAAGTCTTATATCTTTGAGTTCAGCTCATGAAAAATGGGGGCAAAAACAAAAGTGTTGCATTTATAATTTTGTTCAGTGTAGTTTAAACAGCTCAGACTTGGAGATCAAGTGCCTTGAAAGCCTGTCAATAAACAGGGTAGCCTTGAAATAATGAATGACCTTGAGGGATTATAAGCATGTCAAATTGAGAACACTGGTGGGACTGAAAGTCCCTTCGTGAATAGGACCTTAAGCAAAAAAAAAAAATATATATATATATATATATATTGGCTTTCACTGTATCTATATCCATATCTTCATTTCTCCTCTGTCTGGTTTTATTTTCTCTCTAAATATTTGGGCAGACATTTAAGGGGAGGAGAGACTGCATTTGCAGAAAGTTAATTTTGTTCATTTCTACAAATATTTGGCCAGACTGGTGTTTTCTCCAATAAATGTATGCTATGTATTTCTACAGTCACTTATTCTCTGTCCCAGACTTTAAAACATGAGCTTCTGCCTGCTAGTAAAAAGGTTAGGAGAAGAGTGGACCAGCAAGTGCTAGGGAACAGTCCTTAGAAAGTGTAGAGCTAGCGCATCATTAGGATCATTTATGGCAAGCACAGGGTGCTACCTGCAAGTATGCCCTTGGTTGGTCATCCTGCATGAATGGCAGGCAGCCTGATGTGCATTCACGCCAGGCTGACCAGCTAATTCTTTGTGCAGACATGCCCCTTTTTGGGCATGTTTGTGCCTTTGGTCGGTTCTAGTTATGTGATTCATATCAGTGGCCCACCCTTTTACCCCTCCCACCTAAATCCTGCTTCACCGGACACTATTGTTAGGAGGTATGGATTTACTTAAAAGATGAAAGCTAGAGATTAGCATAGGGTATTTGTTTTCTGATAGCTATATGCATTGAGTTTCCCTCCAGTACCACCTTTGCCATATACATGATGCTTGGGAGGTATAACTATTTTAGTGTTTTCTGTCAATAAGAATCTGTAGGCCCATTAATTATCAGCACCAGGCCCAATGGGCTCTTAATCCGGCCCTGGAGTAGAGCAGCCCACAGCAACTATCACAATTCCTGCCATTGACCTGTACCTGGCCAGTCCATTCTCCCTAGATCCCAAGGAAGCAACCCACACTGCTAGATACAATCCTCATACAAATAATATAAACAGCCCACGCACAGACCCCACAGACACAACACCACTGACACTTTACATACATGCACACAACCCCACAAGTAGGTTCTCACATGCAATACCACAAGCAGCCCCAAACATACCCACCACCAAACACAATGCCAAATATCATTCACATAATTTTACAAGTAGCCCCTATATACAGCCCACATTCATAGATATAACACACAATACCACAAACTACTCATGAACATATACAATATAATAGCCCAGATACACACATATACACACAAATACAACACTACAAAGCAAATACAGCACCCATAACACAAGCAGAATGGGCAACATACACACCTCAATAAAAAAAATAAAAAAAAAAACAAGACCAGCATGCAAAGGTACAGTACTACTAAAAGGTTGCCTATCCGTGATCTAAAGACAATTTAGTTCAAATAATGTATTGAATATATTTTCAGGAAATGTGACATGCATGTGTTTCCCAAAATAAAGTGACTTGTTTTCATCTTTATCAGGGCCTAAAGGGATTTCCAGGTGTTAAAGGTGAAAGGGTGAGTATATAGAGAGTTTTTAAATACATTCTAAATGTGTTCTTCTGAACATTTTACAATATAATATAACATATGGCAATACAAGACAAAGAAAAATACATTCAGAAATAACAATCAGGAAGAAAGGTGTGGGTGGAATAATTCAACATTAGTAAATTGTATATGCTATATACAATCTTATAGTTACAGGTTCTTTGTATACAAATGGAAATGGCTTACATATGATAGACTATTTATGTTTGATTCTTTAAAATATATATATTTTACAAAGAAGAATCTCAAGCAGGTTGTGGACAGTATGTACAGTAAATGAAATGCATTAGCATTGTATATGTAAAAGTACTAGTAATAAAACATTATGTCTGCAAAAAGTTTACGCTTACCTGCCAACTTTGAGGTAAAACTCTTAGGTGTTTCCTTTGATGTATACATAACTGGCTTTAGCACTTTATGAGCCTGTACCATAATGGTTCTGTCGTGGCAGACTAGCTTTTAGAGAGACTCTGCAATGTCCATCCTTGATAATGGGCAGTATATAGCTGCTGATTTTTGTTGAACAGAGCATCCTATACTTGCATTGGGCCTTTGAGGACCAGAATGTGGTGGCAGTATTAAATGCCATTGGTTTCTCCTCTCAGATGCAATATCTGAGTTGATATTTTAACACTGCCATTGGTTTCTGACTAAACTAGTGGTTGACACACTTTGGTGCTCCCGATGTTGTTGACTACATCTCCCCTGATGCTTTGCCAGCAATATAGCTGTAAGAAAATTAGAAGAGATGGAGTCTACAACATCTGGTGTGCTGAAGGTTGCCTACCCCATGGGCTAAACCAAAACCAGATTGAGGGTATTTTTTTTTTAAAGAGATTACAAAAATGGGATGGTTTTGTCATATAGAGATAGCAGAAGCAATGTATCCACACCCATTTTACTTTTATGGAGACTTTAAAAACTGGGCTTTGTGGTGTTCTGCATTAATAAATTGCAATTATAGTCAGAATCCCTAGTGTAAGAGAGTTGTCCACACTATAATTTGAACTGAAACTATTTGTATTCCCCAAGACCTCACAACTATATTAACATATCCATCTTTTCACTCACAGATCTGATTATAAACATTAGTATTGACTGTGAGTCTGTTGCTTATTTAATCTAGTCAAATATGCAGTGATTTTAATATTCGGCATGAGGTGTGTGATGGGGGTAGGGTGTAAAGAGCATAATTTGCTCTTGTTCTGGTCGATTACAGTAGGATACAATATTACCAGGTCAGCTAAGGCAAGCTATTTATTAGTGCTTTCTCTAAATCTCCTCAATCATTTGTCATAAAAAGTAAAAAAATAAAAAAACGAATAGTTTCTATGGATACTATAGTAGAATAGGGAAATTTACAATAGTATTAACTGTTTGAATGCCAATTGGTCAGTTAGAGTAATGCACTACCAAAACATTAGTAGGACTAGTCCCCTGCATGGTGGATCTGTTATTTTTTTTTCTCTGGTTCTTCATTTAATTTTTTACAAATGTATTTTATTCTCAAAACTTTCTGTGATTAAATCTAGATCATTCAGCAGATAATATCAATAGATAAAAACTGGGAAAAAAATCAGCACTTGTACAATACTAATATAGTCCAAAGGCAGCTTAATCGCCAAAAATTGAGTCTCCTTTGTCCGATAGGGGGCAGGTGTAACGGCACCCTCAGCATCAAATAGTCAAACCGCCGTTTAGTTAATCCTCCCCGCTCACAGTACTGTAAACTCCATTCGTATAGACTCCACTCGTACGAACTGCAAGCAGGGGAATGCGCTAACCTCCCGAACGGGACCTGTATGGATACTCCAGCTCTCGAGCGGTAAACCCACGAATCGCTGCTAACAGCCGAATCAATATATCTTCCAAGCGGCTTACGGTTCCAGTAATCAGTCTCTATCCGTCGGTAATAAATCACCCCAATAACGAGCTCACCACCAAACGTTAAAAATATATGTATATACAGCCCAGTGTAGTGGTTATGGTATCCCTTTAAACCCCAATCCACGTTTTACAAACAGTATACAAAGAAAGAGTTATAATTGTGCAAAACACTGTGTGTTTTCCTTTTGTACTGTAGGCAAAGATATGTAAAGAAAAAAGAAAAAAAACTATTTGATATAAAACTGGTACTGTACACTCACATTTTCCAAAGCCAGTTAGGCTCTAAATATTTAAAACAGCTGGTATCGTAAAAGGTCCACCACATACCTATAATTACAAAACTTCACTTCTTGGGGTAATCCTCAGAAAATATAAACAAGCAATCCAATAGTGTAGAATGCCAAACAAATGGAAATAGAATGACTGACATAAAAAAACAAACTTATATAGTGAGAAGCATGAGAACAGGGTCAGAGTATCACAGTACTGTGTTACTGGGGGTAACACCACCCATAAAGTAGGACAACTTGAAAAGTAGGGGAAAAAAAGGCTTCATGAAATAACACTGAAGAAAGAAACAGACTTCCTACCCTTAAACAGGAAATCTAATTTAAAGCACAATAAAATGCCTTCTGAAACACGTTTTGCCATTGTCCATGGTTTTATCAATTGATAAATGTCCAACCTGCAGTACTCCATTTTTAAATCTCCCTTCGCCCATGTCAGTTTTAACAAAACACTGTTTTTAGCTAAAGTCACCCTTACTTTGCTGGTCTGAGTACACCCCGATAAAAAAAAAAATGTTAAACCTTACCTACATTACAGCACGGAGGCCAAGGTAATTTGGAACGTTTGTGTAACAGTATTGAATTATTTGGAAATATCATTAAATCAAGGCCAAAGTTAGAAATTGCATTACAATAACAAATATGGTTTTGAAGTAACAGTGAGTGAGTGACAGAACACCAGCGTATCCTTGGAGGTCACCCCACACCCCCACTTTATTAAACTAGCATCAATGCAATGAATGATTCATTAAGCATTTGAACATTACTTCTTCCTTTTTTTAGATTCCTTCCATGCTGAGCTGTCCATTGCTTTAACTAGTCCACCATTTGTTGTTCTGATTAACTGCCTTAAAGAGATTAACATGCTTCATCTAATTTGTGTAGGAGCGAAACATTTTTACACTTTTAGAAATCTGGGACTGAGATGAAAACATCTGAAAAGAAAAAACCCCCATATAAATCCATTCTCGATACTAGTACTTGTTGATGTGGGTACATGTAAAGCTCTTTGATTGCTTAAGCAAAATAAACTACTAAATTCTACAAGAAACGCTCTGCAATTTGCTTGATTTCCAGACTTATAATCCAATTGTCTTTAAGATTTATTCACCCTGTCAATTATTAAGCTTTATTCAAGAGTCAGCAGGATTGTTACTTATCTCATCTATGTTCAGAAACAACTAGGTGACTTAAATGTTTCAATTTTGATATCACGTTCTAAGCCTCATTTACAAAATACACCTAGAGACATACAAAATAAATATATAAAAAGACAGAGAAAACCTTGTCAAAATGATAACAATTCTAACTTTTAATAAAAATTTTTGAAAATTTGACCCATGAATGAGTTGTGTATAAATGTTTTGAATCAAATGTAAATCTATTTGTCCTTTAAGAAAACAATATATAACACGTGGGTTCGCTAAATGGGTAACGAATAATCATACAGATTCCATGTGCCCTAAAAAAACAACAACCACATAATAAGAGTAATCCTTACAGGGTTAAATTGTAAACTATAGATTCCCGTTGATCTTTATTCCCCTGAACTGACACTGAAAAATGAATCTGATTGCTTTCCATTTTAAACTTTCAGGGCGACCGAGGGATTTCTGGAACCAAAGGAGAGAAGGTAAAATGTACAAATGTTTGCTATTTTTAATCTCACATATAGCATTTATAAAACAATACTGATTGGGAACCAGTTGGAGGTTTATCCACTAAACACTAAATTACTAATTTTATACAAATATTGTTTGGCTACTTATGTGCACATTTTGCAGTTTGGTTTTCACTACTTTTTGATGTTTAATGAAGAAGCTTCATGAAATGAAAATTTTCAAAAAATGTTTTACTTCTAGTAATCTTTCTCCTATTAATGCAATATTTAAAAATTTTGAATTGGTACCATTAATCAAAAATAGTTTCCTTACTTTACTATAAAATAAATTATTTTACCTAAATGTCAAAGAAAAACAGAAAACACTGATTGTACTGTTTAACTCTCTGCATCTATATATGGGATGGCTAGTAAGGGGACCAATGAGGCAATGCCTCCCCACTACTCCCCCGGCCACTAGAAAACAGGGGTCTTACACCATTCTTCTGCTGAGTAAAAGCACTGTGTGGGCAGTGGGCGGGAATTGTGCGGGATCTTACTTAGTCCAGCCCAGTGTCCAATGTTCCCAGGCCTGATGCTTTTGATGACAATGTATGGTGTGCCTGCACGTGTTTACAAGTGACAATAAGATGAGTTGAGACAGTGCTCATTACTTTTGACACACACGTCACTTGTCATTGCTGATAGAGGTTGCAGAGATACTGGAATTTAGACTTCTCAGAAAACATGTTTTACGTTAACTCCAGCTGATCCTATCTGTCCTTCCTAAACACTCCCAAAACACAACTGGACCATAAAAAAAAAAAAAAAAAAAAGTTTTTTTTATAGATTGGTTAACAATTCTGGCATGATTCTCATGCAATTAGTTAAGAGGTGCTCTAAATACAGTCCAATCCAAAACATTACCAACCCTTCTGGAATACCTACTTATGATCATGAATATATAAATTCTCTTTTACTGGATTATGTCCAAATGCTCTATTCAGCTGACTGTGGCAATGACAATCAGGGTGTGGATCTTTTGCGTAGAGCAGAGTTGACTAGGTAGACCAAGGACCAGACTAACCTCTGGAAAGCACCTGGACTTGATGGCTTCAGCTTTGATTTATAAAGGCTTAAAGGGACATTTATTACATTCCTTTGTCACTTTATTTTCATGACGTTTATCACCATGATTTTCACTAACTGACATGACAGAAGCTAGCATAATACTCATCTTGAACCAAACAAAAACCTATAATCAAATGGATTCTTACAAACCAATAACTTTAATGAATCGGGATATCAAGCTTTATTTATTGCAAATCACTTACTACTAACTTTATCATCCTTAATTTACTCTCAACAACTGGGCTTTGTCCAGATAAGACAATTAAAAAAGAGGATCAGAATGGCCAAAGCGGCTATAGTTTCCACCCAGTACTCTACTGGATATCATGATGTTTTGTATGTCACTTGATATCCACTGTTTGCCCTGTCTATTTCTCAGCCTGTACACACACAATTCGTGTGACCTGATTGTCTGGCCACACCTTTTTCAAGTCCTTCTTTGGCATAATCTGATTCATAACTTATATGAGTCTCCATGTACTAAAATCTCTACCAATGGTTTGGACTGAGAGAGGGTGCGTTTGTCCTAAGGTGTGCATGAGGGATGCCCCTCCCTTCTTTTCAATTTATCTCTAAATTATTCCTATGTAATCTAGCCCTCAAAATCGTAGCATTTTTGCAGAAGATATCCTAATCTATATTGCCATCCCAGAAACAACTGCTTCTTCTCTCTTAGACATACGTCATATTTATTGTTGAGTTAGTAATCTGTCAAAATCTTCAACTTTACCTTAACCCCACCACACTCTAATCTTTTTCCCTTTGCAATGGTAGCAGGAACAAACTAAATATCTTTACTCCTCTTTATCCTATCCGTATTCCCAAAACTACTTCTGATCTTGAAGCACTCCTGAAAAGACTGGGCACATGTATTACTCTCTTCATTGGGACAGGTTTCCCTGCTAAAAAGTATAATAATTTTTAAAACTCATGTTTCCTATTCCAATATCTTCTAAAGAGCTCAGAAGGTTAAATTCCTTATTTTCTTCATTGTCCTTAGAACTCCAAAAATCCTAGAATCTCAATGAAAAGTTGACAACAACCAAGATTTAACTTGAGTCTAAATATCCCTAAGTTTCTGAAATGAACATGGAAACTAGAGCTAGCCATGCCTTGTATTAGGTCTCGGGCAGAAACTTATGTATGGAATATACACTATAACAACTGAGCTTGGAAATTAGTCATAATAAAATTAAAGCTTAATAACTCACATTTTCATAATGGTTATTCGTCTCTTCCTTTGACTAGTTGGGCAAGAGTGGGTTTTCGGGTTGTTGGAAACTGTATGGATATATTAACAAAAATCTCTTTCTCAACTTCATGATACATTCTCTATGCTACATATTTCCTGTATCAGCTATGTCCAATATTTTTGTAAAATCTGTTATATCTCGCTTGACTGTTATTGGCCGGACACACTCTGACACCCTCACATCTCACCTTTTTATATTTGATTGGCCTCCTTCGCACCTGGACTTTTTTCCCTAACCTTATATGATGTCACTTCCTTAGGCCCATCAAAATGGACTACTACTTTTCCTTTCTGCCTTTTTTATGCTTCATAAACTTAAACAGATACTCACGCATCAGGAGATGCATATGAAATATTTCATTATGCCTAGCACTCACTGAAACATCAATACATACACTCAACAGATCCCCCGACTGCCTGAAATATGATGGCAGGAGAGATGAATCTTTATTGACAGGACACCTCCTGTCCCGAGGTGAATCCATTTTGGAAAGAGGTCAACATTTATATCGGATTTTTTTTACAAACCTTGCCATTCCTTTGACTCCAGAAATGGAAATACTGGGCATTTTACCCTTATGCTTTTAAATTCAAACTAAATTTATTCACATGTTCCTGGCTGCAGCTAGAAAATCGATTTGATTTTAGGTAACTGGATCGCAACTGAAGCTCCAACCATTATTTTGATGATAGTCAAACTTTTTCATACTTTCCAAATGGATTGGATAAACTTAATATCACAAAAAGATGAAAAAATAAAATTTCCAGAACTGGCAAAGCTACAGTAGTTCTAATAAAACTATTTTAACATCCAAATTGGTTTCTGCATATAATTTTGGAGGGCAGACTACCTGTTATTTAACTGACACTCACATTTTACGCCACAGAAGCTAGCTTAGGTTGAGATGGTTGGGTTGGTGATTTTTTTTTAAATGTTGCTTTGTTTGAGTAAGGCTCCATCATCCATATAATATTTTCAGTTATATGATCAAAATCTTTTACACTATGCAATTTGTCAGTTGGTATTGAACACCTCAATAAAAAGTATTTGCTAATAAAAAGTGATTCAAATTCACATAAAAATAAACAGAATCCTTCAGGCACACACAATTATTTCAGGGATGTGTTCTATTATATTGAATCTATTGGGATATATTAGTCTACACGGTTACAACTCATTGTACAGATATTGCCCTCAAATCTTGAAAAATACACATTTTACAAGTACTTGAAGATATATCTTAATATTAAGATTTCAATTTAGTTACAAGTGATGTACAAGTTACAAGTAACTTTTTTTATATACTATAAAAAACATCCTAAAGGCAGTTCAATTTTATTTAGATAAATGGATCTTCCTAAGGATCATGTTCAATTCATTTTTGAAGGTTAAGGTTAGATTAATATTCTAGACGATTATAATTATTTCTGGCATAGCGATAATTCTTAAAGGAACACTGTGGTATTCCTTACACTATAGTGCTGGAATAAATCATTAGGTCCCTGGTCCCCTTTTCTCTTGATTTTAAAGGTGATTTTATTCACCTTTTCTCCCACCCTGCACCAGTCTTACCGCTGTTGGCCCAACCTGACCTCGCCACCATGGCTAAGAGAATCAGTCTTAATGATCTAAGCCAATCCAATGACTTCTCAATTATTTATTGGATCAATGGGGAACGTCAGTGCCTTCATGAAGAGCGTAGAGACACTGTGCAGCACTGGACTAGGAAGCACCTTTAGTGGCCGTTTGAGTGACTTCCAACAAAGGTGATATTAGACAGCAATGTAAACACTGCCTTTTCTCTAAAGTTATAAAAATAAGGTATCTAAAATTGATGTGGTTCCTATGATTTTAAATTATTCTGAAAATAATAAAATAGTATATATCATGTAAAATAATTAGGAAACACAATACTGGAAAAAGATCAAAGCCTTAGCAGTATTATCCATATAAAACAAGAATTGTATAACTTTAAATAATTTATTCAAAAATCATAAAAAGCAGCAACATCTATCTGGTTCTCTCTGGTTCTCTCACAATATGTGCTTAAACCAGTTTGTTAACTGAGAGGGATCCCACCAAAGGGAAAGCTATTTGACTTGTTGACCATGCTCCATATTTTCTTGGGCCCAGTTTTACCTTGTTTTTTTTCTCCCTAAGATTAAAGGGTAATTCATAGGTGGACCTCTTGCTCACTATGCCTAAAGTGGTATAAGTTAATGAGGCCTAAAAAAGGCTGAAATAATCATCTGGGGTTGCTGTATGTCTCATGCAATGGAAGTCCGCTTGCATTTTGAATGTGGACTGCCCTGTTGGGTGGATTCAGTCGAATATGCAACTGATTTAGCTATCGAGTTGTTGTCTGTTCTCAGTATTTTCTTGAACAATGTTTTAGTTTATTTCATCTCACATTTAGTGAGAAAAGTGTCGATGTAAGCAGTTCACTTTTTTATTTTATTTTTTTAGATAAAACCGATCTCCCTAAGGATCAAGTTCAGTTTATTTCAGATGGCTAAGACTAGAATAATATTAGATTAATATTATCCACTATAATAGATATTTCTGATATAGCAATAATTTTTAAGTCTGGAACGACAATGGTCACACGGTTTGCCCCCAGTTATGACAACTCTTCCATATATAGTTAGCATTGGTAATCTGAACACTTTGTGACAGGGCCGGTGCAAGGATTTTTGGGTACACAGGCGAAGATGAGTTTGGCGCCCCTACCCGCCCCCCCAAAGCATCTTCAGCTGTGTGCCTCTTAACATGCCTTTTGTTTGCTATCCCCTTTTTAAAATGTCTTACCCTTTTTAGTGTATCTTATCCCCCATTCTTTTACCATTGTGTATTACACCTCTCTTGTAAATCTCTTACAACCCCCCTTTGTGTGTCTTACACCCCCCAGCCTCTTTGTATGTCTCCTTCTCTCCCAGCCCTTTTGTGTATTTTACTCTTACCCGCTACTTTGTGTGTTTCTCTTTCACTACCAGCCCGTCTATCCCCTCAGCCCCTCTGTGTTTCTTTTTCCTCTTCTCCAGCCCCTCTGTGTCTATTTGACCCCCAGTCCCTTTGTATTTCCACCCCAGGCCCTTCTGTGTGTCGCTTTCATCCCCACCCCCTCAGACCCATCTGTGTGTCTTTCTCCCCCCTCTTGTCCCTCTGTGTGTCACTCTTCCCTCCATATCCCTTAGTGTTCCTCTCTCACCCCCCCTCCATGTCCATTAGTGGTACTCTTCCCTGTCTCTTAGTGTTCCTCTCCCCTCCATGTCCCTTAGTGTTCCTCTCCCCTCATTTCCATGTCCCTTAGTGTTCCTCTCCCTTCCCTGTCCCTTAGTGCCCACCCATTCCCCTTAATGTTCCTCCCACCCCATCCTCTTAGTGTTCCTCTCCCTTCTCTTTTAGTGGTCCCCCCTACCCAAGTGTTCCTTTTCCCTTCCCTCCCCTGTACCTTAGTGCCCCCCCTTAATGTTCCTCTCTCTCTCCCCCTAGTGTTCTTCTCCCCTCTCTCTTTTTTAGTGTTCTTTCCCTGTCCCATAGTGTTCTCCCCACTCCCCTTTCCCATAGTATCCCCCCCCGGTCTCATAGTGTTCTTTCCTCCCTCTCCCCTGTCCCATAGTATTCTCCCCCCTTCCCCTGTGTTCTCCCCCTCCCCTGTCCTATAGTATTTTCCCCCTCCCTGTGTTCTTCCCCACCTCCCCTGTCCCATAGAGTTCTCCCCTCCCTCCTCCATAGTGTTCTTTCCCCTCCCATGTCCCATAGTGTTCTTTCCCCTCCTCAGTCCTATAGTGTTCTTCCCCCCTCCCCTGTCCTATAGTGTTCTCCCCCCTCCCTTCCCCTCTCCCATAGTGTTTCCCCCTCCCCTATCTCAGAGTATTCCTCCCCACTTGGTCCCCGGTGTGTCTCCTACCTTTCTGGTAGCGTGGCCAAGCGGAGCAGTACCCACCGCGGTACAGGAGCTTCAGTTTCCTGTACCCAGCCGGACTGACAGGAAGTGCTCTCTCAGTGAGCACTTCCTTTCAGTCTGGCCGGGTACAGGAAACAGAAGTTTCTGTACCGCAGTGCACACTGCTCCGCTCGACCACGCTAAACTGACTGAGTGCTGTGCGCCCACCTCCTGCCGGTCACTCTAATCTAGCTCCCCCCGGATGCGCCGGCCCTGCCTTGTGATCATCTGTTACACAGATGGGATTAATCTCACATTATTACTTAAGGATACCACATTATGGAGCTATCTAGTAAAACTGTTAAAAGAGCAAAAATAATAAGAAAAAAAGCAATTTTCCTAATATTGCTGTATCCATTGCTTAGTAGATAAGTTCCTAATTGTGTACCTTTAATTATGGCAATCTCATAAAAGGATATCAAATTAGGGAGCTATCTACTAAACAGCTATTTTCCTTGTTTTGCTGTTTCAGTTGCTTAATAGAGAAGTCTTTAAATTATGAAAACAAATGGATCCCAACAATTTAGAATTTTTAAAATTTTTGGTTAATTTCATTATGTAGGAATTTGGAAATTCAGATACTTCGTTAAAGCAGAATTTACCCAAATTTGGACAAATTTCATAAATTAATAAGCTTTCCAGATGTTATTCTCTGAGTATATATACCTGGAAATAATTCACCCTTACATCCAATATCTTGCAATCAATAGCCCACCCACCTTACATGGATAAAGGCTATTGATACTGTGGAAGTCAATTCTGTAACTAGGGTAACATTTCTACTAAAATACTGCTTACATTCTGTTATAATATTGCTGTAATTTTCTTAATGATAGACTATGTTTATGTTTTATTCTCCTTTACCCAGGGGGACCCTATGACAATTTATGGGACACAAGGCTTTAAAGGAAGCAAAGGGGATCCAGTAAGTTCAACTATTATTAAAATTATTAGCATTTGTACAATGTCACCTTTTTCTGCAGTGATTTACAATTCTACAAGGGAGTGTAAACTAGACTTGTTTAGCCGATAGTCCATGTGGTGGTTCAGCTTGTCTGAATATTGTCTGAATATTGTCCATGCAAAATATTCAGAAAAACCATTCAGATTTAATATTATGTGTATATTTTGCAGGAAACTGAATAAATTTAAAATTTAGTGGTTGTCTCGTAATCATCAATCATTTTTTTCCCCATCAATTAACTTTTTTTTTTTTTTTTTTGGTGACGTGGATTGAACTCCAAATAAAGAATAAAACAAAGGTGCTCGTCCATTATGCAAGCCATTTGTTTGGTTATACATTCATATGGTGCTTCAGAGATATGAAAGTCAGACGAACTGTTGAGCTGCATACATTCGGACAAATGTGCAATTTGGATGAAAGTGAATGCACAAGTCTAGTATAAACAGTAAATATGAGATAACGGTTAACAGGAGTCAAGCTTGCAATGTAGAGAAAGATGAAGTACAGGAACACTAGAATAAAACACCAGTTCAAAAAATGAACATGAAATCACCAGGTCTAAAGCCTAAGGATTTGGAACTACTAACTGGGTTTTTAACTAAAGATGATTTTAACATGAATTTCAAATGTAAGACCAGAGTAGTTGTGCTGAAAATGTAGCTGACTTAGAAAATGTTTGTATTTCAGTTATTTTCAGCTTAAATTTAAAAGTCACTGTGAATTCACTTTTAATTTTCACTTTAATAAATAACCTGTTAAAAGTTAGAAGAGAGAGGAAGAGTGGTTTTAATAAGTAAAAAAGTCAGATTCAGAGAGTTCCCCTTCTAATGGTAAAAAGAGATGATAAAATACCTGGGGGTTTGGCTCTCAGCAAATATCTCAAGCACATTCATTTTCCACCCCCTCTGGACAGGGTTCAATGGGACCTACATACGTGGTTATTTCCTCATATTACATAGCTTGGCAGAATAAACATTCTCAAAATGAATGTGCTACCTAGATTTCTATATCCATTACAGACTTTTCCAATTCCCAAATCTCAGACATTTTTATCACAGACATGTAAGACATTTACCAATGTTGGTTGGCATTGCTGGAAAGTAAGATTAAAATCTGCAATATTGACAAAGTCTAAACAACAGGGTGGATTAGGATTGCTGAATCTATTTAAATACAATCAAGATGTTTATCTACAAAGAATCATTGAGTGGACTTACTTTCCTTCAGACAAGCCTGGATTAATATCAAAGCCATCTTCTCCACAAAACCCCTATCCTTGGCTGCCCCAGGTAATGAAGGGGACCGCCCCTACCCTTGACAACCCCGGCATTAACCAATACCATCAAAGTCTGGCCCAAAATAACACATAGATGAGGACTAATTTTACACCCATCACCTCTGACCCCACTGCTCCGCAACACACAATTCACCCCGGGCATGAACCCTAGAGACTTCGTACGCTTCGAAGACAATAATCTCACTTGCTTACATCACTTTTATAACAACCAACAAATAATGCCATTCACAGACCTCCCGCAAACTACCCCTTTCCAGACATTCAACTTTTTCCGACACATACAGATTAAGAGCTTTCTTGAAAAGCCGGCAAACAAACAAGCAGGCACTACGGCCCTCAAGTCCTTTGAAAAACTATGCATGAAAGCACCAGTCCAAAAAGGACAGATCTCAGCACTATACACGCATGCCATTCAAACCATCAAGGAGGGAACCCTCACGTATGTATCGGCGTATGTGTCGGCTAGGATGGACCTAGGTCCGGCAGAAGACCCGTCTGACTGGGTCGACATATGGGAAGCCACCGCCATTATCTCCATATGCGTTAATCATAGAGCAAGCCTATAAAACCTTAATGAGGTGGTACCTCAACCCACTTAAAGGGACACTATAGTCACCAGTACAACTACATGTATTCCTCACCCTATAGTGTTAACACGACCAACTAGCCCCCCTGGGCCCCTCATGCCTCCATAAATATAGTAAAAATCTTACTGTATTCAAGCCAGAAGCTGTAAATCTGCACACTGCAGTCTGCTGACAGTGCTTCCCCATAGGATTGGCTGAGACTGACAAGGAGGCAGATCAGGGGCAGAGCCAGCATGATTCAAACACAGCCCTGGCCAATCAATTGAATCAATGAATCTCTATGAGGAAAGTTCAGTGTCTGCATGCAGTGGGAGGAGATACTGAATCACAGGATGTTCGTGCACAGCAGATCTGAGTGGATGGAGGCATATTATGCCTCCATCAACTCAGAAGTCCCTCTGGTTCACTCTGAGTGACTGCAACTGGAGGTGTTCCTAGCTTTCAATGTAAACACTGTATTTTCTCAAAAAATACAGTGTTTACATGAAAAGGGCTGCAGGGAGCTATAGTTCTCACCTGAACAACCTCATTAAGCTGAAGTTGTTCAGGTGACTATAGTGTCCCTCTACACTAAAACAGATGGGCAGGTCGGACACAGACTTATGCTGGAAAGGTACACAAGGGTACCTACCTTCACTTATGGTGGCAATGTACCCCAATCACCCAACTTTGCTAACAGGTCACATCCATGGTATCCAAAATCCTACATTCGGACATTCGGACACTTAAACCATGGATATGGCTCCTATCAAAACCACATACTAACACACCCAGAGCACAAAACAAAATGATTGCCAGAATTGCGCTAGCGACAAGAAGGGCCATTGCAGAAAAGTGGGGAAGCCCGGATACCCCTTCCATGGACATGGTACGATGTAAAATAACAGACTCCATCAAAATGGACAAAATGTCCACAATAATACACAATACAACCACTTTCACAAAATTTGTGACCCATGGTTTTATGAATTCCTCATCTCCCCTTAAACACGCAGGAACTGAACATTTAAAGTAAAACGTATCAGTCACCACATTAACACCTAAATACTGCCTAGACAACAGGAAATACGTCCCCAGACACACCTCCCTGCTCACTCGTCCCTACCCTTACAACCCTCCCCTTTTCTTCTTCTTCTCTTCTCTTGCTTCCTTCTACCCTTCCTTCTTTTTACCTCTCTCTCATCTCTTCGTCCTTCTTCTTATCCCCTCACTACCGTACCATCTTTATTCCCTCTGGGAAGACCAAACCCCGGACATCTCGTGGGCACCACCTTTGTGGACCCTCCATCAGGCACACACAGGACGGCTCCCGACCCATGCCACTAATATTGACCATAAAGTCCGAACTCAGCCCTAGCCCGAACACTGCTATTACCAAACTATAAGACCAGTACGCAGGTCGAAGATCCTGGCAATCACACAGGACACCTGTTTTTGCTTGATCACCCCAAATCTGTATACATTGAAATTTACAAATATAGACTTGTAAAAAAAATAAAAAGGTAAGTAAAACTATTTAAACTATTTGTTTTTACTGCAAACTGTGGGGTACTTATGTAGGGCTAGGGACAGATACACTATTTCTTTAGCTGATGTTGCTAAAAATGTAACAAGCATTACTTGCAGCATAGATAGTATGTACCGCACTTACTTTAAATGCAATTCTTTAAAAATTACTTTTATATACCACATTTGTATAAAGAAAAATATAACATAAAGCAGTTTAAATGGAACAAAATATTGAAATGGTCATTACCTCCACCAATTCACTTAATGAGCCAAACAAGTATTCAGATTACATGACTAAAGCTGGATACATAACAGTCATAAATGAAGAGCATAAATACACACATATAAGAGACAACAAAAAGTGTTACTATATAAAACACTTACTTTAATGTTTAATTTTGTGATGCAAAGTACAACAACTTTCTCAAAAAGGAAATGATTTGCAAAAAAATGAATATAAGCAAACAATTAGTGAAACTTAACACATCCCCAGGAAAACAGTCCAAATGTTCTTGGTTTTCTTTCACAAACCATTTGTACCAATAAAAGCATCACATCAACATTTTGTTCCTTTTTATTTAAAAATATACCATCCCATTTTATTGGGGGGATTTATCAAAGTATCATGCTCTTAAACGTGCTGAAGAGGAGGAGTCACCAATAGTGTTCCTGTTGGTTCCACTAGTTTCCATGGGGATTGCCCTACTTTTAGTTGTACCACTTTTCAAAATAGGGCACTTTGATAAATTTCCCGCTTAGAGTTTATAATTCCTAATATTACTTAAGGCTATGATCAAGTCAGTAATGAAAAACTCTTACATTTACAGGGCGATAGAGGCCATCCAGGTTTTGATGGAGACAAAGGAGAAAAAGGAGAAGACGGGCCACCTGGTGAAAAGGTAGGGCTCCTTTATCAACTTTAGAGTCAGAGGTTCTATTATTTGGCTTCTGCATCAAAAGTTTAAACAATCAGTTTTCTTGCACTTATATCAATGTTATGTGTGTACATAACAGATATAGATTTGTGGTCAGGATACAGGCAGAAGGTATCTAATAAGGTTTGAGCTATACCAGTAAGAGCACAGAGCACGTCGGTTGTGGTGTGCCAAAACTGACTAAAAAAACAAGGCCCACTGAAACTACTGAAAGAGCATTATAGGGAGAGGTGGGTGTAGTTCCAATTGTCAACAGAATGTCAGGAGGTAGCTGGGAAGGAGATAGATATAGGCTGCACAAGAATAACTTCCACCACAAGCATACTGGTCAGGGATAAAGGCCGACGGTATTCAATAAGGTTTGAGCTATACCAGTAAGAGTAACTCAGTTGTGGTGTACCGATAATGACGAACAGGTAGGCCTGAAAAAAAAGGGCACAAAATATTAATACCGCCTAATCTCGAAAATAATAAACAGAGCTCCCCCCTTACTTTGATCCAGCAACTGTTACATACTGTTTTCATTTTTCCTTTAGGATGAAGGGCTTAATGTAATTAATTGGTATATAATAGTGCAACATTATACTATAACCCAATGAGAAATGTTGAAAACATGAAACTATGCTGGTTGTAAGATAATGTAGTGGATCTAACTACTTCTCCCGAGTAGCTTATTAATTGTCAACGTTTCAGTCAGACAAAGCCAACTTATTTCAAGTTACATACAAATAAACACACATATTTATAGAAAGAAACATAAAGCATTACTCACCAATTAGTGCCAAACTGCTAATCCAGCATGCTGTCTGTTTGAGAGCGAACCTAATCTTAAGCAAGAAATGATTTCTTCCTGTTGCTAGGGCACATGAAACCTGAAAATACACACCAAAACGTAGTGGTAAATTACCATAGTGGTAAATTACATGTAATATACACACCCACCACCAGAAAATAGTTTTTCTTCCACCCCACACTTTCCCCCACCTCCTTTTCTCTTTCTCCCTTTTTGTCTTCCTCGTCTCTGTGATTATTTGTTCTCTTCTCTTTCTCTCACACTGGGAAGCAGTGAAGGAAATGTAGGGTGGATGGGATGGTTACAGCAGGCTTAGTGGCGACCAGTTGGTCAAGTAAGAAGGGTATCCCTTGGGCATTTGGACATGCATTGGAGCTGGCGAACCAGCTATTATTCCTATCAACTGGTTGTTAAAGCGATTGTCTCATGTACAACTGTAAAGCAATACTCCCTACTTTTGGTCTCAGTTAATTGTTGAGGGATATGTGCATAATCTGAACCTTTCTCACGTTGATATGATCAACAGTTGTAATGGCTCTTAAACTCAAAATATACAGCTTGTTTGTGGGGGGAAGAGGGAGGGAATAATTGTGAGGATAACATAATGATATAGCAGAACAGAGGGGGGTAGGGAAGAACAGGTAAAACTCTGAGTTTTTGCTCCCTAAAGCTTGGTGAGCACTTTAACTGTTGTCTCAGCTAACTTGATATTGACCTGCTTATGATATGTTATACGGAACCACATGCTTTAACCTACTTAAACTCTCATGTTCATATTGTTTGATCTGGAAGGATGTTACCAACTGTAACCTTTAATTTTGAATTGATCACAATTCCTGCTGACCATCTACACTGGTGGCTGTTAGGTGAAATCTTAAGCCTGACACTACCTGGGAAATCTTATGGTCGGAGAATTACATGATGTGTATGCTACCTGTTCAATGTATCTCTCACTCTGCATTTGTCTTTGACCATTTACTGCGACACCTATGTCGTTTGCTTTCATAATGGTTTTGTTGAATTTGCTAAATCTCAAAAATAAAGATTGTCAAAAACTTAGAATGCAGTAAAGTAAAGGAAGTTCTCTACCTTATTACAGTGCACCATACACCTCTAAAACACATCTGCATCTACTGAAAATGTTTAAATGTTTTTATTTGATGCAGGGTGTGAAAGGTGAAGCTGGATCCAAGGGGTCTATGGGATTATTTGGAGCTCGTGGACCAGTAGGACAGAAGGTCAGTTGAATTTATGACATCCCATAGTAGGAACTCAATACATAAAATATAAAAACATACGTATATAAGGTTGCTCTTAAATATGGAGAGGTGACGTCACACATGATGAATCTACTTATTCATTGTATACCTCTATTGAATAGAAACTCTAGCTTTCTCTTCAGTATTAATTTAGTTCCTGGTATTGAGAAGACCAAATTACACTTTGGATTTGAAACATCCAATAATAGTAAAATATAATAAATAACATGTTATATTAGTTTGTAAAGGGCTATCTAAATAACTAATTATCTATGACTTTTATCAATAAGATATAAGTACGTTGATACTATGGTGGTGCTTGCTACCACCAGCATGTCTATTTACAATAAGTGTGCTAGAACTGTTTTTTGGCTTGGATACCATTTTGCTTAAGGCCCTCCCTGGAGTCTTCCCCATTTGGTATATATATATGTCTCTCCGTTGAGCTTGCATCTCAGTTTCCTACGGAATCCCTTTTATCTATCTCAGCATGCTTCCATATTCACATCCACTCTCCTCTGTTTATCCACAGCCATCATTTCTTTGTCCACAAACAGCTCCTCTTTATCTATCCAAAGTCCCTATCCGCTTCCTGTTGCCAAGCTACACCTCCAGCATTCCTATGTTCATCAATATACCACTCCCCTCTAATCATAGTCCTCATCCTTCATATTCACAGATCCCTGTGCACATTAAACAATGATTTATTTAGATGTGCACACACGTTTTTTCCTCTTTCCATGATCTTATAGCGTCTCTGTCTTTTACTTATGTCTCTTCACATCAGCTCATTAATTCCCATTTCTATCCGCAACCTTCGTTTTCATTTCCATCCACAGCTTCTGATTCTCAAGTCTATTCACAACCCACTCCCTTTCCACATCTAAACATCACCATCTGCTTTGCAATGTCCTCACAAAACGTACTTGGCCCTGTATCTCTATTGCATGTTCTGGGACCCATTGTATATTCCAATTATCCTTCGAGAACAGATAAACCCATAAGTAAGAACATGTGAATGATTATGGCTTTTTCCTGCTTTTAAATAGGGTGAACCAGGGGAGCACGGACTTCCTGGAAGAGCAGTAAGTAGAAAATAAAACAGATATAATGTTGCTGAAGCCAAAAACTTAAATTGTGCAAAAGTAATTATGTAGGTTTTCAAAAAGGGAAAGAACCAGTGCTTATACTTAAATTAACTGTCTAAAAAGTATTATATCACAGATACTGGTTGTTTTTCATCATCTAATATATTTAATTTGTTTGGTTAATTTACCACTTTTTTTTATGGGCTTTGGGGTATGAGGACTGGTTTGGGAAGCAGACTCATCTTCACCCCCATCCAGATGTTGCAAGGGAAGAGATCTTCTAACTGCACATGTGTAGGAATAGGATACTGATTAGTTAGATCAGTGGAGTGGTGTGGAAAGCGTAAGAAAGAAGAAGCAGGTATATATGTAAAAAATCATATGACCTGCTTTTTTCAGCCTGCAGAGTGAGGCATCTGTCACATTCAAAGCTAAATTTTTTGAATGAGACAGTTGTCTTAAAGTGATGCATTACCCTTTAATTAATACGATGAGAATCAATCCAGTGAGTCGTGTATGCCCTATCTCCTTTATCTTATATGTCCTGGTCAGGTTATAAAGTACAAATATGTATGACTGGTATCACTAATTTTGTTATAGCAGCCATCTTCTCTGTTAGTTATTGTGTGTCATGCTTTGTCATTGGTGATCTTGTGAAACACAATCGATAAACCTCATATTTCAACACTTTTATTCTTTGTACATTTTGCATAGGGCACAGGTAAAATGCTTTCATTAGCATGCCCACTATCTTCTCTGTATTTTGATCATGAATAGAAAGTCAATTGTTACTTTATAATGACTTTTAAAAAACTTTCAGTGTCTGACAAACCATATCTTTGCAAACAAATTTTATTTAATTCCCACATTTATTTCATACGTCATTTAGCTTTTTAGTAAAACCGAAAAACTTTTACTAAAGCTCAAAAGACCTTACAAATAAAATAGAAAAAAAAATAGAGTGGTAATCAAAATACAGAGATAATGACCGTGTCCACTGAGCTTTCGTTCCTTCGTCACGTTATGTTTTCCTAACTCTGCTGCTGACTATTTCAGCGTTAAATCAGTAATTGCCTTTCAGTAATGCTTTTAGCTGCTTTTATTGTTCTGTGCTTTGTTACGTTAAATCTCAATGGAGAGATTAAACATACATTAAGCTACTATCCTCATACCTAAGCTGAGATTTTTAAGAATCCTTGTGAAAAAAGCCTGTGATCCTTTACACAACCTCTAAAAATAATCATTCAAATAAAATATAGTTAAAAACCAAAAACAAAAAAAAAACTACAAGTTTGGAGCTTTTGATAACAATGTTAGACATTTTATTTTGCTAAACCTACATGAAAGTACTGACACCTACATTTATTTATCTATACTTTTTTAATTGTGAAGAAAGCAGTTAATAGTATTATTGTTGATTAGGGAAAATAGCTAAATCTTTTTCATGTTATTCTTGGATTTCAATTGGCTTAGGGTTCAGTCATTTGTCAATTCCTCTCACACCATCAAATTAGCATTAAAGGAAAATAAATAGTGACTACAGATAGTCACCACTTCTCTATTAACCCCTTAAGGACCAAACTTCTGGAATAAAAGGGAATCATGACATGTCACACATGTCATGTGTCCTTGAGGGGTTAAAGGGACACTCCAGGCACCCAGACCACTCCTGCCCATTGGAGTGGTCTGGGTGCCAACTCCCAACACCCTTAAACAGGCAAGTGCAATTGGTGCGGTTTTTCAAAAACTGCACTAATTGCCTAACAGGGTTAAGTCCTCCTCTAGTGGCTGTCTATTACAGCCACTAGAGGAGCTTCCGGGTTCTTAAAACACTTTAAGTGTTTTAAGAGATGCTGGACGTCCTCACACAATGCATGAGGACCTCCAGCGTCGCCGGAATCACCATAGAAAAGCATTGAATAATGCTTTCCTATGGGGCGGTGTAATGCCGTTGCCTCCGCGTTAGGTCTCCCCCGCCAGCTGACGTCGGTGGGGGAGGAGAGTTGGCGGAGCCTGACCCAGCGCCGAGGGACATTGGCACTGGATACAGGTAAGTCACTGAAGGGGTTTTACCCCCTCAGCAACCTGGGATGGGGGGTGGGAGGGGAACCTGCAGTGCCAGGAAAACGGTTTATTTTCTTGGCACTAGAGAGTACCTTCTAGTACCTACAAGACAACATTCACAGAGCACTGTTTCCTGCTTCATTGTCTACAGCATGCAGGAAACAAACAAAGTTGCCCAAATGCCCAAAAGGTAGCTCCCCAGATGCTGTAGAACTACAGTTTCCATTATGCTTTGAATGCCTTTAGAATGAAAGCATCATGGCTGTAGTTTTAAAACATCTGGGGATCTACCTTTTGAGCACACCTGCTCTACAAGAACTTGGACAGGTCATTGGGGAAGCTTCTGCACTGATTTAAAAGGTGATATTTCAGGCTCAGTTTCCAAGGAACATTAACCACATCAATAAGATATATTTTATGAGACATTATATCACATAACAAAGCATAGCATGGGAGGATAATGAAAGACACAAGTGTATGCTTTGATCTGAATCCTTTTTCTGATAGACAGAGGAAAGATACTTAAAGGAGCACTATAGAGTCAGGAACACAAACATGCATTCCTGACCCTATAGTGTTAAAAACACTATCTGGAATGCAACTCTATGAGGAAAGTTCAGTGTCTCCATGCAGAGGGTGGAGACACTGAATGTCAGTGTACTGAATGTGCAGCACTGCCCCAGGAAGCATCTCTAGAAGCCAACTGAGGAGTGGCATTTGGAGATGTCCATAGGCAGTAATGTAAACACTGTCTTTTCTCTGAAAAGACAGTGTTTACTGCAAAAAGCCTGCAGGGACTGACTGTACTCACTAGAACAAATAGCTGTAGTTGTTTTGGTGACTATAGTGTCCCTTTAACATATCTAATAGTAAGTTACAAACCCAGTGTTACACTAATGGTGAAAAAGGTACATAGACTCAGTTGTATTTTGCATGGTAAATAGTGCATATGTATGTGTGAACCAAGACTCCACTGTTATATTCTACCACTATCTTAGTTGGCTTTAGAGGGGGGCGGCAAAAATAAATACTAAAAAATAAAGACTATGGCATAAATGGCATAAAGCTGAAGGGCCTGACAACCCATCTACAGTCCCAGTGAAGGGAGGACTAAGGTAGCCCATGTATTTTTCCTTGATGAGGTAGCCCATGTATCACTTTTCTAACAGCACAGAAAATTAATTAAAATTAGCAAACATTAATGCAAGAAAGAAAACATAAACAATGGTTGGAATCAGATTCCAGAGACTGTGTCTTCTAAACCACTATAGATGTCACAGGTTTGCTTGGAGAAGGTTCTCTGGGATCTGGAGGCTTAGCAGGAAGGCTAAGTACCTGAAGAAAAGTTGTGGCCTCCATCGAAGGGGACAATTGACATTGTGTGTATACTGTCTGAATGAGTGTGTGCATCCTGTGAGTTTGTATGTGCATGTCAGTGTGTGTATACTTTGCCTAAGTGTGTGTAGCAGTGTTTGTGTACTGTGTCTGAGTACTTGTGTCCATGTGTGTATCCTGTGAGTATGGGGATGTTTATCAAGTGTCTATGAGGGGGTGTATATGTCATTGTGTGTGTGTGTATATATATATATATATATATACATATATATATATATATATATATACTGCTCAAAAAAATAAAGGGAACACAA
Organism: Pelobates cultripes; assembly: GCA_933207985.1. Lineage (NCBI taxonomy): Eukaryota > Metazoa > Chordata > Amphibia > Anura > Pelobatidae > Pelobates > Pelobates cultripes. Next base: position 149,475,609 of record OW240914.1, on the reverse strand, counting down.
AAATAACACATCCTAGATCTGAATGAATTAAATATTCTTCTGAAATACTTTGTTCTTTACATAGTTGAATGTGCTGACAACAAAAATAAAAAAATGTAAATCAGATTTTTCAACCCATGGAGGTCTGGATTTGGAGTCACACTCAAAATTAAAATGGAAAAACACACTACAGGCTGATCCTACTTTGAGGTAATGTCCTTAAAACAAGTCAAAATGAGGCTCAGTAGTGTGTGTGGCCTCCACGTGCCTGTATGACCTCCCTACAATGCCTGTGCATGCTCCTGATGAGGTGGCGCATGGTCTCCTGAGGGATCTCCTCCCAGACCTGGACTAAAGCATCTGCCAACTCCTAGACAGTCTGTGGTGCAACGTGACGTTGGTGGATGGAACGAGACATGATGTCCCAGATGTGCTCAATTGGATTCAGGTCTGGGGAATGGGTGGGCCAGTCCATAGCATCAATGCCTTCGTCTTGCAGGAACTGCTGACACACTCCAGCCACATGAGGTCTAGCATTGTTTTGCATTAGGAGGAACCCAGGGCCAACCGCACCAGCATATGGTCTCACAAGGGGTCTGAGGATCTCATCTCGGTACCTAATGGCAGTCAGGCTACCTCTGGTGAGCACATGGAGGGCTGTGCGGCCCCCCAAAGAAATGCCACCCCACACCATTACTGACCCACTGCCAAACCGGTCATGCTAAAGGATGTTGCAGGCAGCAGAACGTTCTACACGGCGTCTCCAGACTCTGTCACATCTGTCACATGTGCTCAGTGTGAACCTGCTTTCATCTGTGAAGAGCACAGGGCACCAGTGGCGAATTTGTCAATCTTAGTGTTCTCTGGCAAATGCCAAACGTCCTGCACGGTGTCCTGTTCCTCCTTGCACAAAGGCAGAGGTAGTGGTCCTACTGCTGGGTTGTTGCCCTCCTACGGCCTCCTCCACGTCTCCTGATGTACTGGCCTGTCTCCTGGTAGTGTCTCCATGCTCTGGACACTACGCTGACAGACACAGCAAACCTTCTTGCCACAGCTCGCATTGATGTGCCATCCTGGATGAGCTGCACTACCTGAGCCACTTATGTGGGTTGTAGACTCCGTCTCATGTTACCACTAGAGTGAAAGCACCGCCAGCATTCAAAAGTGACCAAAACATCAGCCAGGAAGCATAGGAACTGAGAAGTGGTCTGTGGTCACCACCTGCAGAACCACTCGTTTATTGGGGGTATCTTGCTAATTGCCTATAATTTCCACCTGTTGTCTATCCCATTTGCACAACAGCATGTGAAATTGATTGTCACTCAGTGTTGCTTCCTAAGTGGACAGTTTGATTTCACAGAAGTGTGATTAACTTGGAGTTACATTGTGTTGTTTAAGTGTTCCCTTTATTTTTTTGAGCAGTGTACGTATATATATATATATATATATATAGATATATATATATATCTATATATATATATATATATCTATATCAATGTGTGTACCTGCCATGTATAATAGTGGTGGATATTCTGGCTCCATTTCTCTCTCCACTCTCCCAGAGTCTAGTCAGAGAAAAATAGCATTGACTGTATTTTTGTATACTAGCCAGGCAGCCTCAAATACTGGCCAGGTGTCAACCCTATTTATCACCCAATTTCCCTTCTTAATACTGACATTAAATTTCTGACAACAATTCTAGCAAATAGAATTGTTCATCCGGATCAGGTTACACTTATACTGACTAGTCAATCCTATGATAATAGTAGGAGTGACACTTTTTATATGATGGTCAGTTCACTGCAAAGTACCTTTTCTGTTCCTCTCGGATGCATATAAAGTGTTTGATAGACTGGAGTGTCAATATTTGATTGAATTTGCACACAACCTGAGGTGTCCATTGTTCCCACTGTTATTTGCCCTCTCTTTAGAACCATTGCTGCATCTTATAGAGGGAATCACTGAAGCTGGCATTACTGAGTACAAACTTTCCATGTGTGCCAATTATATTCTGCTTACATTGACAAACTTTAGACAAGCACTCCCTCACCTATTCCAACTCTTAGCTCTTTTTACGGATAATAATGCTATAAAATTAAATCAAACGTGTATTCCTGACCCTATGGTGTTAAAACCACCATCTAGCCCCCCTTGACCCTTCCTAAATATAGTAAAATCTTACTTGTATTCAAGTTTGCAGCTCCTGGCTCGGCCCCGTTTGCCTATGAACTGCCCACATCTGCTGACATCATCAGAAGTGGTGGTCTAAGCCAATCACAGTGCTTCCCCATAGGATTAGCTGAGACTGACAAAGAGGCAGAGCAGGGGCAGAGCCAGCATGATTCAAAAACAGCCCTGGCCAATCAGCATCTCCTCATAGAGATGAATTGAATCAATGAATCTCTATGAGGAAAGTTCAGTGTCTGCATGCAGAGGGAGGAGACACTGAATGTTTGGATGCATTTGAGGCAGCCATGACCCAGGAAGAATCTCTAACAGCCATTTAAGGAGTGGTCAGTGAAGTTATCACTAGGCTGTAATGTAAATACTGCATTTTATTTGAAAAAACAGTGTTTACAGCAAAAAGCCTGCAGGTAATGATTCTACTCACCAGAATAAATGCAATAAGCTGTTGTTGTTCTGGTGACTGTAGTGTCCCTTTAATGTGGCTTCTTGCCCTATGTTTGGCATTTTCATAAACTGGAGGAGGCGTGATTAAGGTGTGATTTAAAGGTAGGTGACACTTGGGTTATTTTTGATGCATTAAAGGAGAAGCAAGCTATGTCTCTTGGAGACTTTTCTAATACTTGCAACTCATGGATTTTGTTAGAACTACTAAGTATGGATAGCAGCATCTACTCTTGTGACAGCATTTCAAACTATGTAATAAGGAGGTTCCACAGCATCAACTTATCAAATTTCTCATGTTTGTCTTGCCTCTTCTGGGAGCACTCTTCTATCATTCATTGAAATATGGAAACAGGACTTTCAGGGAAGGTGGGAGAGTGCAGAATGGGAAGATATTTGGGAGGCAGCCTCCAGAGTGTCTGTGTACAACCTCATGAATATATGTATAAAATTATGATGAGGTGGTTTACTACCCTAGTCACTCTATATAGAATGGGATATACCTATTTAAAAGGACACTCTAGGCCATTTTCAGCGTGGGGTGCCTTTAAATGGCACACAATATAAAAAAAAAAATCACTTCAATTACTTGTGATGAACTCACTATTACTCATCTATCAGAAAGAGTTCCCCCTATTTCGTTTGCCAAGTTTCCTCGAACCCAAAGTGCTTTTCCCTGGTTTTTATTTGCAAGCTTCTGAACGCCAACCACCCGCTCGTTAACTACCAGGTAACCAGGATTAAGTGCTCTTTCTGGGTTGCCTAACACAATGTGTATGGATCTCTGGTTCGGCTACCTGACCTCGTGGACACCGGGGAAGTTCGTACCGCTGCCTACTCCGTTCTCACACAAGCCAGCAGAGCGCTTTTTGGTGAACAGACTCTCTTGAACAAAAAGACTATTCACTCCTTATGAGCCCGTGGGAACTTTCATTTGTTTTCGTATGGGAACTCCCGAAAGTTGATCGTCAAACGCAGCAAACGCCCTGGAACTGTTTTGGGCATGGGACCATGTGTGCGGCCAGTCAGAACTTTACCCCGGTGGCGATTCCACTAGAATACATGGATCTGAGTACTTGTTTAACATTAAAAATGCACAAGGGAATTCCAAACACTATAACCAATTCAATGAGATAAGGTGGATACATTCCTAGAGTGTCTTGTTAAGAGGTTCAGCATCTTCATTTCAGAAAGACTGGAGGTGTTTTTTGTATGTTGCATACTATGTTAATTTAATTGTGTTAAATGTATGCACGCTGTCATTACCTAACAGCAGGAGCTTAACAAATGTATATATCATTGATAATTATATCAAATGGAAGGCAATTATTCACAGCTTTATTATAAGCATGTTTTCTAATAAACTGTCTATTAACAGCCAAAGGAAATCAAAGCAAATAATTGCTTTCCATTTTCAAATCATAATTAAATACAAAAGGCTTTCAGAAATGTATTAAAGTGGCTCTGTCAGCAGTGACAAATACCTACATCTACATTTGCATTAACAGCAGTTCATATAGATGCCCATAAGCAGATATCTGCACCCACATACAGACATATGCAGCCACATAGAGATAGATACATAGAGTCAGTGTCATAACTACCACTGTTCCAGGGGTCACAGCTGTGATCAGGCCAATCACTCCAGGGGTCCCTACTACAACTGCGATCCCTTGCGACCATGGGCCACCATATCTTCTCGGCCAGTGCACAGCCGCACTACCTCTCGGGCCAGCGGTTGCAGGATAACTGGCAGGAGAAAAGCGCTGTGGGACACGTGGAGGGACTGGAGGAGGGAATGGACACACAAAATGGCTGGGGGGAGAGAATGGGAAACATGAGGGGGGCTGGGGGAGGGAACGGACACATGGCAGGGCTGGGGGGAGGGAATGGGACATATGGGGGGCTGCGGGAGGGAATGGGACACATGGAGGGACCGGAGGAGGGAATGGGACAAATGGAAGGGCTGTGGGAAGGTAATGGTACACATGGAGGAACTGGGGGGAGGGAATTAGACACATAGAGGGGCTGGGGTGGAAAGGGAATAGGACACATGGAGGGGGGAAATAGGATGCGTGGAGGGGGAAATGAGACGCATGGAGGGGCTGGGGAGGTAGGTAATGGTACACATGGAGAGAATGGTAGGAGGAAGGTAATGGGACACATAGAGGAGATGGGGGAGGGAATGGGACACATGGAGGGACTGGGAGGGAGGAAATGGGGCCTCCATGTGTTTTGTGTTGGGGAAGGGAAAAGCTGGGGGGAGGGAATGGGACACATAGAGGGACTGGTGGAGGGAGTGGGACATATGGAGGGCCTGGAGGAGGGAATAGACACACAGAGTGGCTGAGGGGAGGGAATGGGACACATGGGGGGGACTGGGGGAGGGAACGGAAACATGGCAGGGCTGGAAGTTGGAAATGGGACACATGGAAGAGCTGGGGTGAAGGTAATGGAACACATGGAGGGACTAGGGGTGGGAATGGGACACATGGAGGGGCTGAGGTGGAAAGGGAATAGGACACATGGAGGGGGAAATGGAATGCATGGAGGGGGGAAATGAGACGCATTGAGGGAATGAGACGTATGAACTGACTGAGGGTAGGGAATGAGACATATGGATGGGGCTGGTAAAGGGGAATGAGACACACTGGGGGAAGAGACACATGGAGTGGCTGGGGAGAGGATGAGACACCTGGCAGGGGGGATGAAACACATGGAGGGGAATGGAGGACCCCAGGGCAATCTTCACACTGGGGCCTTGTGGTGACTGGTTATGCATCTGCTTAGATTCATATAAACAACATGGCCACAGAAATTTGGTAGGTGGTCATTCTTTCAGATCCTTCTGCAGGCCAGATTTAACCTTCTCAGGGGAGCATTTGCCCTGGTGTTGTCCCCTTGGATAGGCCACTGAGAAGGAAAATTTCCCAATAGCAGATTTATCTGGCCTCATAATATTGGTAGGAGAACTCTCGGGGAAAACTGTGTCACAGAACCTTATGGCTCACTGTATGCTAAATTGGTCATCTATAAAATTATATTCATCAGACAAAAAGTAGCATCTACATGTCTTTATCAAAAAAGAATTAAGCTTTGCTCAATCTTCTTTCCTGGTCCTCTTAGAAAAAATACTTGATACTGCATGAAAGCATATGAATGATAATTTGTGAATGTGCATCCTACAAGATGCATTCAGTCCCAAATTTAATCAAAACCAGTGCTTTGTGAAGCTTCTGAATCCTACATTGGATTCAGATGAAAAACAAGACCAATTTTAATCCGGACAATGAATGCACCTGGACGATTGGTGCAAGATCACTTGCATGACTAAATTCTGTCCACATTTTGTTTTAGTAAATATGAGACTTGCCAATGCTTTTGGATTTTGTCCATTTTCACCTAAAGTTAAAATTTTAGGTGAATTGAAAATTAATTTCAAATTTAAGGTCAAAATTGCAGACCTAGAAAAAGTTTGCTATCAGTTCTCATACATTGGCTTTAAATTTGAAAGTCACTTTGAATTTTCACTTTATTAAATAACCCTGTTAAACCAAGTTCAAACAAAATGCTGACACTTATTCCACACTGGCCATGATGGCTTCCTGGGCATAGAAGGCTTTTTTAGGTGTAAAAAATGTAAAACAGACACCTGGTCTACTTAAGCTACTTTCTAGAGAAACTATTTTGAAGATATTCTAGCCTCTGAAAATACAGTACATTAAGCAGTAATTGACAGCTAAGCCCACCCATTAAGTTTTTTTTTAATATATATTCTTTATTTTTATTGTGCAAAGATTGACATACAGGCTTGAGATGCTATGACAGCAGCAACGAGCATAGTAGGAACATACATCAAGATATTGTGTCATGGCATATGAGGAAAGTGCACATTTTTATGGGTAGAATAAAACAGGCTTAACTGTGGATCTGAATAGAAGATCTGAGAGAGAACAAGTTTAAAGAAAAGTAAGGTATTGCATGAAGCATGGTATATGCTAGGTAGGTGCTAAGTAAAACATAGTATAACATGCTAGGATTAACACTGGAGATATTATGCCACTGGCCCTTGTCACCAATTATATGTGGATGAGAATATGGGAAACCCGCATTACAGCCTTGGCTAACTGTGATGAAAGGAAAATACTATTAGCACAATGCCGTGTGGGTAACAAAATAAAACAATGGAGCATAATAATTGCACTGGGTGCCTGCTGTTAAATATCAAGCTAGGCTAGCTGATTTTGGTGCTGCTGTGTGTGGCCTAGCGTGGGGGGAGGCCTGTGGCCGAGTAAGACCCTGCATTTGCAGCTAACCAATGCCCATCAGTGACTGTACACAGTCCTGATCAATGGTGTGTCCAGGCAGGCTAGAGAGCTGCAAGGCTTTGTCTGTCCCTGATGAACCCAGGTAAGTAATAGCTTGTGGTGTAGCATGAATCTTCACCTGGGACAGCGTTCCTACTCCATGTTGCTTTTCCATACGACAGATATGATCCCTCCAAGGGTGTGAGTTGTGCCGTTGGCAGTAGAGCACAGCAGGAACATGTTGGCGGTGTCCAGCATACCTCCTCGCTTTTAGCAACGTTGTAGTGGTTCGCCTAGCGGGCTGTAGCTTGGTGTAGCTCCTTAGGTGAGTTGACTTTGCTGCAACTGTTGCCTTGGATCTCCTCCTTTGGCTTTCAGTGGAACTTACATAGAAACATAGAACTGTTACATCAGGACAGCGGACCTTCCACCACTTCTTAGTAGGAGCCAGAGCTCGTATATTCGCCGAGGTCGATGAGTGGGGGTTACCTTCCCGTGGGCCCCCGGTCTATTAGGTGTGGGCTTGTTCTGACGCTTTGCATCAGGCATGGAGCAATCAGCCACAGGGGGTGAGTAGCATTGCTTGCTGGCACTCATTTGTCTCTCCTCAAGCTTGTGCCAGAATTACATAAAGATTGCATCCAGCCTTGTGAGAGTGGATTCCCTCAGGCCTTGTGGCATGGTGTGAGGATTTGCGCCCGCCATCTTGGCTCACGCCGATTCACCCAGCAGGAACGTGTGCTGGGTCGCAGGGCTTGTGAGTAGGGTGTGAGTGCTGGGGCCGGGATAACACCAACCGGCAAGGGGGGTGGGGGCAGGAATAGACACACAGAGTGGCTGATGGGACAGGAATAGACACACAGAGTGGCTGAGGGGAGGGAATGGGACACATGGGGGACTGGGGGAGGGAACGGAAACATGGCAGGGCTGGAAGTTGGAAGTGGGACATATGGGGGCTGCGGGAGGAAATTTGACACATGGCCCTAGGAAATGGGACACATGGCTGAGGGGACAGGAATAGACACACAGAGTGGCTGAGGGGAGGGAATGGGACACATGGGGGGGACTGGGGGAGGGAACGGAAACATGGCAGGGCTGGAAGTTGGAAGTGGGACATATGGGGGCTGCGGGAGGAAATGGGACACATGGAAGAGCTGGGGGAGGGAATGGGACAAATGGATGGGCTGGGGGGAAGGTAATGGAACACATGGAGGGACTAGGGGAGGGAATGGGACACATGGAGGGGCTGAGGTGGAAAGGGAATAGGACACATGGAAGGGGAAATGGAATGCATGGAGGGGGGAAATGTCCACTTCTGTCAGTAGGATAGCCAGCAGGAAGATCGGACGCTACTTCCACTTCTGTCAGTAGGATAGCCAGCAGGAAGATTGGACGCTTCTTCCACGCCAGCACCCACAAGTAGGCTGCAATTGTGTATCGAGTCTGTTTATTGTGCGTCTGAAAAGCTGCAAGGTGATGCACAGGTGGATTCAGCCTTTTGCCAGCCTTCAGATGGCTGGGTTTGGTGAGACAAAAGTTCAGATTTAAGCCACTTAAGGAGTTTCTCACACAGAGCACACTCTGCATGCGACCATTCAGTTGGCAGCCAGCCCCCTTCCCCCCCTCCCCACCCATTAAGTTTTGCTCTCTAAATATCATTGTTGTGCAGCTGCAATGGGTAACTTTACATTATTTTTCAACTAGTCCACGTGGCAACCATTTTTCCCCCTCCCTAAATAATTTACAGATTTTTTTTTGTGGTGTCAACCTAGGAATTGTGGAGAATTTTAAAAGTCATTGCACATGTTTGGCCAAAATAGCTGAATGGGAAGATTATCCCACAGGTATTTTTCCAGCGTGACAATTTTGGTCTTAAATTTGCACTTGATTTTGGTTCAAGTTTTAATATTATAAAGTTGTTGGCTTAATGTAGAGACTAATTGAGAAACTATTTGTGATAAACAACATTCCATTTAATTTTTGCAATTTATTTGAAGAGTTTATATTAGTAATCTGTAAGGTGTCATAAACATCAAGCGAGATCAGAGTGTCTTGGTGCAGAATATTGAGTCATATAGAGGGTCGAGGATCCATTAATCCTTTCTGAGTCACAATGACATCACACAGCTTCGTACTGATTTATCAACAGGAAGAAGACACTATTCTTTCATAATGGATCGGCAGGGGTTTGCATCCAGTATTTGGTAGACATAGAGTTAATCTTAGATTAACATATTATCAGATCATCTTTGCTAGTGGGAGGCAAATCTTAGATTTTTCTAAATGCTTTCATATTTAAGCAGTTTCCTTGCCTGTATGTTTTAGTAAATAATGCAGCAATTCTGTTAGAAAAGTACTTAGGAGCTGTAATGGATTATCAATATGTAAATCTCTTTCCTCCCATGTACATAATCATGGATTCTCTGCCTTCTGAGAATTGATTTTAAACAGCTTCAATAAGTGGCACTTATTCATCACATCTCGGGATCATGAGCCATCTCCCTCAGAAGTATGTAATAGATATTTTGTCATAACATTCTGTGTTATTTCCATTGCACTGTACGTCCACACTCGCAGCAAACAACTTTCTTCAAGTAAAGTTTTCTTTTACATTATACAGTGAGGGAAAAAAAGTATTCGATCCCTTGCTGATTTTGAACATATGTCCACTGACAAAGAAATGATCAGTCTATAATTTTAATGGTAGGTGTATTTTAACAGTGAGTGACAGAAAAACACATGTCAAAAAAGTTATAAATTGATTTGCATGTCAATGAGTGAAATTTGTATTTGATCCCCTATCAATCAGCAAGATTTCTGGCTACCAGGTCTCTTAAAGGGAGTGCTCCTAATCTCAGCTCGCTACCTGTTTAAAAGACACCTTTCCACAAAAGCAATCAATCAGATTACAAATTCTCCACCATGGCTAAGACCAAAGAGCTGTCCAAGGATGTCAGAGACGAGATTGTAGACCTACACGAGGCTAGAATTGGCTACAAGACCATCACCAAGCAGCTTGGTGAGAAGGTGACAACAGTTGGTGCGATTATTCGCAAATGGAAGAAACACAAAAATAACTGTCAGTCTCCCTCGGCCTGGTGCTCCATGCAAGATCTCACCTCATGGAGTTTCAATGATCATGGGAGCAGTGATGAATCAACCCAGAACTACACGGGAGGATCTTGTTAATGATCTCAAGGAAGCTGGGACCATAGTCACCAAGAAAACAATTGGTAACAAACAACGCCGTGAAGGACTGAAATCCTGCAGCGCCCGCAAGGTCCCCCTGCTCAAGAAAGCACATGTACAGGCCCAAAATGTATACACAGCAAAAAGGGAAACAGATGATAATCTAGAAATGAAAGATTCACAAAAAATAGTGTATATCTGTATAACAGAATAATATCCACTATAATTAGATGCACTCACAAGAATGTAGTAAAAACAGTCATTCATAAGGTGCCTCCCCAGATGATGGCGGGGGGCTATTATCCACTTCCTTAGATGTTGACCACTGAGATACAGGACTCCAGATGGTAGGTTGAAAAATAGCAGCTTTAATCGAATACAGCATATAAAATAAAAATCTTTAAAAGAAGAATAAATGTATGATCGGTCTTGCGCGTTTCGTCCTTTGAAAATAGGACTTCATCAGGGCACATGCAGTTAAAACAAATCACAAAGTGACAAATGCCAGAAAAAGCAACCTAACAAAACCCACCCACGAGTCCCTTTGGTCCAGTGGGCGTCTTTTTTCTTCCTATTGGACCCTTTCCTCACCTGGATTACCTGTCCTGTAGGTATAATCTTCCTCCGTTCTCCACAGCTGTTGCTTGTATCTCCGTTGATACAACATGTACAGGCCCGTCTGAAGTTTTCCAATGAACATAAAAATGATTCAGAGGATAGCTGGGTAAAAGTGTTGTGGTCAAATGAGACCAAAATCGAGCTCTTTGGCATCAACTCAACTCGCCGTGTTTGGAGGAGGAGGAATACTGCCTATGACCCCAAGAACACCATCCCCACCGTCAAACATGGAGGTGGAAACATTAGGCTTTGGGGTTGTTTATCTGCTAAGGGGACAGGACAACTGCATAGAAACATAGAATGTGACAGGAGATAAGAACCATTCGGCCCATCTAGTCTGCACAATTTTCTAAATACTTTCATTAGTCCCTAGCCTTATCTTATAGTTAGGATAGTCTTATGCCTATCCCACGCATGCTTAAACTCCTTTACTGTGTTAACCTCTACCACTTCAGCTGGAAGGCTGTTCCATGCATCCACTACCCTCTCAGTAAAGTAATACTTCCTAATATTATTTTTAAACCTTTGTCCCTCTAATTTAAGACTATGTCCTCTTGTTGTGGTAGTTTTTCTTCTTTTAAATATAGTCTCCTCCTTTACTGTGTTGATTCCCTTTATATATTTAAATGTTTCTATCATATCCCCCCTGTCTCGTCTTTCCTCCAAGCTATACATATTAAGATCCTTTAACCTTTCCTGGTAAGTTTTATCCCGCAATCCATGAACCAGTTTAGTAGCCCTTCTCTGAACCCTCTCTAAGGTATCAATATCCTTCTGAAGATACGGTCTCCAGTACTGTGTACAATACTCCAAGTAAGGTCTGCACCAACTGCACCGCATCAAAGGGACGATGGGTGGGGCCATGTACTGTCAAATCTTGGATGAGAACCTCTTTCCCTCAGCTAGGGCATTGAAAATGTGTTGTGGATGTGTATTCCAGCATGACAATGACCCAAAACATACAGCCAAGGCAACAAGGGAGTGGCTCAAGAAGAAGCACATTACGTTCCTGGAGTGGCCTAGCCAGTCTCCAGACCTTAATCCCATAGAAAATCTGTGGCGGGCGCTGAAGGTTCGAGTTGCTAAACGTCAGCCTCAAAAGCTTAATGAGTTGGAGAGGATCTGCAAAGAGGAGTGGGATAAAATTCCTCCTGAGATGTGTGCAAACCTGGTGGTCAACTACAAGAAATGTCTGACCTCTGTGATTGCCAACAAGGGTTTTGCCACCAAGCACTAAGTCGAAGGGGTCAAATACTTATTTCATGGACTGTGCTCATTGATCATGGATTCTTCTTGAACACTAATACAGGGACATGCTATTTAGATGTTTTCTAGGTCCTGTGATTTCACTCATTGACATGCAAATCAATTTATAACTTTTTTGACATGCCTTTTTCTGGATTTTTTTTTTTGTTATTCTGTCTCTCACTGTTAAAATACACCTACCATTAAAATTATAGACTGATCATTTCTTTGTCAGTGGGCAAACGTTCAAAATACCTTTTTCCCTCACTATATGTTTTTGTTTTATGGAATAGTGATGTAATGAGAAAAACATATATATGTAATATTGTACACTTTCCAACATGTTTACGTATTGGGGTACAGCTGCTAATGTGTTCTGTTATTGTTAGAAACCTAGCATCTAATAGATTATCTAATAGATTATCCAACATTAACTATACTGTATTATTTTCAAATATGTTAGCTATGTTTATTTTGTTCCAGGGCACAGCAGGATTCGATGGGAAGAATGGACTGAAAGGCTCAAAAGGTGACAGAGGTCTTCAAGGGCAAAAAGGAGATTCGGTAATGACTAGTAATATTATCTGGGTGAACATAGCTATTGAAGGAGGGCATTTTTTAACACTGGAATGCTTATAACTACTACAGAAATGTATATTTCCCAATTATTACCAAAAAAATAATGAGGAAATATTGTTACATTGCTATAGAAGAGTGTATTTTACTTTTTAGTACTTGCTTTGTTAATGTCTGATTTAGCCGAATGTGGTTTGATTGCTTTCATATGAAATAGACATTCAGGGGGATAGCTAGGGAATTCTACATATGCAATCTCTGGTTCACTTCTCCTGCTAATTACCTCTCTAGCTGCTTCTTTTCCAGTTGTGATGTGTTCTGTCATGCAACTTCCTTACTCACTGCTTGTCCTTGGAGGCTTTCAGTAAACATTCACGTAAATAAGGAATAATTAAATTCTGTGGGACAGTTTTGAGTGCATCAATTGCTATATATTATCTGTACTATACTATATTTCAGAGGCCTTTCATTTAACAGGTACCTGTCATGGCTAACATGATTTTATGTCATTTTTATGAGATTAAGTCATCTGTACATTGTGCTAGCCGAATTCCTATAAACGTATAGATAAAAGGAACTTAATATTTTGTCATTCCTAGACTTTACTACTATGTTAGAAGTTGGTGAAGGAAGGTATCCCTAATTAGTTGCATGGACCCACATGCTAGGAATTGTGGGATACTGGTTGCATCATATGAGCAAAGGTGTGTGCACATTTAGATGGCAGATTCCACGGCGCCATGCAGTATATGGAACATGTGTATATTATGTAAGTGTACATTTTAATTCATACACTTGCTGATGATTTGGCAAAAACACATTGTATAGATTACATTTCTATCCGAGGTCGAACTGATTATACACATGATTTGTAGATGACAAGTTCACTTTAAGAAATAGTGAAGGATATACTGTGTGAAAATGTGTTTTAAGAGTGAAGAAAGGTACATATAATATGGTTTCTGGAACCTGAAATTACTCCTTTTGCAGCAACCTTTGAAATCTAATGAAATTTGGATAACCTACCAGATTGAGCATGTGTTCTTTCTAGCTCCCAGTGGACATTGAGGGATTAGACTATTGTATATCTCATGCGAAGGTCAATGCTGTGCAAAGTAGGTCCACAGACCTCTATACACACAGATATGGGTTATTCTTTAATCATCGGAATTTGTCTGAATGGAAAAAATCCTGAGCAAATTATAGAACAATGAACAGAACATTCACAAGTACCCAACCCAAAACAATTAAATATAAAACACTCATCATGAGTGTGACATGTTCTCTGTTAGTTGCTGTGTTATAGATACATAGTTACTTTGTTTTGTGTTCTCACTACCACTACCAGAGTAAAAGTCAGGGGTGGCCAAACATCATGTCTGTAAGAGCCTCATGTTAAAATTTAGAAATGTTCTAGTACATTTAATTAGGGTTCTTGATTATTCAACAGAACCAAATATTGTCTCATTTCAAATATTGTCCCAGGTGTCTCATTCCCCCAGGCACCCCCATGTCTTTTATTGCCCCAGCCCCCCATGTGTCTCATTCACCCAGCCCTTTCATGTATCTTATTCCTCCAGCCTCGCTTGTGTCTCATTCCCCCAGCCTCCTATATGTCTCATTTCCCAAGACTCTTCATGTATCTTATACCCCCCCTCCCATGTGTCTCATTCTCCCAGCCTCCATGTGTCTTATTCCCTCCCAGCACCTCCATTCATGTGTTTTTTTTTCATTCATGTGTCTCATTATCTTAGCCCCCCCATGTATTTCATTTCCCCAGCCCCTTCATGTGTCTCATTCCCCCACAGCACCTTCATTTGTGTGTTTCATTCCATCCTCATCATGTGTCTCATTACTTTAGGCCCCCATGTGTCTCATTCACACAGCCATCATGTGTCTCATTCACCCAGCTCCCCCCCCCCCTGTAATGGATCACCTAGCACCCCAACTGGGTACCTCCGTTGAAGGATGCTCCTAGCGCTTCCTGAGGGCTCCAAGCACTCCAGCCGACACCATAACCACCATAGACTCCTTCAGAGAGCAAGACAGGAACAAGCTCTTACAAGAGCTTAGCAGTGATTTAGCAAGAGAGTATGACTAGCATAGCAATCCCTTGCAGCAGATTCCCCCAATAAGAGACGGCACTCTAAATTGAGGGTGAAGTAGAACTGAAGTTTTAATGAAACACTCTGCTTTTATGCACATTTTACACACATAGTACCGCCCACAGGGTTTTGAAGAACAACCAATCAAACACGTTACATATAGTAAAACACTCCCATTCATTCCCACAAATTCCTCCCCTCTGCCTGTGATACAATTATCTCAACACAATAGACTAACTTAATTATCACAGGCAGAAAATATATAGTTTTTACACAATATTAATAACTTTCAAAATATACATGCCATTCACATGCATTTTCAGAATCAGCATACTCGAAATATAAACATACTCAAAAATCAGGGCAATCTGTTCAGGGGTTAAAAAGTTAGCTGGAAGTCCTTTGTGACCGACTGCAAGCACATTTTCCTGCCCAAAACAGTTCCATAGATTTGGGCTGTACAGTCCGTCTATTTTACACTGAAAAAAGGACTAAGTCCCATTCGAACATGCGTTCAAATCGCCGAACGGGACTTAGTCTCCAGCCGCAGCGTTGAAGTGGAGTAGAAGGTACGGGTGAGCGGTGTTCGTGCAATTGGGTAGCCGAAAACAGTTCCATAGATTTGGCTGCACACACCGCTGCACACACCGCGTTCGAATGAATAAAGATGGCCGCCGCCACGTGTTCATTTGTACGAACGGCGGCCACCCAGCGGTAGGCGATTTACCTACAGCAACCTCCCAATCTGGGAGGTAAATTGCCTGCACGCGTCCAGTTCTAGGTGGTCCGTCTGTACAGTACTTGGTTCAGTAAGCCTCATTTACTGAACCAGGTGGGAAAAGGGCACAAACAAAGTATTTTAGGGGACTGGGGACACAGTCTTAAAGGGGCATTGTTTCCAAAAGTCACAGTATGTCCCTAGATGGTTCTTAAAGGGCCAGCAGTAGCGCAATACAAATCCTTTATGCCCAAATAAGTTTCTTAAAGGGCCATTCACCACAGGGCCATAATCATGAGGCAGGAGGCAGGCCCCTCCAAAAACTCATGGCAAACTCCCTTAAATGGGTGAGTTTGCCACACCCCCCATGTGTCTCATTTCCCCAGCCCCTTCATATGTCTCATTACACCAGCCCCCATGTGTCTCATTTCCCCAGTCCCCCAATGTGTCTCATTCCTCCAGTTCCCCATGTATCTCATTCCCCCAGCCCCCTATGTGATTTGGAAGATTTATTATTAATAACATTCAAAATGGGCAGGATGCACATTTGCAAAATGTTGCTCACTTACTTTTTTGCAACTGATTTCATAATTGAAGTATTATTTGACAGCTGATGGCACTAGCAGCCACTGGGCGAATAGTAAAAAAAATAAATCCACTGTGGCGTAAAAGTTAGCTAGCTGCCACATTAAATTTTTTTTAGAAAATAAAATAAAAACCCCGTGGAGTCAATAAGACATCTGCATGCAGCCCCCACACATGGACCTTTTTACCCTAATAAAAGTGAGGAGGGGCCATTATAACTAATACTTGTTAGATAATGAATTAGACTTAACATCTTCTTTCTTTTAACACTGCTTTTCTTCAGCCCCAAAAAAGGTCAACTTAAAATCGACAATTCTTGATGCAACTTAAAAAAAAAAATGAAAACAAAAAAGCACCACAATAAAACTCATCCATCTATGCTACTCAAGGTGTCGGTGCAGATGAACATTGTTACTTCATTATGTCTTTGTGTTTGTAGTATTGTATCATTGAGTGTATATTTTGTACAGCAGTGTGCTTCATTGTATATGGACTTAATAAGAGGAAGAGAGATCCACATGTTTATTTTTTTTTTACTGTAAAGTATCCTTTCCTCTGCTATAAGTGAAAACACCTTACTTTCTGTCTCAATGAGTGACCTCTTGTCTGTTGTATATTCCTGCTAATGAACAGGTTGGCACATAGCAGTTTGCACTGACCCTCTACATATCCTCTCTGAGTTGCCATTTTTCCAAGGAAAACAAATGCAGTTTGTCTAGCCTTTCTTCGTACCTAATGGTTTTTGTTTTGTTTTAATTTTGTAGCTTGTCTCTGTATATCCTTCTTTATAACTGGTGCCCACTCCATATTCAAGGTGGGGAATTACTATTAACTTATAAAGAGACAAAACTATATTTTGAATACGGGAATAAAAATCCTTTTTATACCATAATAGTTTTTTCAATGTCAGACCGCCATTACATACGGTTATCTAATTGTTCCCAAGTCCTTTTCATGTGGTGTTATCCATAGCTCAACCCCATTTAATGTATAAGTGCCTTATGGGCTCCTTATTCCAAAATGCATGACTCTGCATTTATCTGTATTGAACCTCATCTGCCTCTTAACTGCCCAGCCCCCGAAATTATCCAAATCCCTCTGTAGAGAAGTTATATCCTGTTTAGACTATATTATTTTACCTGGTTTTATGTCATCTTCAACCCTAAGAATAGCATTCAGTGTATACTTCAATCAGGGCTCGAGTCCCGCAGGAACGGCTTTTCTGCACTTTTCCACAGCAGTAATGCCGTTCCCGTTACTAGTCCTGCAGGAAAGATGCATTTCTCTAATTAGGAGTATTAGGTGGCCGCCTAAGGCCTTGCGCTGATTGGGCAGCTCTATAATTAGGAGTATTAGGTGGCCGCTTAAGGCCTTGCGCTGATCGGGGTTTCGTGGCCGCCTAAATCACCTTAGGGCAGTGTGACATGTCGGGTCCTCGGTCAGAGACCGAGGGCCCTCCACACTGCCTGCCCTGAGGACAGCCAGCCTCCTGTCTGCAGCTCCGCCGAGTGCAGAGCTGCAGACTCAGGGGTCTTGCGATCTACAGCCAGTAAGAGCATTGCCGCAGGTTACCATGGCAACACTCGGATTAGAGATCGCGAGACTTACCACGTGGTCTGCAGCTCTGCACTCGGCGGAGTTGCAGACCGGAGAACCAGCCCACCAGGGAAAGCTGCCCACCGGACCACCAGAAAATAATTAGAGAAAACTAAAGGCATTTACCTTTTCAAAGCCCCCTACCCACCTTACAGCTTCCCCCAACCCACCATACAGCCCCCCTACCCACTTACAGATCCCCTACCCACCCACAGCCCCCCCTACCCACCTGACAGTTCACCAACCTGCCATACAGCCCTGCTACCCACCTTATTAAACTCCTACCCACCTCACAGCCCCCTACCACCTCACAGTCCACTACCCACCATACAGTACCTCTGCCCACTATACAGCCCCCTACCCACCTTACAGCCCCCATACCCATCATACAGCCCCTCTACCCATTTACAGCCTCCTATCCACTTACAACCCCCCTACCCACTTACAGATTCCTACCCACTTACCTACCCCCTACCCACCATACAGCCCCTTCCCACTTACAGACCCCCTACCCACTTACAGCCCCCCTACCCTCTCACAGCCACCTACCCACTTAAAGCTCCTACCCTCTCACAGCCCCTACCTTCTCACAGCCCCTCTACCTTTTCACAACCCATCTACCCTCTCACAGCCTTCCTACCCACACCTTGTCACAGCCACCCCACCTTGTCTCCCCACACACCATCACAGCCACTCCCACACACTCTGTCAAAGCCCCCCCAAACCCTGTCACAGCCCCCTCACACACCCTGTCACAGCCCCTCACACACCCTGTCACTCCCCCCATACACTAACACAGTGTCACCCCCACACACACTCTATCATCCCCATACACATACTGACACCCCCTCCATACAATATCACCATTCCCAATCACTGTCCGCCCCCACACCCCTTCACCCATCTATATATATATATATGCACTTTTTTCCCACAGGACTTGACTCCTGACTAAAATGTATAAACAGATGAATGACAAGTAGAAAAACCCTAAGGCACTCCACTTAAAACATTTGCCCAATTTGAACATTTTCCATTTACAACTACTCTCTGCACTCTAGCTTTAAGCCAGTGTTCAATCCAAGATTATGATTTTATATCTAAACCAACTGAGTTAATATCTAAACCAACTGTGTTAATACTGACCTTTTGTGTGGAACTGTATCAAATGCCTTAGCAAAACCCAAGTACATCTATATTTTTACAATTTGCGTTTTTGCAAGCCCCATTGGTTTACTAGGATGCTATTGACCCATCTGATTTAAATGTTTTGAATTCCCTTTTCTTATAGTTTATTACTTTACTTTGATACATTTGTATTTGTTTCTCAGTGGTATCTATTAAGAAATGTAATTTTGTTTTAAAAACCTTCCATATATCTTCTGTGCTTTTGCCAGCGAATAGTTCCTGCCAGTCAATTTGTTGTAAAAGATGCTCTTTATCATATTGAAATGACTTTTCTAAGCTAAGCATTTTTGGAAAGTCCATTTTTTTTTTTAATCTCAAATGATACCGTATTATGGTAACTATTTCCCAAGTGCTCCCTAACTTGAATGTTTAAAAATAGGTCAACATTGTTAGTTATTACAAGACCCAGACAAGTATCTGGCCTACTTGGTGCTTCTAATAATCGAATCATGAAATTGTCATGTCACAGGTTCAAAAACCTTTTTTCCTTAACTGTACTACTAGTCCTTTTGGCCCAATCAATGTCTGTATAATTAAAATTAAAAGCATTATTAATTTGAGATAGCAATTCCTCTTCCTTATCAGAATTAATGGTTGGGGGTTTGTAACATATTCCTACCTTTAATGAATGTTTCTTTTTTTCTCCTATGCATATTTCTATCCATAAGTCTTTTACATCTTCACCAGTAGCATATTTACATACCATTAAAAAAAAAAAAAGTATATCCGTTGAAATGTAGAGCCCAGGGGCGCATGACCTGGCCATCATGGCGGACGGACGCATCCTGTCTTTGCTCCTTCACTAACTTGATGAATACCGCACAATCCCGACTCTTGACACACTCACCTAGCACCCAGTGAAACTAACTTACCTTCTGCAACAAGCAGTAAGCCTTGGGCCAGGTTCCAAAACCACCTGCAGTTCATTTTGTGGCCACATCAGACAAGGCCAATTGGAATCAAGGATCCGGCCACTCTCCTGATCCGCGCATCACAGGCTAGGTGCAGAGTCTCCTTGCTGCCCCATTCCCCTCTTCCCCCTCTGGACCGGTGGGTGTCATCCAGGTCCCTTCTTAAATACTATACTTATCTCCACTGTTGGCTATATACCACTCCTGTCTGCTTATGGTGGACGTTCATCCTCATCATGAACACACTGTGCAAATAAAGCATCAAGCCCTGACTGACCATATTAAGCAATCTCTGCAGAGGTTGGAGGAGATCTTACAAAACTTCTGGGATCAACTGGAGGCAAGAGTAGCAACATCTCAGCTATCTCATCAAGATGGAGGTCGGGGAGGCATGCAGTGGAGGAAGGATGGGCCTTTCTTGGGCACTATGTGACCACGAACAGTCGTTTACCACTACACTTGTCCACTTGGGCAGAAGGCTACCAGTGGTATGCACCCGTCGCACCGACCACACCGTCTGAGGATCAGATGCAAACAGCGGCGACTGACCACACCAACCCTCAGCTTAGCCTAGCTTGAATGTTATTTAAAATGTGCAGTTATTTTACATGCCTTGCCATTGTTTAGACATATATATTGTTAAGCTTGCAAATACTGTTGGGGTATTGCAGGATTGTCTGTTTATTACAACAAATATAAAGATTTACAAAAGAAATGTAGAGCCCAATCAAATGTTCTGACCAAGCATTATTTATTATTATTGTACTTTAGTTATAAAGCGCCATTACATTCCGCAGTAAAAGTACAATATAACTAAGAGACAATACATGAGGGCAATTTTCCTGTGTGAATTTACAATCTAGATCGAAAATGGGATAAGGAAGTGGGGACTGCAAGCATGACAATAATGTCCCATGAGGGTGTTTATTGATTAAGTGGAGAGCATTAGTTATGGAGTTAAATAGTAGGCTTTTCTAAACAATAATGTAATTATGGAGCATTTATGGCCATCCCTTAGACTTTATTAATTCTATACTTAGTGGAGGTTATCCAATACAAAACATACAACAGTTTGCTGTAGGCTGTGTTAGAGGTAGAAATATGGCAATAGTAACTAAAATTAACATTTTTTAAAAATTGTTATATTCTTTATTAATTTTCTTTCACTGACAAAAACATTAAACATATAAAAACAAGACAAAACAATACACACAATCTCGGCACATAGCTGTGTCTACCCTTTATGTACATTCAAAATATATATATATATATATATATAATTAAGCTGTTGTCCAGTAAGTCTATACTTAAATATATTTTGTTTCAAAAGATTATTAATAACAGGCTGTCTACAGACCTTTAATCTTTCATACTTAAATCTGTACATCTGAAATCAGAATATAAAACCTGCTTTCTTACGCAAGATGCTACCAAGGAGCTTGTTCATGCTCTAGTAATCTCTCGCATCGATTACTGTAATTCTCTCCTAATTGGTCTCCCCAGAAGCCGTACCGCCCACCTACAATCTGTGGTGAATGCTGCTGACCTTTCTCTCCTGTCGCTCCTCTCACACCTCTGTCGATCCTTACAGTGGCTTCCAGCCCCCTACAGGTGTCAATTTAAAATACTATTACCTATAAAGCTCTAACCAACTCTAGCGCCTCTAGTATTTCTTCATTGATTCATAGGTATGCCCCCTCTCGTTCTCTCCGCTCTACTGGTGACCTTCTCATGTCTGCTAATCGTACCCTTACTGCAAATTCACGCCTGCAAGACTTCTCACGGGTGACTCCTTTCCTTTGGAACAACCTGCCTACCCCTGTCAGACTCTCCCCTAGCCTTCAATGCTTTAAGAAGTCCCTCAAAACCCATCTCTTCAGGATTGCTTATGGCCTCCAAGAGTAAGTTCTATCTCTCAAACCTTCCTCTCGCTCTCTCCTATAGGACCACACTCCACTCTCACTTCCAGTTCTGCTACTTTTCCACCATGTCTATTTGCTGTCTATCTCAATACCCTTCTTATTGTGTTTTTATACACCACCTCCTCTTGAATGTAAGCTCGTTTGAGCAGGGTCCTCAACTACCTATTGTTCCTGTTACATTTTGTTATTGTCTCATTTGGTAAATTCCCCTTTTATTGTAAAGCGCTGTTGGATAAGCTGGCGCTATATAAATACCAATAGTAGTAATAATAATAATAAGGGGGCAGAGCCTGACAGCTAAGATGGCCGGTCGTGCTCTCTGAGAGCTCTGTCACCAGCGGGCAAAAATAAGCCTTTCCTGACCAAAATAATAGTGACAGCAGCTCAAGGTGCCTGGAGAGTGAAACAGGAATGAACAGGGACTGGGAGATACATGGCTCAAGCCGTTACACCACGAGACTACACTAACTGATCATGTGGCCTAATCCCAAGCGGGGCCTGGTGTCATGGGGAGGCGGCTGATCCCCCGGCACGGGACATGCTCACACTCGAGCACCCACAACAGCCCTGCTGCCCTCCCCCCCCGGGACCGACGGGGCTTATCCTGGTCTTTGCTGGGGACACTTACCTCAACGGCACAGCATGAACTTCTGCAGACTCTGAGAGCCCCTGAGATTGCAACCACAGTAGCACCCACGTGACCCAGGGAGAGCACGTGAGTCCAGCAGACTGCCACACTGAGCCCGCTGCTTACACCGCAAGGATAGATGCGATCTTCGAGGTATTCTGGCATAAACTTGAACAGCGCATACAGTTACATACCGATATCACACATAGTGACAGCCCATCAAAACATCCACATGGTGCACACAAAATGGCCACTGTGCTTAACCCCTGGCGCCCACAGGGCCAACTACACCGCCCAACCACGCACGCCAAGCCGCGGACACGTGCAACCGCACAGAGCACCAAACCTCCTTCTGGGCTGGGAGTCCAACAGGACCAATATCCTACCCACTGTCCACATACCCAGAGGGGCTTCGGGAAAGCAGAGCTCCGGAGGGCCCACGGTCCCAACCATGCATGGCGGGGGGACCCAAGGACACAGGGAAGTGACTCCCACATCAACCTGGGCTGGAGGATCTGAGCGGTAGCAGCACCACCACAACAACCTTCCAAGACACCCACTGAGACACTGCGGAGCCCCAGGGTGGAAGAAAGATGCCACACACGCCACACAGAGGTGTCTCCAACATGGCCCGCATGTGGTTGGCTGAAGGACACCGAGAGCAGCAGCTTGCCACGCGAGCATGGCATAGAGACTTTCTGTGCAAATTCAATTTAAGCTACTCGTGCTAATTCCCAGCGATACAAATGTAACATTTTAGTTACTTCTGTTGAATGTGCTGCTAGACAGACTTTATTCCAGATAAACAAGCTAGTTAATATGACCTAATTGAACCACATATTGTTGTTCTGCAAATAGACATATACTATAGAGATTCCGGTGCCAGCTTGTCTTAGCAGTATTAATCTTACTCTGTTTTATTCTTTTTAGTATACGCCTGTTTATAATTGTGATGCAACAGTTCAGTATGTCTGGCTTCTAAACTCTACTTAATCAACAGTTTAGCATGTTTATATTCTTTATATTCTGTGTTTTTATTTTTCTTTAACAGCAGTTTAACATGTCTACATTGTACTTAATATAAAATGAGGCAGTCATCTTGTGTACAATGCGTTCATCTCCCCTTCTTTATTCTGTATCATCCAAATACAATGCCTTAATAAAAGAAAGATTAATTAAAAATACAATAATAATAATAATAAAAATAATATGAACTTAAGACGCTTTACAAAGATAATTAACATTTAGTAACTCTTTAGGTGTCTCTGCCAGGGATCCTGCCTTAATTAAGGTAGAGAACAAATATTTTTCCCAACTTCCAATTGCTCCTTTCTCCTTATCCTCAAAGAGAAAAGGCAAATGATATAAAAATAAACAAAAGCACATTCAATACCCACACTGAAGGAAACCAGCCTTTTCCTTTACCGTTTAATATTCCCTCAAATGCCTTTTTCAATTTCCTCTATTCTCTTAATCCATTTATCCCAATCATATCTTATAAAACCTTCTTTAAATTGATTAGAGATTCCCAACTCCATTTTGAGCTGGAATAGCACTTGATTTATGACCATGGGTAAGTGGAGGCTAATACAGATCTCCAGTGCCTTGCTATTACTAATTCAGCTGCTTCCAGGATATGAATAATTATTTATCCACGGCTGGCGCTACCGTAAGGCGGCACAGACGGCCACCTTAGGGCGCACTGGCCCTGGGTCGCTAAAACTAAGTGACCGGCAGGAGGTGAGATCATAGAGTACCCCTGTCCCACCGGTCACTCTCTCTGCATCCATGCTGAATGCCTGAGTGATTAATTTACCCGGTCGTTTGCTGTGGTGCCAGTGTTTCGTTGTGTAAGGAAATAGTTTGTCCAGCCTCAGAGGGGATGGGAGCATCGAGGAGTAGCGCGGCAGCGCTTTAACAGCCTAAGGCTGGGATATCTGACGTCATATCCCGGTGGCGGGTGCTGTGAGAGAGAGAAGAGCAGCAACACCTGGTGAGACTTGCGTGGAACAATGATAGGAAACAGTGAGTGTGTATATATGAGTGAGTGAGTGAGTGTAATAGCTGGTGTGTATGTAACAGCCAGTGTATGTAACAGCCAGTGAGTGTGTGTGTAACAGCCAGTGAGTGTGTATGTAATAGCCTATGTGTGTGTAATATCCAGTGTGTATGTGTATGTAACAGCCAGTGAGTGTGTGTGTAACAGCCAGTGAGTGTGTATGTAATAGCCTATGTGTGTGTAATACCCAGTGTGTATGTGTATGTAACAGCCAGTGAGTGTGTGTGTAACAGCCAGTGTGTGTGTGTGTAACAGCCAGTGTGTGTGTAATAGCCTATGTGTGTGTAATACCCAGTGTGTATGTAACAGCCAGTGAGTGTGTGTGTAACAGCCAGTGAGTGTGTATGTAATAGCCTATGTGTGTGTAATACCCAGTGTGTATGTGTATGTAACAGCCAGTGAGTGTGTGTGTAACAGCCAGTGTGTGTGTGTGTAACAGCCAGTGTGTGTGTAATAGCCTATGTGTGTGTAATACCCAGTGTGTATGTAACAGCCAGTGAGTGTGTGTGTAACAGCCAGTGAGTGTGTATGTAATAGCCTATGTGTGTGTAATACCCAGTGTGTATGTGTATGTAACAGCCAGTGAGTGTGTGTGTAACAGCCAGTGTGTGTGTGTGTAATAGCCTATGTGTGTGTAATAACCAGTGTGTATGTGTGTAACAGACAGTGAGTGTGTGTAATAACCACTGTGTGTGTGTGTGTGTGTGTGCGTACAGACATGGAGTGTGTGTATGAGTCAGTGTGCATTTGTCTGTATATGAGCAAGTGAATGTGTGTGTATATAAGCCAGTGTGTGTGTGTGTCAGCAATGTGTGAGGCAGTGTGTGTGTGTGTAGTGTAGATTAGTAAAACTTTGTCATTGAGAGTAAGTATGGGTCAGTGAGTGATAGTGTGTGTCAAAGTGTTTCCATTCCTATATATTGTTTTTTTTTCCCATAAAAAAAAATAAAAACAAAAAGTAAATATATATATACCTACACCATGCTATTATTGGCCAATCTCATTATTAAAAGTAGATATCAAACTTTATTCATCAATCATATCGGAAAGACTTAAAAACATTATACCATCTGTGATACATTTAGATCAAGTGGGATTCGTCCCTGGAAGATCTTCAGTAAATAATATTAACATTTTTAAAATATTAATATTTTGGAAAAAAAAAATATATATATATATATATATATATGTATATATTTTTATATTTAATCTTTATTGAGTTTTCAGACAACAAAAAGCACGAAATAGCATACAATTGCTTTACATTGATGCGGTGGAATAAGTACAAGAAAAAAAGACATTAATATACATAATATACAATAAACATAATGTGAAAACTAGGCATCATGTCAGAAGTATCTCCATATCCTTCAAATATCACCCTGGTTAACCCTGATCCAATCTCATTTGAAAGACTGTCAGGGTGTCCTACTTAACCCCTTAAGGACACATGACATGTGTGACATGTCATGATTCCCTTTTATTCCAGAAGTTTGGTCCTTAAGGGGTTAAAGCTCTGTGGTCTCATCCAATTCTCCTTTCCCTCACTTTGCTTCAGAAGGTTAATCAGAGAATTGATCAGTTTTACCTGCAGTCTATAGGTTATTTCTTCATATAAATATGTCTATTGTAACTCACTTTGTACCTGATTCATTGTAGGCGAGATGGTAGACTTCCACCTATGCACTACACAAGATTTTGTCATCCCTAAAATGTGAATTATTAGGTTTAGGTGGGCCTCTTTCACTTCATATGGGAACATATTCAAGACGAAAATCTCTGGTTGTAGTGGCAACGTAGTAGCTGCGTATGCTTTGTGAATGTTGTAGTGCATGTTTTATGAATATTTTTCCAAAATTAATGTAAGATTTAAAATGACCAGAAACAATGTTAAAGTGTGCAACTCTCCTTGTGACATCTGCAGCGGACTGGTGATTTAGGCATGGACCAATCTATGTCGCGTTAGGTACCAACACATAGATCAGGGATAGGCAACCTTTGGCACTCCAGATGTTGTGGACTACATCCCCCATAATGCTGTTACATCCATAATGCTGGCAAAGCATCATGGGAGTTGTAGTCCAAAACATCTGGAGTGCCGAAGGTTGCCTCTGCCTGCCATACATAGTTTTTTAGTGTAATTCCCAGTGGTTTAAACATTTAGAGGCTCTAGTCATATGGATAAAGGATCTCCCCTAGTAAAGCTTTTATGTAAATCTGATGGACAGTTAACCACGCTTTAGAGTTTATTAGCCCTGTTGCAGTTTGAAGAGCTTTATAGCACAGAGACAGTGGTTTCCCTGGTACTGTATAAGCTGCGCACAATTTACCCTTTAGAGTAAGATCTTATCTGATGCAAAATGCAGTGGTGACTGTTCCCACCCGAGGGATTATAAGACTTGTGAGCAGTCACCCACTATGGTTGTCGAAAACATGTATATCGGCAACAACACGTAATAACTTTTACAAGACACTCCTATTGCCCCTGCAAACACAATATAAAATAACAATTTTTTAAATTATTTTTTTAAAGAGATTTTGCCAGGAGACTTTTCTGGACTTTCCAAGCAGATAGTAATATGCTCAGCCAATGTTCAGCCTATGTTACTACCCATAGGATATCTCCATAAGTAACATCTTCACAGACTCCAAACTACCTTTTTAGTGTCAATTTTGAAAGAGTCCTGCAACCAAACATGCATTCACACACATTACCAAAAAAGAGATATCTAACATAAAGCATAACAATCTTGTTAGTTCACAAGCGGCATCAGGCACAGAGTGGCTTCTTGACTTGTTATAAGAAGTGCTCCGAACCTTAGGCCAGGTCAAACGCTTTCAAGGATTTGCTGTAACACTGGGTGGTGAAAGTGCATGCTTTGGCCTGCCCGGCAACTAAGTTTGCAGTTTACACTCCTGTAATACTTTCATCCCCTCCTCCAGTGTCCGTAGGGCTCTCATCACACAACCTCGCAAGGCTGAGGATCAGATGCTTAGTGGGGAATCTTCATCTATAGACAATTTGTTTGTTCCTCAGAACTTTGGTGATTGCTAGGAATTCTTTGCTCTTTGCCATTGTTGTCGGAGACAGGTCTGAGAATAGCGATATCTCACCATACGGGTCTTAAAAATTTCAAGAAAATTTCCCAACTTTCAGGCTTCCCTCATCAGAGCCTCCTTGCGGTGGTAAAAATTGACTCTTACTATCATGTCTGTGGGAAGGTTGGGTGGCAGGCCTCTTCGTTTCAGGAGTCAGTGCGAATGGTCTAGCACTCCTAACCAATATTCGGTAGTAATATCTTGAAAAGTGATCAAATAAAGGCTGGTAGCTCTGACAAAGAAACCGCATTCGGTATCCCCCTAATGTGAATGTTGTTTCTATGGGATTGGTCTTCAACACTATTAGTGCTTTTCTATGTTTCCATGTATTACATGTGAGATTTACATATTAGAACTAACACCTTCATTCCCGAAAAGGATTTTACTGTCCATCTACCCTATATCCTTGGTGAGAATTATATTGCCATTAGCTGGTGCGTGAGAGCTAAAAGATAGCTCCTTCCTTGTGAGTGTATTTTGAATTACTCTATTTTCCACCTTTGGTTATATAATACACACTATAAGTATTTTCTTTACATATCACAAAACCTTCCTAAATCTGTGAGAATACCAAACTGTTGTTCCAAGTATCGATACTACCAAGAGTCCTCCTATACTATAAATGCTCTTTTTGGGACTATCATGTATCACCTATAGGACAATCTTAAGTGTACACTAGACCAGGGGTAGGCAACCTATGGCACGTGGTGAGGGACAATCTTCAATTTATGCATTGCAGAACTTACCGGAAGTGATCTGAGTTGACTTCATCCCAGGACTTGTCAATGGGAATCCACACTCGGGTAGAACAGCCTGCAGTAGCTGTCACAGCTCCTGCCCCTGACCTGTACCTTGCCAGCCAGGTCCCAACTGAACCCCGGGCAAGCAACCCACACTGCTAGATATAGACAGAGCTGCAGAATATGCCTCCCTTTCATCAGGGCCGTCTTTAATAATGGTTGGACCCTGGGCAAGTATTTGCTTGGGCCCCTGGACCCTGGCTCCCCACTCCCTGGCATGCAATATGTGTGTTACTAACAGATATACTGACACACAGATAAATATACTGACACACAAACACTGACAGACATACTGACACACACACACAGACACATACACTGACAGACATACTGATACACACTCGGACACACTGACACACACAGACACACATACTGTCAGAACTACTAAAACACACAGACATATACATTGACAGACATACCGACACACACACATACACTGACAAGTCGCTGAGGGTCTGCAGGGGCAAGAATTTTTTTTTGACAAGTTGCTGAGGGTCTGCAGGGGCAAGAAATTGCTTCTAGCACAAGCTTGGCCAAAATGTAGATCCCTAGCTGTTGTACAAGTCCACAATGCTTTGCTAGCTTGGGATCTACAATTGGCCCAGGGTTGTATTTAGCACTGAGCAATATGTGTGTGTTTGAATGTAAGCATGTTTTTGTAAGGAGTATGTGTGTGTGAATGTTGGCTTTTTAATGCAGGCGTGCATTTGTGTGTAGTGTATATACTGCCACACACAGATACACATACAGATACACAGACACACACAGCAACAGACACGCAAATACACAGACACAAAGCTACACACACTGACACATACACAGAGATACACCCAATGGTACTTACACACATTTACACAAAGATACATACACAGACATCTGTTGGGTAGGTGAGTATGCCACAGTTAGGGAGTGAGAGTGACAGGATTGGGGATTTGAATGTGTGTTTGGGTTTCTAAGTGATTGTGGGAGGGTGGCGAGTGTAAAAGGGGTAGAGGTGGTTAGTGTGACAAGATTGGGAGGGGGCTAGTGAGACAGGGCTGGTGGGGCTAGTGTGACAAGGCTGGGGGGGCTAGTGAGACAGGGCTGTGGGGCTAGTGAAGGGCTACTTGTGAGACAGGGTTGGGGGGGGCTAGTGAGACAGGGCTGTGGGGGCTAGAGAGACAGGGTTGGGGAAGCTAGATAGACAGGGTTAGGGGTTAGAGAGACAATGTTAAGGGGTTAGAGAAACAGGGTTAGAGGGTTAATGTGACTTTGCCAAACCTGACCTTTTGTGCAGACAGGGGAGGCAATAATTAATTTCATGGTGGTCCAGTGAGTCCCTGGTGGTCCGGTGTGCTGCTGGTTCGCTCCCTGGTAGTTCATTGTGTTGCTAGTGAATTCCCAGGTGGTCCAGTGTGTTCTGGGACTGTCACACTCCTCTGCAGTTCCGGTGCTCTGTGATGATGTCAAAGTGCAGGCTGGGAACCTGGCGCCCGTGTCTGACACTCACAGTGCACCAGAACCGCGTGGCTGTGCGGCACACCCAGCAGCACACTGGACCACCAGGGAGTTCACTAGAAACACACTGGACCACCAAGGATTCCATTTGTAACAGCTGGCAGGGAGATCTTTTGATCTCCCTGCTGGCTCAAGGAAGGGGTCTCCACACCCCTCCGCTGCTGCCCCCTCAGTGTGCAGGCCCAGTGTCTGCAACTATTTATTTTAGGTGATCGGTGATCCTAAAATAAATTGTTGTGGGTAGAGGGCAAAAGGGGCAGCTGCTTTGAGCCTCCCAGGAGTAACTGGGCCCGGGGCAGCTACCCCGTTTGCCTGCGTTAAAGACGGCCCTGCCTTTCATACAAAAAAAAAACAAACAGTCCACAAGCAAACACACATACACATTCTCCACAAACACAACACCACTGACATACCACATACACACACAACCTACAAGCACTCTTACATGCAATACCCCATGCAGCCCCACACATACACACACCAAACACACAATGTGGCATATCTTCCACACACACAATTCAACAAGTACGTAGCCCACATTCATAGGTATCATACAGAATACCACAAACTACTCACAAACGAATACAATATAATAGGCCACATTCGAACAAATACAATGCTACAAAGCAACTGCAACACCCATAAATAATATGGCAACATACACAGTTCAGTTTAAAAACTTAGGACCGGCACACCAAAGGACTTCAAGATCTTATTTTGGGACAGTATTACTAAAAGGTTGCCTAGTTCTGCACTAGACAGTATTGCTCATTTGTATTCATATTATTATTTGGCACAACCTGTTTTTCTTTTCTTGGTATTCTCCCCAACCATCTTGGATTGTTAGGGTATCCAAGTTACAGAGTTCTGCTGCCATTGAAGTCAGCGCTGTATCATCCTCTCCTCACTTCTATAATTTGGAACCTTACCAAACAATAGTAAACCGAGTACATATTTTGTATTATTAATATTGATCAATTGTTTTTTTTAGGGGATAAAAGGCGATCTAGGATTTCCTGGAGACACTGGCCAAAAAGGAGAGAAGGTATTACATTTTAACACAGATTGCAAACGAGAACCTGTCCTATGACCAGTTTTTTACAGTTTTACTGTAACTCAGCAATAGAAAATATATAATATATGATATAAGATATCTTCGCAAGGGGATGTGATAAATAGTGAACATTTGGTGTGATTTCTACATAATTAAAACACTTCTCTTTGTTGGAGTCAGTCGTCAAATTGCAACTGAGACTCCATAGATTAATGTATAAGCCTCACGGATGAGAAATATCTGCAACAATTTAACAATTCTTCTGCTATATGTGCCACCAGTATTTCTTGTACTATATATTAAATCTCAACATTAAATGAATTCTGAAATGATCTGCAAGCAAAAATTCTTATGAAAAAAGACACTGCATTGGCATAATTAGAGATGAACACATAACACTGTAGTGACATTAATATCGTATTGAAGACTAGATGTATTACATGTATGTATAAAATGATCTGCCCAAAAGCCTGAAGTGTTATATAACCAGCAACACAATTAAGGATAGCTACATAGACAGTAAATATATTGATGGCGGATGACTTAATTTTAACAAGTTGAAAAATTAGTGTTGCACAATTGTTTCAGTTTTAGACATGAAAGTGATGGTGTTTTAGATATGTGCGGAAGTGCAAAAATGTGTAACAAATTAAAAGAGAACAATATATATCACTTTATAATTAATATACTATTAGTTAAAAGATGTTTCTCTTTATCTTAAGCCATAAGACCGATAAACAGTTATCACTTAAAGGGACACTTTTGTCACCATATCAACTACAGCTTGATGTAGTTGTTCTGGTGAGTGTAGTCAGTCCCTGGAGGCTTTTTGCAGTAAATACTGTCTTTTCAGAAAATAGGCATTGTTACAGCCTGGGGATACCTCCACTGAATACATCTCAGATGTGCTTCATGAGCCAGTGCCATTCAGTCTCTACACCCTCTGCAAGGAGACATTGCACTTTCCTCATAGAGAAAAGTTCAGTGAATTGACAATCTCAGCCAAATTATTCATTCTGGCTGTGACTGACACAGTCTGCATTAAAACAAAAATGGTTTCATATTCAATCACATGTTAACTTATTTTAAAAGTTTGTACCTTCTACTCTCTAAATTGAACTTTAATTACATACAAGAGGCTCCTGCAGTTTATGACAATCTACTAACATAGCAAGAGATAAGAAATTCTAAATTAAACAGGATTTCCAATAAAGTGTAAATATTAGATGACGTGTTACAGGAAGTGTTTAGGAAGGCTGTAAAAGTCACATGCATGGAGGTGTGACTAGGGCTGCATAAACAAAGTGATTTAGCTCCTAAATGGCAGAGAATTGAGCAGTGGGACTGCAGGGGCATGATCTATATACCAAAACTGCTTCATTAACCCCTTCAGGACGGAGTCAATAGTGCACATTCTGATCAAAACAAAACGTAAACAAAAACTGGAATTTGCGCTATATATCTGTTCAACTGTAATTCACTGCTGTCACAAGTGCACCCACACTTATTATATATCATTTTGTTCAGGAGAAACAGAGCTTTAATTTATCATTAACTATTCATATATGGAACATAATTTATTGTGAATAAAATAAAAAAAAATTGAGAAAATTAGATTTTTCTTTTTAAATTTGTATTTCCGTCTGACATTTTAGCTGTGAATGTCATAATACTGTTGGGTTTTACTGCAAATAAAATGCACATATTTGTAATCAGCGATGTCTCACAAATACAACAGTACCCCCATTAATAGGTTTTATGGTGTTTTGGAAAGTTACAGGGTCAAATATAGAACGTTCCATTTTCAAATTGAAATTTGCCAGATTAGTAATGTTACCTTTGAGACAGTGTGGTAGCCCAGGAATGAGAATTACCCCCATAATGGCATACCATTTGAAAATGTAGACAACCCAAGGTATTGAAAGTAGGGTATGTTTAGTCTTTTTTAGTAGCCACTTAGTCACAAACACTGGCCAAAGTTAGCGTTCATATTTGTTTTTGTGTGAAAAAAGCAAAAAACTAATATTTGGCCAGTGTTTGTGACTAAGTGGCTACTAAGAAAGACTGGACATACCCACTTGCAATACCTTGGGTTGTCTACTTTTGCAAATGGTATGCCATCATGGGGGTAATTCTCATTCCTGGGCTACCATACGCTCTCAAAGGCAACATAACCAATCTGGCAAATTTCAATGTCAAAAAAATGAAATGCAAACCTTATAAGTGACTCTCTAACTTTCCAAAACACCATAAAACCTGTACATGGGGGGTACTGTTATTCTCGGGAGACTTCACTAAACACAAATATTAGTGTTTTAAAACAGTAAAACATATTACAACAATAATATAGTCCATAAAAGTGCCGTTCGTTTGTAAAAAATGCAAAAAACGTCACTTTTACTTAAAATATCATTGTTGTAATACAATTTACCAGTTTGAAACACTAATATTTGAGTTCAGCAAAGTCTCCTGAGTAAAACAGTACCCCCTATGTACAGGTTTTATGGTGTCTTGGAGAGTTACAGGGTCAAACATAGTGATTGCGAATTAAATTCTCTGCACTTTCTCCCTGTGTTGTCAGGCATGTCAATCAAATTTTAATTAATCAAATCACATAATTATGTTAAAAGATTACTTAAATATACATGTAGAATTTTAATATATATGCATTTATAGGTATTTAAATTCTACATGTATACTAATGTAATCTTTTATGTAATTATATGCTTTTATCTATCTATATATATATATTTGTGGTTATTTGTATTTTATATATAGATAGATATATATAGAATGTCATTCTAAGTGTATTTTGTTACCAATATATATATATTAATAACAAAATACAGTTAGAATGAAATTACATATGAATAGTGATGTCCCGAACGGTTCGCCGAACGGTTCGCCACAGACGGCGAACATATGACCCAGTACCTCACAGTCAGCAGATACATTCCAGCCAATCAGCAGCAGACCCTCCCTCCCAGACCCTCCCACCTCCTGGACAGCTCACTAAGAATGCAGCTTCAAAATGGATGCTGTCCAGGAGGTGGGAGGATCTGTGAGGGATGGTCTGCTTCTGATTGGCTGGAATGTGTCTGCTGACTGTGAGGTACAGGGTCATATGTTCGCTGAACCGTTCGGCGAACCGTTCGGGACATCACTACATATGAATATATAATTTATATTAAATTTTGTTTCAATATTTTATTTATTTATTTTATTATTTTATTTATTTATTATTGTAATTATACGGATATATATATAATATATGTGTATATATATTATATGTATATAATATATATACATATTATATATATGTAACGTCATTCTAAGTGTATTTTAATACTAATATATGTACTTATATTAATATTAAAATACATTACGTATGACATTACATATATATATATAATATGTACATATATTATATATATAATATATATACATATATTATATATATATATAAATATATTTATTTTATTTTAAAACATGTTTAATTAATTTATTTTACATTTCCCACCAGCAGGGGGACTGTCTGACATTTCAGACAGTCCCCCTGTTGGCAGATCCACAGCCAGCTATAGGGGGCCATGTGATCGCTCTTTGAGAGCGATCACATGGCCCCCAGGGGCTTCTTTTGCCGGGGGAGGGCTGCCTGGGCTGTCAGGCAGTCCTCCCGAAGCGGAGCGCCGGTAAGGTGAGTATACCAGGCGCTCCAGGGCTCAAAGCCGTTACAGTGTTCTATGCCGCCACAACGGCTTTAAAGCCCAATTAAAGCGGGACAGCATAGAATGCCGTAACGGCATT
Source organism: Pelobates cultripes (assembly GCA_933207985.1). Lineage (NCBI taxonomy): Eukaryota > Metazoa > Chordata > Amphibia > Anura > Pelobatidae > Pelobates > Pelobates cultripes. The sequence continues at coordinate 149,441,098 of OW240914.1, read as the reverse complement.
AAGGGGTGAAGCTAAATTTGTTTTGGTGACTATTGTTTTCCTTTAAGCTATTTTCCAGGAAAACTATTTGTACATTAACCCCTTAAAGACACATGACGTGTGACATGTCATGATTCCCTTTTATTCCAGAAGTTTGGTCCTTAAAGGGTTAAGACAAACCCTTAATTTTGTGCTTTTTTAGGTTGATAGCAGATACACATTTTTTCTGTGAAGTAGATACTTTTCACAGAATCTGAGTCGATAACATCATGAATACAGTACTACTAATACATCTAAAATCACATTTTCTTTCAGGCTTGTTCTAGCAATTCTATATTACTGTGTTTAGTTGATGTTATGCCCTAGGTAGCTCAAAAGAAATGGTAACTGCCCCCATTAAATTTTAAGAATGAACCAGAGTTATTAAAAATGGCACAGCTCAACACCTTCCTCTACATGTCAGGGAGAGACAGAAGCTATTATGTTACAGTTCTACCCTATCCCTAAATGAGTTTTACTGGTTGCCTTGCCTCTTAAAAATAAATCTTATAAATATAATCATGATGTAATCATTTTTAGTGACGTACTTCATTTATGTATATGTTTTATTATGATTATTATTTAACTCTATCTGCAATTAAATTAACTTGATTATATTTGTTAATAGTACATGTCCAAACTTTTTTGTTTTATCAACATTTTTGAGCGGTTGTGGGGGACATTTGCATTAAATTTAATTATGTTGTTCTACCAGGGTCTACGTGGATATCCTGGTACAATAGGAGGACCTGGAGCTGAAGGAGTTAAAGTTAGTGCATTTTACTCACTTCTTTTCAACAATTTTTGTGTAAAAGCTCAGCCCAGTGACTTGAAAGTATGGTGGAAAGTAATGCTAAGTAAAATATGGTTAACACAATTTTAAAGTGTAAAAATGATACCTCAATGTTTGCATATTGGGAGACATCTTAAGTTTTTGATATAAGACTAATGCTTACCATTTAATTGAAAATGTATATATGTATGTATGAATATATTGAACTTTCTTATGCTCATTATGTTTTAATGTCTCTTGATGTACTTCATGTTTGCTGGTAATGTCTGTGGATGGAGAAATGTTTACCCCATTTTCAACTTTTTATCTTTTTTACCCTTTCCCATTTGTTGTTGTCTTCCCTTTTAAAGTGTTTTTTGAGAAAATGTAATAGCAATTATTTTGGGGGAAAAGTAACAACATGCTAAACAGTATAAATATGGGTCCCAAACATTTTAAATTTGTTGTAAACAAATGTGTACCAGTATATTGATTCTTAACATACAACAGTGCAGAACTGACTGCACCAAAGCAGAAGAAATACAGGCATATGTGGACAAGAACGACCAAGCTGTTCTATGATCACTCTATGGTCCACAGCCTTCTGGTAGCTATCCTCTTTCTCGGTCAGATGGCACCACCAGACGCAGCTTCTCCAGAGGGGGGAAAATGTTTTGAAGCAGTTCTTAATTGTCCCTCAGTCATCAACATTGAAGCTATTGTTAAGATGCCCAAGATTTCAGTCAATCACTTCAAGTACCAGCTGTCAAGTGGCAAAGCCCCAAGATCAAATGCCATACCAGCAGAGGTGTACAACGTTTTTGGACTTGGTGCTGTTGTGAAAATTTACTGAACTGTTCCAGTTGTTCTAGAAGCAGTCATCCATTCCACATGAATTTAGAGATATGTCCATCATACACCTCTATAAGAAGGGTAATTGCCATGGAATACGTGGTTGAGCCGCAGGCCATGGTAGAAGAACTTCTGTTCCCCTACCCGGTCAAACAGGAAGTGCTCACAGAGAGCACAGAACTGCTTCCTGTCAAACAGGGGAGAGGAACAGAAGCTCCTCTACCCGCGGTTTGGCCATGCTACAACAAGGTACAGGGAGGGCTGGGGGCTAATGGGACACATGGAGGGCTGTGGTGGGCTAATGGCACACATGGAGGATTTGGGAGCTAATGGGACACATGGAGATCTGTGGGGACTAAGAGCCACATGAAAGGGGCTTTGGGGAGAAAGAGACATACAGAGGGCCTGGAGAAAGGACACACAAAGAGGTTTGGATGAATAAAGGAGTGGCTGTAAGAGACACACAATGAGTTTAAGACACATAAAGGAAAAAAAAAGGAGATAAGAAATGCTAAAGCAGGTAAGACAATTAAAGAGGGGATAAGAAACACAAAAGGGGGCAAGATATTCAAAAGGGAGGTTAAGAGAAACAGGTGAAGATGTATTTTTTGTAGTGGGGGAATGCATCTTTGCCTATGTCTCCTTGAAACTCAGGTCTTCAGAAGGGGAGACTATGCTGAAGATGACAGTATGATGACTCATGTACTGGATGATGTTAAAACATCTGAGGCCTTCCCAGTCATCAATGGCATCAAGCAAGGGTGTGTTTTAGCACCAACTCTGTTCAGCATGATATACTCTGCTACTCTGACTGATGCCTTTCAACACTGCAGTGAAGGGGTATGCCTTCAGTAAAGAACTGATGGGAAATCATTCAATCTGAGGGGACTTAGTGCCATCACAAAGGTGAAGGAAATTGTTCTCTGAGACTTTCTCTTTGTCGATGATTGTGCTCCGAATGCTAGTACTGATTCAGAAAGAATTCCATCAGCTTGGGACAACTTTGTTTTTGCCATTAACATCAAGAAGACTGAGGTCATGCAACAGCCAGAATATTGTTGTTTAGCCCTCCATTGCATTGAGCAGAGTCAAACTCAAATAAAAACATTACGAATGCTTAGAATTCTGGTTTCCAGTAGTGAAATGCATGTACATATACATACAATGCTGTTGTTGAATGGGACAAAGAGATTTTACATTTAACCCCTTAAGGACACATGACATGTGTGACATGTCATGATTCCCTTTTATTCCAGAAGTTTGGTCCTTAAGGGGTTAAACTTATTTTGTTAGCCCAATACCTATATATTTCTATTATACATTATATGGTCAGCAAAATCTCTTTTATACATGTAAAGGTATTTTCTATTAGCACAGTACCTATATGTCTATAATGCATATTATGTGGTCCGCTTAAGCTCTCTTATATATATACATTAAATCATTTTTAAGGTAACAGGAATTCTTATCAAATATTTTAATAAAATCTTCACAAGTAGATTGTAGCTGCTCTTTATCCTTGATGCTAAAAAAAAGTTTCCCAAATGTGAATGTGTTTTTACAGAAAACTTCTGACAATGCTTTTTACAGCCATGCAAAGGTCAGAAGGCAATGATCTGAGCTTCAGCTATATCTAGGCATACATGTAAAAATTAGAGAACTCTCTAAGACAGGCTTGAGCCGTGCTTGAGGTGTACCGGTGCATAACTGTAACAGTACCAATTAAAGTCACGCACCACTACATCCAAATACATTTCCGACAAATTTTCATCTGGTCTAGAACTTAATCAATTTTACCGTAAAATCTTTACATTTTATACCTAATAATTTGCTTTCTACTTGCATTCTAAAGTAATTAAATATATCAAATACATAAAATACCAAGCTCATAATTGTTTGTTACATTATCCATCCGTCCATCCAGCATTTCATAACTTCTGATATGTGAGATGTATGTGATATCCCCTGTCTTTAAATATGCTGTGTTAGCGCAGTGTAGGTTTATAGCATTTTATTAATTTCTCATTGTTTCATAATTGTATCATTACATTGATAGGGTGAAACTGGAAGGCAAGGTGATCCTGGGATGCCTGGAGCAGAAGGCCCCACTGGACCAAAGGTCAGTAGTTAAATCTATTGTATGATCTTGATTTCCAAATGAACTGCTTAAGTTATGTAGACTGCTTTTAACTACATCATAATTTCTGTATTAGTTCTTAATAATATATTAACAGGTTACTACTATCACCATGACCATTTCAATGTATTGATGTAGTCATATTTCCAGGAATCTTTATGTACACTGTTTCACTATGAAACACGGCACATTCTAAGTTTAACCCTTTTGCTGCTGGAAGTGTAACTCCACCTATAGAAACATCACTAGGGAGTCATTAGCCAGTCCAGAACAAGAGTTTCTATGTACAGAATGTCATTCATTGGTTGAGAGTGGTCAACTGACACTTAGCGGTCTGTAGTGGTTATGATGCTTGGAATATTAATTTAAGGTAACACTAATAACAGGAATACTAAGGAGTATTGCAAGATAGTATTGTACACTAGTACATAGCATGCCTTTTGATTTAAGTCTATTCTAAATATCATTGTAACTGTGATTTTGCTATGACTGTAAAGACAAATGGGGCAACCAGGTGTAAACTTTTAATTTATGTAACAAAGTGCAAGGCATAAGAAGAGATTAGGCCGATATACGAAGCATTAAATGTTAGCTAAGGAGAGGTTGAATGTACGTCACCACTTAATTACAAAGTTACTCTGATGCTTATGGCTGCAGTTAAATGAATTATTTTACATTTCTTATATTGAATCATTATCCAAGGTTCTTACTGGGTCCAATAGAAAATTAAAATAGGCATCGGGGAAAACTGATTCTGATTACTTACAGCTTAAACTGCTTCCAAAGACTCTCCTCAATTTATGCCTTCCTGTGGTCACCTTCAAAGGGCTCCGACAGTGGATGGGTGGGGTGCTCAGCCAAATAGAAATCTGGTCTGGGTTTCAAATCTACACAGAACAATTCCCCTTGTAAAAGTATAAACTGTACTTTGTTTTCTGTGTGAAGTTTATAGTATATATTTTTGCAGTTACTTTATGGCAGTACCACTGCTTAGATATGCATATTCCAGGTGTCCACCAATTCCCCTTTTTTGTGAGTAGATTTTTAATACACCCATCCACTGTAGGTACCTCTTTGGATGTGACCCCAGGAAAGCATAAATTGAGGAGAGTCTCTGGATTACGTTTCAGCAGTCTCTGGATTACGTTTCTTCCCCATATTTGCAGTTAGCATGTTTATCTTCTTCCCCATATTTGTTTGGATAGGTGATTTTAAGTAGCGTTGCAAAACTGTATTTTTTGTGTGTGTGCTATTCAATACTCTATCAGCTGCTATTAACATTCAGGAGCTTCGGGGTCAGGGGCTGTTAAATAAAGAGGGGTGGTGACAGGACACTGTCCATCCGCTTCCCTTGGTACCATGGTGACGCTAATATTAAAATATTAAAGTGGACATTATGTCCTTGCTTACTGGAATAGAATCACCAAATGCAATATTTTGTCATTTGAACCAATCTGAACAGTTAAATACTGTATTGGGAGCCAATAATTTGCTGATAAAACATTTAAATTGAGGCCTATATAAGTTAGTGACCTTTGACTTGAAGACACCGTTCCTCTTTCCTATTTCTTGGCCAGTATAGTCTGTCTTCATACAGTCATTGCCACATTAAATCATTTTGCATATTTTGTGAACAGTGTATCTGCACACTGACTCTTTGGCCTATTTGAAACTCCATCAGTTTATATAATGTCAAATCATTGAACAGCTGATAGAACTTACTGCAGTATTTTGCCATACAGAGACTTGTATCTAATAGTGTAAAAATAAGCAATAGCAATTATTCTATCAGGCCTAGTCAGTTGTCTCCTCCTCCAAAATATTGACATAAAGCCAGTGAGTTTACTTATAAAACAGTGATTTGAAAATCAGATTTGCAAAATTTCAACCACAATAGCTTGGAAAACTTTGCTATATCCCCAACCTGGCTGTTATGCAGGGCCAGATTAAGAGCCCAGTGGGCCTGGTGCTGACAATTATGAGGGGCCTAGGTACAGAATCTTATCGACCAAAAACACTAAAACAGTCATACCTCTCAAGCATTATGTAACTGGTGGAAGTGTTGCCAGAGGGAAACTCGTAGGATGCAGCAATAAAAAAAACTCAGATTCTCTTAAAATATGCTAATCTCTCTCTAATTCATGCTATCATCTTTCAAGTAATTCCATATCTCCCCATGTCTCCAAGTGTCCACATGTCTCCCAGTGTCTGTGTCCCCATGTTGCCCAGTGTCCCCATGTAACCCAGTGTCCCCTAGTGTCTGTGTCCCCATGTCACTAGGGGACACAGAGACATGGGAACACTGAGACACTTGGGAAAAATCGAAGACATGGGGACACAGACACTGGGAGACATGTGGACACTGGGAGACATGGAGACACTGAGACACTAGGGACACTGGGAGACACTAGGGACACTGGGAGACATGGGAACACTGAGACGACACAGACACTGGGAGGCATGGGAATACTGAGACACTAGGGACACTGAGACACCAGGGACACTGGCTGGGAGACATGGGACACTGAGACACTTGGGGACATTCTGTCCCTAGTGTTTCAGTATCCCCATGTCTTCCTGTGTCCCCAAGTGTCTCAGTGTCCCTATGTGTGTCTGTTTCCCATGTCTCAGTGTCCCCATGTGTGTCTGTGATCCCAAGTGTCTGAGTCCCATTGTCTCCCAGCGTCCTCTAGTGTCTCAGTGTTTCCTAGTGTTTGTGTCCCCATGTCTCAGTGTCCCCATGTGTGTCAGTGTCCCCATGTCTCTGTGTCCTCATGTGTCTTAGCGTCCCTAGAGGTCTCCCTTTGTCCCCATGTCTCACAGTGTCCCCTAGTGTCTCAGTGTCCTCATGTCTCCCTGCAGCCTTTACCCCATCCCTCACTTCCCTGAGCTGTAGGTTGTCTCTGCAGGCTGGGAGCTGCTGTTTGGACTCTCTGTGCTGTGTAGCTGCTCCCCCACAGATTAGTGAGTAGAGAGATGCAGGTATATGCTGTAACTTCCTAACTCCCCTAGTGGCCGGTGCTGGTATTGCAGAGTAATCTTTGTTTATACTGAGAAAAATACCGGCATTTGTATTGCCGGTATTACTGCAATATCGGCACCGGCCAGGCAGCCTCAAATAAATACCGGCCAGGTGGCAAACCTAAGAGTAGTGTGTAAAAAAAAATATATATATATATATATATTTAAATCGATGGGCCTGTTTAATGGGCATGGGTCTGGAGCTGCAGCTCCATCAGCCCCTATGTTAATCCGGCCCTGGTGATATGGACTAAATCCAGATTTAGCATATAAACATCAAACTGTCAGAATCAATTTTTAGAATACTAGATATTCTGCACACTGTTTTGTGACTCTGTACTGGAGGTGAGATCGACATTTCTATTATATTATATTTACAATATGAATCCACTGAAATAAATATCTGCTTTGCTTTGTAATGAGATTTAAGACCCTTTCATTGAATATAAAAGGCTGTAGAATCTTGCTAACATATATGTTCAACTGCACAGGGTGAGAAAGGAGAGAAAGGTATAAATGGAACCACAGGAATCATTGGAGACAAAGGTGACAAGGTGAGAATAAGTGCATTATAGACATTATCTTGAACTCATCTTGTAAATGTAAACACTTATGGCTTGTTTCCTTTGACTATGCTCCTACTTACGGCCAGACACTACTTGCTAAAATGCTTGATGCTACTTTTAGCAAGTAATAGTTGTTAACTAACTGCCATACTTCACCAGTACCAGGTGTTGCCACATAAAGCCATGTACAAAAGCAAAAAATAGTTCTGGCATAATTCCCATAACAGTGACTTTATTCTGAACCTGCAGCAATGTTTTAGCATCAGTAAGGGCTTTTATCAGTGCTTTAGCACATTTGATAACAACCCTTATTGGGGCTAACATATTCTGGAGGATTCTGAATAAAGTCGCTGTTATGGGAATCCATGTGTGCCAAACCTTCTTTTTGCTTTTGTTTCTAACCTTCTGGATTGCCATCTGCGAAAAATGTGAAGTATATCCCTGCCCATTTCTTGGTAGTGACAGTGACAATCCCTAAGTAGCAGCTAACAGTTCCTGTTATTCTATATAGGAACAGCTATGCAACTGGTTTCCAGCCCTGTCAATACTAATTACCAGCTGCTGATAACCCAAAAAAATTAAAAGGAACACTTCAGGCACCAAAGCAACTTCATCTAAATTAAGTCATTATGGGGCCAGAAAGCAACCAGGCACACTATTACCTTCAAGGGTTAAACTGTTCAACAATGGTTTAACCCAGAAGTTGCCTCCAGCAGGGATATCACCACTCCCCTGGCAGATAGGCCATTGATTGGCTGAGAGCGTCAGTTGACGCTCTCAGCCAGTCAGTGACTCCCCATTCACAAAACTGGCTTGCACAGAAATTTACCTTTTTACACGCCAGTTTTGTGAATGGGGAGTCACTGATTGACTGAGAGCGTCAGCTGCACTCAGCCACAGAAGGTCTGGGCTGGGTTAGTAGGAGAGGGCTTGCAAAGGTTTCAGACATGAGATCTGCAACTTTTGCAAGCAGTTTTTATATATTCAGAAAGAAAATGCATAATCAATGTGCTGAATTATAAAAAAAAAATTAAAACAAATTCCATTATAGTGTTGCTTTAAAGTAAAGGTAAATAGGAATTCTAGTGACTACAACTGCTTCATCTTACTGAAGTCCATTGTTCCAGTTTCTATTGATATTTTCACTTTTTGTCAATTAAAAAAGAAAGACACACCCTTCACACATAAAATACTTCAGTAACTTTAATTGTTTGGCGTGTTAATTTAACTCAGTGTGATGGTAACATGGAGCTTAAATACTTGTGTATGAGTTACATTTCTTTGAACTCTACAATCCGATTATTACTTTAACTTTACCCATAGAAAACCTCATAGGTAACCTTGGACCCTACCATCCTAGCAATGGCAGGTTGATACCATAACTTAATATATTATATTCTAAATTAATTTCATACACTAACAATTATGTGGCCGAATCATAAGTAATAATAAATTTTACACATTGTAGTAAAAATTGTGTTGTGTGCCAGGAGATAGGCATATGGGCCGATAAAGATATTGTGATTTACATGTCCTGCTAAGCTGGTGTATAGGCCAAGAAGATGTTGTATTTCTGATTTTAACGTGTTAATACAGCTTTAGAAGAAAGTTCTGCAAAGTAGACAATAACTAACAGCTAATAGTACTTAGATATATCGGTTTCTACTGATTTGTGTAATATTGGCCTGATGTGATGATATCATGATTTAATATTTTTGGATACACCTTTTAAATATTTTTTGACATATTAAAATATAAACAAAATATCACATATACAAAATCTATATATAAAAAAAATCACAATATAACAAAATTAAAATATGTTCATATTTAAGCATTTTTAAATGTTTATACAAAAATATTAAAGTAAGTCCATAGTTGGATTTATAGACACAAAGGTGAATGGCTCCATATTTTAATATAATAACAGGGGAAAATCCCATGTACTCAGACAGACACATAATCATGGGGCCCATTTTTACTATATAAAAGAAAGAATATATTAGACATGTCCACAGTTACCTAATTTGATAATAATCACCACATAAATACCTGGAACCTGTAAAAGGACTCCGTAGATTTGAAGATGTATGAGAGTACCTTAATAGAGTTAACCCAACATTAGTTAGCTTTTCATTGATTGAGTATGGATCTTTATATTGTTATAATATTTTTAGAGTACATATGTCACATAATGAATGCTAATAAATGTATTCACATAATACAAACACTGAATGAGTTTCCTTTAATGTGCTATCAATGCTCCCAAAGTACTGGATTTATCATTTTTGTATGCTTATTGCAGGGCAGTAAAGGATCTCCTGGGCTAAGTGGCTTTAGGGGACCAACTGGACAACCAGGGCAGGTTGGAGCACCTGGGTCTGCAGGACCTGAAGGATCCAAAGGCGAGCCAGGTCGTAAGGTAAACCGCAACCAAGACTTTGTTTCTTTCTTGCTTATGCAAAGAAATCAATGATTGCCACTGAAAATTGGTCTGTTATTTAAAACACCAAATATTTGGAATCACAAGTAAGTATGTTACAATGTCCATGTTGTATTGTTCCACAAGAGAGATAAGTGCTAATTTAGGGGGTTCACCAAAGATGATTTCTCCTAGATTTTTACATTGTTTGACTTGCTATTGCATGCTGTTCAATATAAAATTTCTTTTAATCCATAAAAGTTTTGAATAGACTCATTAGATTTACACTATAGTCACCAGAAGAACTACAGCTTAATGTAGTTGTTCTGGTGATTATAGTCAGTTCCTGTAGATGTTTTGCATTAAAAACACTGTCTTTTCAGTTAGCCTAGGGATACCTCCTCTGGCCACTCCTCAGATGGCTACTAGAGGTGCTTCCTTGGGCACATGCTTCCTACATGGAGACACTGAACTTTTCTCATAAATATGCATTGATTCAATGCATTTCTATGAGGAGATTCTGACTGGCCAGGGCTGTGCTTGGCTGTGCTAATTCTCCCCCTGATCTGCCTCCTTGACAATTTCAGCCAATCCAATGCTTATCTATTGGAAAACATTGTGATTGGCACTTCTGATGATGTCAGCCAAGGAGGCAGATCAGGGGCAGAGCCAGCACCAACAGACTGGAATAAAGTTAAGATTGTACTATATTTAGGGGTAAGAGAGGGGGACAGCGGGGCTAGATAGTGTTTTTAACATTTTAGGGACAGGAATACAGGTTTTTTGTTCTCAACCCTATAGTGTTCTTTTAAACATTACATCCCTAGACACTGACAATACTCAGATTCTAAAGTTATTTTTTTGGAAAACGTGTGTTAGTGAAGAGGTTAATCAATATAAATGTAGGTAATTTCTCCTGCATAATGTGTAATATTTATGTATGTATAAATATGTTACCAGGATGGATACTTTATTCTCATTTATACGTATGTACATTGGAGCATATATAGACACAATATTACACAAGCAGCTTTAGCTTTGTAAATACATGTTTGTGTTACTGACCCTATAGTGTTCCTTTAATGTCAACAAAATCAAGGATATTTCATGAGAATTGAAATTGGAAATTAACCAACGGTAGGGTCCAAAATAAATTTTGTGCACTTTAAAATTTGACTTTTTCCCAAGAACTATAAACTGTTAACATATTTTATTCTGTTCCTCGTGTGAATATTTTAAACCAAAAATAAAGAACATTTTTTGCTTATTAGCTCTGACCTGATAAAAGGGAGGTTAGCTTCTGAAAGCTTGTTAATGTAGGATCTTGTTAGTCTGTTTAAAACACAGTACTGAAACTCAGAAATGAGCCCATATGGAAAAAACGTCACTACCCACCTGAACAGATATTTTATTACCATTAATAGTAACACTCTATATCTGTTTGCTTCTATTTCTTTTATTACTATTTTTTTCCTATTACAATTACAGTTTCTTATATAAGCCATATATAGCAACATTTAAGCAGAGATTGATTTAAAAGTAGCAGTGTCAAACATCACTTGGGCACTTGCTAGAAAGGTAAAATTACTCTTTAGTTTATTATTTTTAAATGTAAGGGGGAGTATAGTAATTAAAGGGGAAGGATGCAAATGTTTTTGGTTGGAGTAACCCTTTAATGTTGATATGCCGATTTATGTGTTATTTATGCATACGGCCAGTTTAATGCAAACTATGATAAGCAGAGATTGACAACTCAAAGTAACAGATAACTGGTGAGTAGTGATGTCCCGAACGGTTCACCGAACGGTTCGCCGCGGACTGCGAACATATCCGGTAAACTTTGACCCTGTACCTCACAGTCAGCAGACACATTCCAGCCAATCAGCAGCAGACCCTCCCTCCCAGACCCTCCCACCTCCTGGACAGCTCACTAAGAATGCAGCTTCACAATGAATGTAAAATGGATGCTGTCCAGGAGGTGGGAGGGTCTGGGAGGGAGGGTCTGCTGCTGATTGGCTGGAATGTGTCTGCTGACTGTGAGGTACAGGGTCAAAGCTTACCACATATGTTCGCTGTCTGTGGCGAACCATCGGTGAACCGTTCGGGACATCAATACTGGTGAGGTATGTTTTACTTGCCTGTGAATTATGAACATTTGGCAGGAGAATTGCAAAATTGCTAAATTGGAAAAAAAAATCTCAAACTTGAGAATTTAACCAACTAGTTATTTTGGCATTAATTTTGCAATCCTCAAATCACTTTGCCACTGAAACCCATAGAACTAATCTACTATCCATTGTGTTTGATACAATCAGAGGGAGATTACCATTGATGTAAATTTCTACTATATCAAAAAACATTGTCTAGCGTTAACAAAGATAAACTGTTTCAGAATTATAGATCTTTTACAGAAAATATATTTCATTGTATTGTTTTTGCACTGTTGAGAAGGTGATTTTGTATTGCATTGCATTGATTTTGTATTGCATTATTTATTGTATGTGTGTCATTCTCATGTGCAGTCTTGGGTAGAATGGCCAATTTTTCATGGTCATATGATCTGGAGAGGAATCATTCATATTCTATGCTGATTTTACAATACTCCCATATCTCAGGGGTTTATTTCTTAAAGAGGAACTTTAATTTCCTTATATGTGTGCAAAGTAAAAATTAAATATAGCAATCCTAACTATTTTTGTTTATCCTGCAAATATGTACCTCCAACTTGGCTCCTTGTCAATCATTGTTATATGTCCATTGTATCGGAAAATAGAAACATGTTTTTTCATTTTCAATGCTTGCCCTGGCTTTGCCTTGTCAGAACTGGACTTTGATGTAATTTGCTAAATCTTTAAAACAGAGCACCTCATTAAAAAGTTATCAATGGTTTTCCAAGAATTTTATTTAATTTAAATATCACCAGTTCCCTTTTAACCCCTTTAGGACACATGATGGAAATATTCCATCATGATTCCCTTTTCTTCCACAAGGTGTGTCCTTAAGGGGTTAATAAAGTATTCTGACAATAACTCTTTTTAAAATTCTGCTGAGATCCTTGTATTTTATATGTTTTTTCTGACCAACATGAAATCTATAAATTTTTGTTATCTTCATACCCAGATAGTCGTCTGTACTAGTTCATGTCCCCAGAAACGTAAAGCCGAATACAGATTTAACTCTGTTCTAAGATCCCAGATTATGTCAATATCAAATACGTAACTACAACATGGGTGGTATGCTAGCCAAAAACCAGTAAGGTTCAAAATTTTGTGGTGACTGAATTAGAAAGTCCTTTTCTTCTGACAGAGAATAGAATTGTCTGTTTACTTGCATTTGGGAACCAGTAAAAAGGAGGCTGCCTCCAACCCTCAGGGTGAACATTTTTGCATATGACTTACGTATATAAATCATGACTGAACGCCGTAATTTATTTCCAAGCAATATATCATGGCATTCCTGTGGCTTATTCTTCTATTACTGAACAATGAGTAGTTTAAATTGAAAACTTTCAGCCAGTGTTCAATTCAGTGTTCTAAACATTCTGCAAATGGACAGTTTGGGATTTTATACTGCAATTTCCAATTGCCTTAGCAATCCAACACAATTTGTTGCTTTATGAACAAACTTCAGTGGACTTTGGGAATTACTGCTTATTCTTATAGAAACATAGAACGTGATGGCAGATAAGAACCATTTAGCCAATCTAGTCTGTCCAATTTTCTAAATGCTTTCATTAGTTCCTGGCCCATTGGCGTACATACCGGGGTCACAGGGGTCGCCCTGCGACCCGATATGTATGCCACTGTGGCCAGCCTCTTCTCATGGGGGGGGCCCAGGAACCGGCTACCTCAGGGACCCCTGAGGCTGGCCCTGGTATCACCCGGCGGGCAGGCTGGCGGGCGCGTGAGGGAGTACTCCACCTAGCTAAGTGCTTCAGTTTCAGCTCCCTCGCGCGCCGCACTGATGCTGGAGCCGGAAAATGATGTCATCCTCCGGCTCCGGCATCAGTACGCGGCACGCGAGGGAGCCGAAGAGGAAGCACTCAGGGGAGAGTGCTCCCTCGCGCGCGCGCGCGCCAGCCTGCCATCCTGCCAGCCAGCCTAGTGATACCACTAGACCCCAGGGAATCCCCTCAGCACTCCCAAAGGTAGGGAGGCTGGGGGGATTAAATTTTTTTAAAAAACATGTGTGTGTTAGAGTGTGTGTGTTAGTGTGTGTGTGTGTCTTAGAGTGTGTGTGTATGTTAGAGTGTGTGTGTGTGTTAGTGTGTGTGTGTTAGTGTTAGAGTGTGTGTGTTAGTGTTAGAGAAAGTCAGTGAGCGTGTTACTGTGTGTGTCTGTTACTGAGTGTTAGTTTGTGTGCGTCTGTTAGTGCGTGTGTGTTTTGTAAGTGAGTGAGTGTATGTCTGTCACTGAGTGTGTGTCTGTTAGTAAATGTGTGTGTCTGTTAGCTAGTGTGTATGCGTCTGTTCATGAGAGTGTGTGTGTATTAAGCACTTACCTTTCTCCAGCGCCGGACTTCCTTGGCGCTGGGGATCTCTCCGCCCTCTCAGATCCGAATGCGCATGCGTGCACGAGCCGCGTGCGCATTCAAACCGCCCATAGGAAAGCATTACTCAATGATTCATATGGACATTCAGCGTCTTCTCACTTTGATTTTCACAGTGAGAATCGCGGAAGCTCCTCTAGCGGCTATCAATGAGACAGCCACTAGAGGCTGGATTAAACCTCAGTGAAACATAGCAGTTTCTCTTTGCCCTTCTAATTTAAGACTATGTCCTCTTGTTGTGGTAGTTTTAGTCTTTTAAATATAGTCTCCTCCTTTACTGTGTTGATTCCCTTTATGTATTTAAATGTTTCCATCATATCCCCCCTGTCTCGTCTTTCCTCCACACTATACATGTTAAGATCCTTTAACCTTAACCTTTTAAGTTTTATCCTGCAATCCATGAACGAGTTTAGTAAACCTTTGCCCTTCTAATTTAAGACTATGTCCTCTTGTTGTGGTAGTTTTAGTCTTTTAAATATAGTCTCCTCCTTTACTGTGTTGATTCCCTTTATGTATTTAAATGTTTCCATCATATCCCCCCTGTCTCGTCTTTCCTCCACGCTATACATGCTAAGATCCTTTAACCTTAACCTTTTAAGTTTTATCCTGCAATCCATGAACGAGTTTAGTAGCCCTTCTCTGGACTGTCTTTAAAGTATCAATATCCTTCTGGCGATACGGTCTCCAGTACTGCGTACAATACTCCAAGTGAGGTCTCACCAGTGTTCTGTACAATGGCATGAGCACTTCTCTCTTTCTACTGCTAATACCTTTCCATATACAACCAAGCATTCTGCTAGCATTTCCTGCTGCATTATTACATTGTCTACCTTTAAGTCATCAGAAATAATCACCCCTAAATCCCTTTCCTCAGATGTTGAGGTTAGTACTGTATCAAATATACTATACTCTGTTCTCTTTTGGGCTTAAAAACCCAAGGGCAAAGGTATGTGGACAGGTTTGGGCTCGTCCGGTATATCATTAGTGAATTAATGTAAGGTCACTATTCACTATTCTCTTCTGTAATAAATATCTACACATCCCCCACTATCATAGTGCATGTCAGTTCACTATGTCCATCTCTGTTTTCCTAGTTTAAGCTTTATCCAACCATCCATTTATCCTCTCTTCTAAATTGTGCTCCTGATGATCAAAATAATATATTGGCAAACAGACCCTATCCAACATAGCTGCAGCAGATCATGCCCCAGTCACCGCCACCTTCATCAGCTTATACCCGGTTCGAGGAAGGAGCAAATGGAGACTAAACGAAGGTCTGTTGGACATTCCCAGTGCCTTGCTAACTATCCACAAGACCGCAACCCTCTACTTTAGGGAAAACGCGACCAACGACATATCCTTACAATCCCAATGGGCAGCACACAAATCCGTGGTCAGGGGAGCTCTAATACAAATAGGATCACGCAAAAAGAGGAAACATAACTAGGAGGTCTCACAGCTAATTCTCGTACTGTCTGTAGCAGAAAAGGGGAACAAACAAAACCCCTCTGTTAAATTATCCAAAACCATTGCCCGCGTACAAAGGGACCTTAATGCCCTCTCCCTACAAAACATCGAGAGGAGTATGAAAGCTCTTAGGTTAACACACTACATACAAGGAAACAAAGCGGGTAAACTCTTGGCCAACAAACTAAAGACACAACGCCTCCAGTCGAAGATTCCCTACATCGAATCACAACAAAATATAAAAATATACAACCCCACAGACATAGTGAACACGTTAGCCACATACTACACCAAATTGTACAACTTAAAAGACGGGTGGCCCAACTGATACCCAAATCCATAGACGGGTTCCTTCACAATATCGAGCTCCCACACCTATCGCAACCGCAAAGAGATGCACTAGACAGACCGTTCACAGAAGAGGTGGTCTCAAAAGCAATAGCGTCCCTTCCGAAACACAAAGCACCTGGACCAGACGGTTTCTCAAACTACTATTACATTAAGCTAGCACAGATTTTGACACCTACCCTCACCTCATTATTCAACGACATTAAAGCAACCGGGGCCATGCCAAAAGACATTTTAGAAGCACATATTGTCACACTACCCAAACCGGGCAAACCGCCCACTAAATGTGGGAATTTGAGGCCTATTTCACTCCTTAATGCGGACGTCAAGCTCTATGCTAAACTCCTCGCATCCCGTGTAAAACCTCTCCTCACAGAACTAGTATCGGCAGAACAAGCGGGGTTCGTTCCCGGTAGACAGGCAGGGGATAACACAAGACACTGCCTAAACCTGATCATTTGGGCGAGATCCAGCAACCAAAGGGGGGTAGTCTTGGGACTCGACGCCGAAAAGGCGTTCGACCGGTTAAACTGGGCCTACTTAAAAGTAACCCTACACAAAATGGGCTTCCCACACTCGTTCATGGGGGCCATTATGGCACTAAACAGTGCTCCATCCGCTAGGGTCTTCAACACTGGGTTTCTATCAGAGCCATTCTCAATAAGTAATTGTACGAGAGAGGGGTGCCCACTATCTCCCCTGCTATTTATCCTCTGCTTGGAGCCGCTCATCCACCACATCAATCACCATACAGAGATAAAGGGTCTCACCACCCCGGCGGGTACACAAAAACTAACCCTATTCGCAGACGACGTCCTACTGTTTCTCACACACCCTGAAAGATCCATCCCGACACTGCTATCTCTGCTAACACATTACGGACAGGCTTCATACTATAAAAACAACACCAACAAAACCCAGGTGCTTCCACTGGGCTTACCGGCCACACTAATAAACAAGTTAAAGGCAGTACACCCATTTGACTGGAGAAACACATCCCTAAAATACCTGGGGGTCAACCTGACCGCTTCCCCCAGTAAAATCACACACGAAAACCACTTACCTTTAATGAACAAACTACAAACACAATTGGATAAATGGCAACCACTGGAAATCTCTTGGCTGGGTAGAGTGCAGACCGTCAAAATTATGGCGCTGCCTCATATACTATATCTATTCCGCACCCTTCCTATTGCGCTACCAGACACGCTCCTCAAGAAATTCCAATTCATTTTCAACTCCCACATCTGGAAGAAAAAACCCCCACGAATGGCACGCAGACTTACATGGCTCTCACCAAACAAAGGTGGACTAGGCGCCCCTGACATAAAGGATTACTACAAAGCATCTGTCCTAGCACAGGGCCTAGAGGCCCTAACCCACCCCAAGCCACCAGTGTGGCTACCCTTAGAGAACGCAATCCTTTACCCAGACACAATAAACCAAAAAATTTGGGCTGCATCCGGGAGTACGAGCCCTCCCACAACAGGCCTGCCCAACACCAAATTCATGTTGGCCAGTTGGGGAAGATGGGCGACGGATCTGATAGGTCGAGCTCACCCACTTTTTTTCGCCCCTCTGCCCCGATTACATGACCTAACCGGCGATCTCTAACTGAAAGTGTGGACAGAGAAAGGGATCACTTCAATAGGGTCCCTAATAACACCACAGGGCATCAAACAATTTCCTGAGCTGCAAACAGAATTCGCTAGGGAAGTATTCACATACTTATGCATCAAACACATTC
Organism: Pelobates cultripes; assembly: GCA_933207985.1. Lineage (NCBI taxonomy): Eukaryota > Metazoa > Chordata > Amphibia > Anura > Pelobatidae > Pelobates > Pelobates cultripes. Next base: position 149,423,200 of record OW240914.1, on the reverse strand, counting down.
TAACTGCTATGAACATACAACACTGCGAGGTAGAAAAACTGACGGCTTTCGGCCGGAGATGTATCTCCATACATCAGACTAATAAACCCCTTTCCCTGTGCTACAATGCGCTAAACGATGCGGACAGATGTACAAAACACCCATATATACTCCAATGGGAAAACGACCTAGCAGTCCAGTTCTCTCTCCCTATGTGGCTACAGTTAATCCAAACCACCGAGCTGCATCCCATAATCTAACCCACTGGGAGGCCTACTGCAAATTACTTATGAGATGGTACTTAGTGCCTACGCGCTTAGCCCTGATGTACCACTCAACGTCACAGACTTGCTGGAGACGTGGGGACGGAGTAGGCACATTACTACACACGTTCTGGGGTTGCCCCATACTGACACACTTCTGGCAACAAGTCAGAGACCTGATTAAGTCTATCACAAAGGTAGACATCCCCGCACGACCAGAATGCTGCCTCCTACACCTACACACTGGAATGTTGACATCCCCTCACGAAGTGGTCTTGTGTCACATCCTCCTGGCTGCAAAAACCAGCATAGCGAGCAGATGGAAAAGCACTGACTCCCCTTCTATTCAGGAGGTGAGAAATAGGGTCAACACGACATACGAATATGAACGCCTAGCATTCAGACTGAAAGGCCGAGAGCCCAAACACACACTTCTATGGCAAAGTTGGCATTCGGCACTCACCCTGAATTAAGGAGAGGCCGAACTGTCATCTGGGGAGACCAGGAGGACAGAGTAAAACCCACGTGCCACCCTATATCGCACAACCACTATCACACATAGACTATCTGTAGGTTCAAGTTGGTAAATCTCCCACATAATTAGTGCCCAATCGGGCCTCGATTAGGGTGTATAATTCCCTCACTCTCCTCAAGAATGGTATCGTATTATTACTATTAAACATGATCTCAAATGACCCTCACCACCCGGGTCTACCCGCTGGTTGCCGTTCGATCCACTCGCTACTTGTATTTCGATTCGCAATTTACAAGATGTACTCCCATGATCCATGCCTGTACAGTAATATATGAAGCTGTTGATGTTGCAATGTAAATGTTACCCCCCTCCCTCTTCCTTTCTGTATTCCTCTCCCCCATGACATTTGCATGTCAAACAACAAAAATTTCAATAAAAACAAGACATTGAAAAAAAATTAATAATAATATATTGGTTTAATAGGTAGAGTGTGCCATTGCTCTAAATTCCATGTAATTTTATTAACAGGGTGAACGAGGAAAAAGAGGAAAGACTTTGCCATGTGTCAGAGGAGACCCTGGGACCACTGGAAACAAAGGAGTAATGGTTGGTGAATCAAGATAACTTCTTTGTTTGTTGACATGATGTAAAAAATCTGCACGGAAACTTAAAGAATGTTCCTTTGGAATCCTTTAGATGTCATGATGCAGCTCAAGTTTTAGAACTTTGCCCACTTGTCTACTTCTATACAGTATATATATACTATATAAAATTACATCCTCTGTAAATATGTGAGTCTGAGGGCATAACTTCAAGTTGACTGAACGGCCTGTAAAAGGGAATAGTTGCTTAAACTTTTGTTGATCATTACTTGACTAACTCGATATTTTCCATTCAGGGAGAAGATGGTCCTATAGGTTTTAAAGGAGATAAGGGCGACCCTGGGCTCTCTGTGAGTATACTTTTTTTATAAATAGTAGTATACATTGACATGATATAGCACTGAAGATTTAATTTCCTCTGATAAGAAATACTCCACATTTGGCCATTCACACCCACCCCTCTCCCCCAAAAAAAGTTAATTTGGAAGTCGCCCCTAAAGGTGGAATAATGAAAAATTAAACCTCTCTCTTCCCACAATGAGTTCAAGCAAAGCAAATCTACATTTTGTACATTACCATACAAACAAACCATTGACAACTGAAATAAATCTCTACATAAAGGTATTATTAATAGTCATTTTAACAAGCATGCTATTTTGGATGCCAAATTCAAAGAATGGTGATGTCATCCATGTATCCATGAGTTATTGTGTAAGTTAGACTAATCTCAGGCAAGCACTGTAGGATCTCTAACCTTCATACTTGCACTAACACCTAACATTAACCATCACACCAATAATAACCCTACACTAAAAATATGCACAATAAAGAGATCCATGTAATATCAGGGTTCTAATAAACAAACTATCTTTCTCTCTCTCACTTCATAAATATATATATGTATGTATGTATATATATATATATATATATATATATATATATATATATATATATATAAAACACAAGATCCAGCGCACTCACCTATCCACTAAACGGCAACTTCAATGTTGAAAGATTTTATTCGTTTTTTTAAAAACACCTAATCTAGGCAAAAATAATGGGGGTTTAGTTACATTATATGATCATACATTGCATAAGCCTGCCACAGCGTCAATGTACCCCATCTTTGGCAGGTCCTACACTAACAGCCTAATGTCTGCTCTTATGAGATTAACCACTTACTTGAGGAAAAAAATCCATCTGGGGCTCTCTGCAGTACAAGGCTAAATAGGGCCCTGGGATGAGGCACCTGTGACAGGGAGGGGTGCAAAACCAAGGAGTTGGCTAGACTCCCAAATATATACATATGAAACAAGGGGGGTTGGCTGCACTCACCTGAACATGCATAAATGGGGGTGCTGCTGGGGGCCAAATAATACAAAACACAAGATCCAGCGCACTCACCTATCCACTAAACAGCAACTTCAATGTTGAAAGATTTTATTAGTTTTTTAAAAACACCTAATCTAGGCAAAAATAATGGGGGTTTAGTTACATTATATGATCATACATTGCATAAGCCTGCCACAACGTCAATGTACCCCATCTTCGGCAGGTCCTACACTAACAGCCTAATGTCTTCTCTTATGAGATTAACCACTTACTTGAGGAAAAAAATCCATCTGGGGCTCTCTGCAGTACAAGGCTAAATAGGGTCCTGGGATGAGGCACCTGTGACAGGGAGGGGTGCAAAACCAAGGAGTTGCCTAGACTCCCAAATATACACATATGAAACAAGGGGGGGTTGGCTGCACTCACCTGAACATGCATAAATGGGGGTGCTGCTGGGGGCCAAATAATACAAAACACAAGATCCAGCGCACTCACCTATCCACTAAACAGCAACTTCAATGTTGAAAGATTTTATTTGTTTTTTTAAAAACACCTAATCTAGGCAAAAATAATGGGGGTTTAGTTACATTATATGATCATACATTGCATAAGCCTGCCACAACGTCAATGTACCCCATCTTTGGCAGGTCCTACTCTAACAGCCTAATGTCTGCTCTTATGAGATTAACCACTTACTTGAGGAAAAAAATCCATCTGGGGCTCTCTGCAGTACAAGGCTATATATATTGGCTAACCATGGTAGCTCCGTCCCTTACAGCCAATAGGACAGGAAAGTAAAAGATGTTTTAAAAACAATGTTAGGTCCATAGATCACCAGTCATTTCCTGTCCTACAGCCCTTAGGATGGATTTACCATAGTGTCTTCCTCGTACCACAGTTTGGAGCTGGATATTCATGTTTAATTTATTATATTTTCATTATGTGTGGCATATATTTTCATATTATTAGGATTATGTTATTTTAATTATATTTATTTGCATGTTTGTATTACACCTGGAGGTGTACTTTACATATTCCAGAATTCATTCTTTTTTAGGCACCTTTTGCGTGGATGCTTTATTGTGGCCTGGGAAATTTGGCCTTCATACCTGGGCTTGGCAGTAGTTTGTCCTGATTTTCCCAGTGTACTATATCAGTGTTGGGCTGTAAAAATTCAGAGTGTATAAAGAGATCTAGTGTGTGTATATTTGTAGATGATCCAGAGTTGGGTAAGGAATCTAGTGTTTGTCTGGAATTTAATGTGTTTAGGGGTGCAGTATGTGTGTGAGGGGTTCTGTAGTATATATGCATATATGTTTGGTGTGTAGTATTGTGTGTGTGAGTGGTACAGCGTGTTTGGGGGCTGCTGTGTGTGTGTGTGTGAGGGGTGTAGTGTGCATTTGTGTGGGGTATAGTGTGTGTGTGTGCTGTGTCTGTGTGATGTGTGCAGTGTGTGAGGTGTGTTAGGATGTTGTGTGAGGGGGATGTGTGTGTGTGTTAGGATGCTGTGTGTGTTAGGGTGCTGTGTGTGTTAGGGTGATGTGCTGTGTGAGGCTGATGTGTGTTAGGGTGCTGCGTTAGGATGATGTGTGTGTGTGTTAGGGTACTGTGTGAGGGTGATGTGTGTTAGGGTGCTGTGTGTGTGTGTGTGTGTTAGGGTGCTGTGTGAGGGTGATGTGTGTGTGTGTTATGATGCTCTGTAAGGGTGATGTGTGTTAGGGTGCTGTGTGAGGGCGTTAGAATGCTGTGTGTGTGTGAGGGTGATGTGTGTTAGGGTGCTGTGTGTGTGCGCTGTGTTTTAGGGTGCTGTGTGTGAAGGTGATGTGTGTGTGTGTGAGGGTAATGTGTGTGTGTGTGAGGGTACTGTGTTTTGTGTGCTGTGTGTGTGTGTGTGTTAGGGTGCTGTGTGTGTGTGAGGGTGATGTGTGTTAGGGAGCTCTCTGTGTGTGTGTGAGGGTGCTGTGTTTTAGGGTGCTGTGTGTGTGTGAGGGCGATATTTCTTAGGGTGCTGTGTGTGTGAGGGTGATGTGTGTTAGGGTGGTGTGTGTGTGTGTGTGTGTGGGTGATGTGTTAGGGTGCTGTGTGTGTGTGTGAGGGTGATGTGTGTCAGGGTGCTGTGTGTGTGTGTGTGTGTGAGGGTGATGTATGTTAGGGTGCTGTGTGTGTGGGTGCTGTGTGTGTGTGTGTGAGGGTGATGTGTGTTAGGGTGCTGTGTGTTAGGGTGCTGTGTGTTGTGTTGTTTTTAGGGTGATGTGTATTCGGGTGCTGTGTGTGTGTGTGTGTGTGTGTGTGTGTGTGTGAAGGTGATGTGTTAGGGTGCTGTGTGTGTGTGATGATGTGTGTGAGGGTGCTGTGTGTGTGTGAGGGTGCTGTGTGTGTGTAAGGGTGATGTGTGTTAGGGTGCTGTGTGTGTGAGGGTGATGTGTGCTAGGGTGCTGTGTGTGTGTGTGTGTGTGTGTGTGAGGGTGCTGTGTTTTAGGGTGCTGTGTGTGTGTTAGGGTGCTGTGTGTGAGGGTGATGTGTGTTAGGGTGCTGTGTGTGTGTGTGTGTTAGGGTGCTGTGTGAGGGTGTTAAGATTGTGTGTTAGGGGAGGCAGGTTAATGCCAATATTGATTTTATTTTATAATAATTTTTTTTTAAAACAGACATTATACCCCCCCCCCTCTTACCTTCTTACCTGTAGCCTGGAAGGGGGGGTCGTGCTGCTGACATCCGTCCCTGGTGGTGCTCGTGGTAAGTGAACTCTAACCCTTTGGGGCTAGAGTTCCCTCTCGCGAGACCCGTCCGGTTGCCATGGCAATGGTCCGGATCTCGCGAGAGAAACCCGGCGGAGCTGCAAGTTAGAGCTCTGCCGGGTCATCCTCTCCTGGCTGGCTGTCTGCCTCCCTCTCTACCCACCGGCAGCCGCGTTTGACTGCATGTGGGCCGTTGAGGAAGATCTTTGATCTCCCCACCGGCCCTTCATGGAACACAGCGGGGATAGTGCCGGCTCTGCATGGACCAGCCGGCCTCGGCCCGTGGCCATCGCGGTCCACCGGGCATTTGACCGATGGCCAGTCCGGGCCTGGTGCAGGGTGTGTATTGTTGTTTTATTGTTTGATGTGTTTTGTGCTCTCCTGTCCTGCTGGTGCTTGCTACCAACTAGGTGGTTTGGGCTGTGGAGCCTGTACGGCGCCACCTGTTGTAAGCAACGGCAATATGTACTACCTGAAATGTGATGAACCTGTTAGCGGAGGAGGCTAAACAAATAAGAGACGCAGATCTACAGTTAAAACTGGCAGCAGTCCAACAAGCAGCCGCACATTCTCCAAACAGTGAGTACAGCACAGCAGACACAAGGAAGATTCCGTTTAGCGCTTTTAAAGCTTTTGATGAAAAAGACTGTGAAATTGATAACTACCTGGCAGATTTTGAGCGACAATGTAACCTGCACCAAATAGCTAGGGGAGAGTGGGTTTCCATATTGTCAGGCAAACTGTCAGGCAAAGCTTCTGATGCTTTCCGGACCGTGCCAGAACACGAGATCCATAGCTATGCCAGGGTTAAAGAAGTGCTCCTGGCTCGTTATGCAGTAACCCCAGAGTCCTACCGACAGAAGTTCAGGGACTCACGCAAAACCACGAAAGACTCTTACGTGGAATGGGCATGCCAGTTATCCCTGTCGGCCTCTAACTGGGTTAACAGCAGCCAGGCCACCACCGCAGAGGACATTCTGCAACTAATGCTCCTGGAGCAATTTTACAATCACATCCAGACGGATGTCAAAGACTGGGTGAGAGATCGCAGGCCCATGACTCTACCAGAGGCCGCTAAGTTGGCGGATGAATATGCGGATACTCGCAAGACGAACCAGGCCACACCACGGGTACAACCTCCACGACCAACGGTGCCCTCACACCCACCAGCCGCTAGATACCAACCTCCTAACAGACCGGTGACATCTAGCCCTCGCTATCCACGCCAGGAGGACAATGAACAACACTGCTTCCAGTGCAAACAGCTGGGTCACTTCAAGCAGAATTGCCCCATGGACAACAACACCAGGTCAAATTGGTCTCGACCTGGGTACCGCCCACCAGCAGCAGCCCATTGTATAGACTCGGCTTGGGATCCCCAGGAGCTGGGTCAGGAAGAACCACTGGGCACCCTTTACGAAGCCCTCATGGTACAATCTGTTATTACGGACAATAGGAAACACCATTGTCAGCTGGTCATGGTTAACGGAAAAACCACCCGGGGATTAAGAGACAGTGGGGCAACCATCACGTTGGTACAAAGACACCTTATTAATGCATCAGAGAAACCGGGGAAATCAATTGCTGTGAGAGTGGCAGGGGGGGCAGTATACCGTATTCCTACTGCACAGGTACACCTGGACTGGGGTGCGGGAGCTGGCAATGTTCATGTGGGCGTCATGAAAGACTTACCTTCTGAAGTCATCTTGGGCAACGACATTGGCCCCCTGACTTCGGCGTTCACCTCTACCACCGCTCAGGAGGCCCACGCAGTAACCACCAGAGCACAAAGTCGCGCTGCCGAGAGCCATCCGCTTCCTACTGAGACCCAGGTAAGCCAACCCAACCTACCCTTGACTGTAGAACCCCTACCCTGGGACACCCCAGAGGACTTTGGGCGGGAGGTGATCGGAGACCCTTCCCTCAGAAAGTATCGAGAGAAAGCCAGGAGGGGCCAATTTATCTTGGAGAAAGGAGCAATTTATCTGGGAGAAAGGCCGCTTGAACAGGCTCACCGAGACCCGGGGTAATGCACCAGGGCCTAAGCAAAAACGCCAGCTGGTAGTTCCCCGGAAGTACCAGCGGGAGTTATTGAGGATTGGGCACGACGTACCCTTGGCAGGCCATTTGGGAATACGCAAGACAGGGTTTCGGATAACCCAGAACTTTTTCTGGCCTGGGGTATCCGACGACGTCAGGGCGTATTGTCAAACGTGCGAGGTATGCCAACGTAAAAAGGGAGACCACCCAAAGGCTAAACTAGTTTCCATGCCCATTATCGAAGAACCGTTCACAAGGGTAGCCGTGGACATTATAGGGCCCCTGGCCCAACCTAGCCGTTCCGGCAAGCGTTATATACTGACCGTAGTAGACTACGCCACCCGTTACCCCGAAGCGGTAGCTCTCTCTAACATACAGGCTGAGACCGTAGCAGAGGCCCTAGTTAAAATATTTTCCCGAGTAGGCTTTCCCAAGGAGGTTCTGTCCGACCAAGGTACACAATTCACGGCCGAGATAACCCAGCAGATATGGAAAACCTGTGGAGTTAAATCCCTGACTAGCTCCCCATACCACCCCCAGACTAACGGCCTGTGCGAGCGCTTCAACGGAAGGCTAAAGCAAATGTTGAAATCGTTCACGGGGGCGTACAAGGATTGGGAGCGATTCCTGCCACACCTTCTCTTTGCCTACCGAGAGGTGCCGCAGGAATCGACCGGATTCTCACCCTTCGAACTTCTCTATGGGAGGCGGGTGAGGGGGCCCTTAGATCTCATCAAGGATCACTGGGAAGGGCAAACAGAAATTGAGGGGACCCCGGTTGTACCTTATGTCCTGGAGCTGAGGGACCGCATGGAGGAATTAGCCCAGACAGTGCGAGAGAACCTCCAGGCGGCCCAACAGCGCCAGAAGGTATGGTATGACCGACGGGCTAGGTACCGGAGCTTCCAGATAGGCCAAAAGGTCATGGTATTAAGGCCGGTACGAACAGACAAGCTCCAGGCCGCCTGGCAGGGCCCCTATAAAGTTATAGGACAGATATGCGACACTACCTACACGATAGCCAGCTGCGAGGATGAAGATGTGAAACGAACCTTTCACATCAACATGCTCAAGGCCTATCAGGAACGGGCAGAGGAGGTAGCCGCTATCTGTGCACCAGCAGGGGAAGACACAGAGACCCTACCCCTTCCCGACCTATTGGGCAGTAACGAAGGGATGACCCAGATAGAGAAAGTCCAGCTAGGTGAACAGCTGGAGCCGCAAGAGCGGGCTCAAGCTGTCCGCTTACTAGAAACGAAACAGGCCACATTCTCTCAGGAGCCGGGATACACACTCCTAGCCATACACAAGGTGGAGACTCCAGGACAGGCACCCCTGAGACAGCCTCCTTACCGTATCCCAGAAGCAGTCCGGGAAGGGATGCGGAAGGAAATAGATGAGATGCTTCGGCTAGGCGTAATCGAACCCTCAGAAAGTCCTTGGGCCTCGCCGGTAGTCTTAGTGCCAAAGAAGGACGGGACAACCCGCTTCTGTGTAGATTACCGGCGCCTCAATGACAAGACGGTTACGGACGCCTATCCGATGCCACGGATGGACAAGCTGCTTGACCGTATCTCTGCAGGGAAGTATCTGACCACAATAGACCTATGCAAGGGATATTGGCAGATTCCCCTAGCAGAAGATGCCATACCCAAGTCGGCCTTCATCACCCCGTTCGGCCTATACCAATTCCGGGTTATGCCGTTCGGGATGAAGAACGCCCCGGCCACCTTCCAACGGATGGTGGATCAGTTACTTGGGGGTCTCCAGAGCTTCGCATGCGCTTACCTGGATGACATCGCCATCCACAGCGATACATGGGAAGCGCACCTAGAGCACGTAGGGGTAGTATTAGATAGGATCAGGGGGGCCGGGCTGACCCTGAAACCCGACAAATGTCATTTGGGTATGGCGGAGGTACAATATTTGGGCCACCGAGTAGGATGTGGTAAGCAACGGCCGGAGCCGGCTAAGATCGAGGCCGTTGCCAATTGGCCCACTCCCCACACCAAGACACAAGTCATGGCTTTCTTGGGCACAGCCGGCTATTACAGACGCTTTGTACCCGACTATAGCGCCCTGGCCAAACCCCTGACCGACTTGACCAAACAGAAGCTACCCCGACAAGTCCTGTGGTCCCCGGAATGCGAGGTGGCTTTCCAAGCACTAAAGACTGCTCTGGTTAAGGCTCCAGTGTTGGTTACCCCAGATCCTAACAAAAGATTTATTGTCCACACAGACGCTTCAATGTTTGGACTGGGGGCAATACTAAGCCAGATCGGAGAGGATGGAGGGGAGCACCCGGTGGCATACCTGAGTCGGAAGCTGTTGCCAAGGGAGGTCAGTTATGCCACCATTGAAAAAGAGTGTTTGGCCTTGGTATGGGCACTCAAAAAGCTCACACCTTACCTTTATGGCCGGGCTTTCACTCTCATCACCAATCACAATCCCTTGGTGTGGCTTAACCGGGTTTCAGGGGATAACGCCCGTTTGCTACGCTGGAGCTTGGCCTTACAGCCCTATGACTTTACGAAAAAGGGGGGCCATTGTGAAGGACTTTTATGCAATTGCCTATATGCTTCAGTTTAATTCTCTCCCTGCTATTGTCTATATTGTTCGGTTCCAAATGTTGAGAATGAATGTATTCGTATACCGAACGGGGACCACACACCCTGGGTAGCAAGTAGCAATTAGAACACAGAGAAAACCACAACTTAATTGCTACTGGGTGGCCACCATTTCCTGTATCAGAAGCACATGGTGAGAACAATGGATGGCGGACATTTTAACTCACAGACACTGTTTGGATGTTTCAACACGGTGCCATCTCGCCAGTATTTGGTGCACAGAGACATCATGCAGTGGTTTTGGACTATACAGCAGGGGACACATTATACAGTGATTGTTTTTCATTTAGCCTGTATATGTTCTGCAGAATCTGCATTAAACTGTATTTTCCAAAGTACTGAGGAGGAGTTTTGTGTTGCATAAATTGTGAGTTCTGTGTGCCAGTAAATCAGTCTTGTTCCAGCATTAAGCCTTAGCTCATGTTTGGGGGAAGGGATACCTACACTCTGGGGATTGCTATAATCACTTACTCCCCAGAGGAAGCTCTTGCAATAGCTTGATTTGTTCCTGTTCCTGCTCTCTGGGGAAAGAGAGGTTCACCCACTGGAAGCTGGATCCTGGCCTTGGGTCCAGGGTGGGTGGAAACAGCAGAGACCCCGGCGCAGTTGCATCGCTGGAAGTGGGGTCTGCAGTGCTGATGGTGTCGGTTGGAGTGCTTGGAGTCCTCAGCGAGCACTAGGAGCATCGATTGGCGGAGGTACTCAGTCGGAGTGCCAGCGTTCCGTCACAACACTGATAGTCACACACAGACTCAATGACAAACATACTCTCACTGATTTGACAGACACTCACAAACACACACTGACAGACACACACTCATACACTGACAGACACACTCATACACTCACATATACACTCACATGCACACACACTCCTACAATCACTCACAGACACACACACACACACTCACAGACATCAAATACACTAACTAATTATTATTTCTTTAAAAAAAACATTTTCCACCCAGCCTCCCTACCTGGAGAGCTGGAGTGGAACTGTCCCTGGGGTCCAGTGGGGCTGCTGTGCATTGTGCGGCAGTGGTATGATCAGATGCGTTGTGAGGCAGTGGTATGATATTCTGGCTCCCGCGGCATCAGCAAACGCCGTGCGAGGGAACAGAGCGGGGAGATTAGAGCTCCCTCGCCGCCTCTGATCATACCATTGCCGCACACCACGCCGGGGGTACAGAAGGTGGCCTGGTAGGACGGAGAGCTTCCCTCCTGCCGGTCACTGGAATCTTGCGCCCTCAGAGCCGGTGCGCCCTAAGACGGCCTTTGCCGGTGCACCCTAAGACGGCCTTTGCCGGCTTAAGGACGTGCTGGCCCTGGTCCTGTGTATCCTGTGCCACAGAGTTGTTGTACATTTTTGCTGGCTGCATGATCCCTCTAGCCCTGGGACAAAGCAAAGAGCTAGGCCTGAGAGCTGCAAGTGTCTTTATAAAGACAAGAGCAATCGCATTGCAAGCAGATGGGACGATACCTGCCTGGAAGAAGGGCTGGAGAGGGGACGATACCTGCTGGAAGAAGAGCTGTAGCTTGGTCGGGTGGAAAAGCTGCAGACAGGGGCGGACTGAGAACCCTCAGGGCCCCCGGGCAAAATAAATCAAGGGCCCCCTTACAGGCCCCACCCATACTCTGCAGCAAGCGCCACCCTTGTCCCGCCTCCATGCACCGCCTCCAGCCACACCCTACACAATCTTTAGACACAAGGAACAAAAGGGCAATAAGCCCTTTGAGGCCCCAGCAGAGACTACAATTGAGGGCTAATGGGCCATGGAGGGGGGTCTTTCTAGCGGAGGCTATCTCAGTGTCATTTAGAGAGTGTGTTAGATAGAATCCCCTCCAAGCCCCATTAGAGACTACAATGGAGTCTAAAAGGCTTGGAAGGGGGTCTTTCTAACAGAGGCCATCTCAGCGTCCATTAGATATCCCCTGCTGGAAACAGTCGCCTCCAGGCCCCAGTAGGAACTACAATTGAGGGCTAATGGGCCATGGAGGGGATTTCTAGCAGAGGCTAGAGTCTAATGGGGCCTGGAGGGTGGTCTCTCCAACACTCTGGTTCCTATTCACAATATAGCAACACAACATAGCTCGCTGTTACCTAAGCCAAGTTGGCTCCTCTTACCTTAATTACTGTTGCTGGCTGGCAGTCTGTGGGCTTGCTGGCTGCGGCTGGCAGGCTGTGGGCTTGCTGGCTACTGCCGGCAGGCTGTGGGCTTGCTGACTGCGGCTGGCAGGCTATGGCTTGCTGGCTGTAAGCCTGTGGCTTGCTGGCTGTAAGCCTGTGGCTTGCTGTAGGCCTGTGGGCTGGCTACTGGCCTGTGGGCTGGCTAACTGGCTGGCTACTGGTCAGCCTGTGGGTTGGCTGGCTGGCTACTGGGGCACTTGTAGATTATTTAAAGAAATAATCCATGCACAATAACCACTACTGCTCCAGAGTAAGTAGTCAAACCGTTTAAGAACAGTTTGACAACTTACCTGGGGTCTGCTGGGATATGAGGCTGTAGTAGGGAATAGGGGCAGTGGTGCAATGTGTGTGAAAGGTTCAGTGTGTGTGTGGGGGTGTAGTGTGTGAATGTGTAGGGTGTGTGGGCAGTGTATGTGTGTGGCAATGTTAGTATGGGGGCTGTGTATGGGGGTCTGTGTGTATATGGGTGGGCAGTGTATGTGTGTGTGTGAGGCAATGTGTGTAAATGTGTATGGTGTGTATGGGGGCAGTGTGTGAATGTGTATGGTGTGTGGGGGCAGTGTGTTTATGGGGCTAGAGTTCACTCTCACCACTGCGACCACCAGGAATCCATGGGGGTTACAGTGTTGAGAGTGATCTCTAGCCCGTAGCTCCAGGGCTAGAGTTGACTCTCGCAAGAGCAGTAACGTTGCCATGGTAACCGCGGCAATGCTCTGTGCTCGCGCAAGAAGGACCCAGAGGAGCTGCAGGGTGAGCTCCCAGGTCCTCTCTTCCTCCCCTGCCCGCACGGTGCCTGCGGACAGGGGTGGGGGGGCATTCTTCCCTCTCTGTCTCCCCCCTCCCCATCTCTCTATTCCCCCTGTGTCTCATTCTTCCCTCTCTGTCTCTTTCTCCCCCTCCCCATCTCTCTATTCCCCCTCTTTCTCCCTGTGTCTCATTCTTCCCTCTCTGTCTCTCCCCTCCCCATCTCTCTATTCCCCCTGTGTCTCATTCTTCCCTCTCTTTCTCCCCCCTCCCCATCTCTCTATTCCCCCTCTTTCTCCCCGTGTCTCATTCTTCCCTCTCTGTCTCTGTCTCCCCCTGTGTCTCATTCTTCCCTCTCTTTCTCCCCATCTCTTTATTGCCCCCCCTTTCTCCCCTCCCCATCTCTCTGTTCCCCCCTCTTTCTCCCCCTTTCCCATCTCTATGTCCCCCCTCTTTCTCCCCCCTCCCCATCTCTCCCCTCTCTTTCTCCCCCCTCCCCATCTCTCCCCCCTCTTACTAGTCAGAGGGGGCTGGCCGTTTCATTTTAGAGCCGCCGGACCGGGTGGCAGCCTCGCCGGTCCGGCGGCATTCCGCTCACTAACACTGAAGAAGAAGGAGGAGGAGGAGCATGTGTCTGTCATGCTCCTTTGCGGTTCCCACATCCTGTGCTGGGAATTGTGGGAACCGCAGGGAGCATGACAGAGACACATGCTCCTCCTCCTCCTCCTTCAGCGTTAGTAGGAGGAATGCCGCCTGACCGGCGAGGCTGCCACCCGGTCCGGTGGCTGCAGCATCAAACGGCCGGCCCCCTCACAGTGTGCCACCGGGCCGGCCACCCGGTGGCACCTGCAGTCCCCAAATGCCGCCCCCAATCTAGCCCTGCCGCCGGGCCCCCTGAAGGCGGCCCTGGCGGCGGGCCCCCCTCCCGGCCGGGCCCTCGGACCGTGTCCGAAGTGCCTGACCGGTCAGTCCGCCCCTGGCTGCAGAGAGACCCCAGTCAAGTATGGGGTCAATATATTGGATATATATATTGGATTGGACTTTCAGAAAAGTGCTTCCAAGAATGATAATTTAATCATACAATCAAGTGATGTTTAGTGCTCAAATAGTAATTTGAAGGGGGATTTTTTTTTTGGAGAGATTTGTTAATTAAACTAGCTGTTATGAGATTTGAATAGGGATTTTAAATTTTAGGTCAAAATAACTAAAAAAAAGTTGGACCATTTTACATTGCTGCTATTTTGACCTAACATTTTAAATTTGTCAGTTCTCCAGAATTCCAAATGTAGCGAATAAACCCCAGATTTTGGTTTACCACATCAAGATTCTTTTATTTCATAAACTAGACCAGGGATAGGCAACCTTCGGCACTCCAGATGTTGTGGACAGGGCCGGACTGGGAAAAAAATTAGGCCTCAATTAGAGCGGCCCCCCAAAAGGGGGGCGGGGCCAGAGAAAGTGAGCATGTTGGTTCAATGCACAGAGCTCCGCTGAAGAGCTCTAGCATTAGAAAAAGGCCCTGTATTTGTTCTGCGCAGCGCAAGCAAATGTAATAACATGCTTGCGCTGTGTTTGCTTTTAAATTGTCTCTGGTGTCTCCACAAGTAGGATACCAGAGGACAAAAGGGCCAGGAAAGTGTATGGTGCATGTGTTTGGCGCATGCTTGTGGGATTGCCTGTGTGTAGAGTGTGGTGTGGTATTGTGTAAATAGGTCAATTTTGTGGTGTAATATGTGTGGCTAGGGGCTGTAGAGAGTGTGTGTATAAGGGGCATAGTGTTATAGGTGATGTAGCGAGTGTGTGCATATGGGCAGTAGTGTGTGTGTATAGGTGACGTAGTATAGTGTGTCACTTATACACACACACTACTGTGTGTAGAGAGGGTGTGTTTAGAGAATGTTGTATGTGTTTGCTTACAAGGAATGTAGTGTGTGTGTAGGTGGTGCAGTGTGTGTGTAAGAGATCTAGTGTGTAAAGGACCCAGAGTGTGTACAGAAGATTGTGTGTGTGTGTGTGTAGAGGATTAAGAATGCATATAGGGTAAGGGATCTAGCGTGTATCTGGAGCGTAATGTGTGTAGTGGTGCAGTGTGAGGGGTGCTGTAGTGTGTGTGTATATATATATATATGTATATGTATATATATATATATATACACACACATATATATATATATATATATATATATATAGCAAAAAACAGGATGCTTGGCACTCTCCTTTAAGTAATAAGAAAGAACTAATAGCCTGGGTGCTATATCCCAAACGTCAGAAATATACAAAAATCATAACTGAGGATGCACTCACAGGACTTGGTTAAAGTGAAAAAAAGGGACTTTTAATTATTCCATGTGAATGGAAAATTTATTTTTCTGTACATTTCACATGGAATAATAATTAAAAGAATCCCCTTTCATAAGTCCCTGTCAGAGATACAACAACTCTCTATATATATATATATATAAAAATAAAATATATTTGGACGTATTGTATGTGTGAGGTGTGCAGCGTGTTTGTGTAAGAGGGGTGCTGTGTGTGAGGGTGTTTTTATCTGCCGTCACATTCTGGGTTTCTAATTTTATTTGTCTGTTAACTCACTGAGGGTTTTTTTTATATAATATATGTGCTGTATATGTGTGGGAGTGAGGGTGCTGTCTGTCTGAGGGTGTTGTGTGCATCTGGGGGTGCGCTGTGTGTGTCTGTGGGGGGCTGTGTATGTCTGTGGGGGGCTATGTGTGTCTCTGGGGTGCTGTGTGTGTCTGGGGGGCTGTGTGTGTCTGGGGGGGCTGTGTGTGTGTGTCTGGGGGGCTGTGTGTGTGTGTCTGGGGGTGCTGTGTGTGTGTGTCTGGGGGGCTGTGTGTGTCTGTGGGGTGCTGTGTGTGTCTGGGTGCGCTGTGTGTGTCTGGGGGTGCTGTGTGTGTCTGGGTGCTGTGTGTCTGGGGGCTGTGTGTGTCTGGGGGTTGCTGTGTGTGTGTCTGGAGGGGCTGTATGTGTCTGGGGGTGCTGTGTGTGTCTAGGGGGCTGTGTGTGTGTGTGTCTGGGGGGCTCTGTGTGTCTGTGTGTGGGGGGGCTGTGTGTGTCTGGGGGGGCTGTTAGGGAAATTATTTTAAATATTTTTTTTTTATTTTATTAATAATTATAATATTATTATTATTAAGAATTCTTAATAATTAAAAAAAAAAGTTATGTCCCCCCCCCTTCTTACCTTTAGCCTGGGATCGGGGGGAGATCCGTTCTGCGTGGGTGTGGGGAGCCGGGTATCCATGGAGGAGGGGGGACCATGCAGGCTTCCCTGGTGGCCCAGTGGTGAGAGTGAACTCTAACCTGCGGGTTTACGTTCACTCTCGCGAGATCTGAGCAACGCTCAGAATCCCGCGAGAGGACCGGCGGAGCTGCTTGTTAGAGCTCCGCCGGGTCCTCTCTCCTCCCTCCCTCACCCAGCTGGCGGCCGCATTTCCCCGCCTCTGGGCCGGTGAGGGAGATCTTTGATCTCCCCACCGGCCCATGGAGGCACACAGCAGGGCCGGCGCTCGGATAGCGCTGGCCCTGCAGGGGCCAGCCGGGGAGATCCTGTGATCTCCCTGCCGGCCTCGGCCCCACGGCCATCGCGGCCCACCGGGCATTTGCCCGGTATGCCCGATGGCCAGTCCGGGCCTGGTTGTGGACTACATCCCCCATAATGCTCTTACACCCATAACGCTGGCAAAGCATCATCGGAGGAGTTTTCCAAAACATCTGGAGTGCCGACGGCTGCCTATGCCTGAACTAGACTGATGGCACTTCACACTTTTCTGCTTAATGGTATGATTTTAACTTAGCTAATAAGACTTCAATCAATTTTAGCAAAAAGATTCTTATTCTTAAAAATATTTTCTATGAACTAATTATATGATGACATTATAGCAAGCTACAAGTTTACCAGTTCTAATATATTAGTAAATGCTCAAATGTTTTGCGCAATAAGCCTGGTCTATGTATAGCCCTCCATTATCATCAGCAACAACCCTTGTATGCTTATAAAGTGACGTATTTTTCTGTGATCCTTTTCCAGCCATCAACATGTTAATTCTCACATATCTTAGTACTTCATGTTTGCAGACAGGTGATAGCTGTGTTTGCTGCTTGTCCTGGCCAATATGAGGAAGCAATAGTGCCAATTAAACAATCTGTGTTTGTACTGCCTTAAAGCATACAGACAGCAATCTCCCAGCATGAAATCAGTGCTGTGAATGTGGCTAGCAGATAAAATCACATGACTGTCACTAAACCAAGTACTGCATCTAAATAATTGTTAATGGTCCTTACATGGCCTTCTAGAAAAAAAATGTAAAATTAGAAGCTGCATTGAAAAAATATGAAATATAAAAATATGGCTTTGTTAAGCAAACTATTGTCGGCATAAACGTTTGCAGGTTTATTTACTAAAGTGTGAATTGCCAGGAATTCAAACAGGGTTGTTTAATAATGTGAGATTGATAGTGAATTCAATAGTGACTTTTGAAATGTTTTATGCCAATAACAACTTTCCCTAAGCTCATTTTCCATAGGATTTATAGAGGGCTGACTTGTGTATGTGGCATAGCTCCCCTAAATTGGGACAGTTAGAAAACTCATGATTAATTAACAATTTGATATTCTCATGGCCTCCAACTATCACAATTTCATCGGGAGCATCCCAAATTTGGGTTCCTTTCCTGCTGTCCTAATTTTGTTACCCAGTGTCCTGCATATGGGCACACCTGAGAAATTACATCACCCAGCACAAGCCCATCATTAGACTTTCTTGTGATGTGGTAAAGGGCACTATACCATGCAGAGAGAACTTCAGCAGTGCTCTCAGCAAGGTCTGCCATTAATGGGTCTGGTCAGAATGCTGTCAGTCAGCCTAGTTTGCATTCATTTTAGACCAACATGTCCCTTCACCAGGGCGAGATCATTCATTTGTGGCATTGCCAGTAATGCAGGTGGTGTCACTTTACAACTTCCCACCCCAGTACCTGTTTCAGACATTTCAGTGCTGGGATATATGCATTGAATATACTTTAGGGCAGAAATTTTTATATACTGCCCATCAGTACAAAAACATTTCAGATCAGTCATATATGGCTCCTGAGGTGTATTTAGTAAGCATATTTTAAACCCCATTTTCTTGGGGTTTCACTTTAGAAGCAGCACAGTTGTAGTCCATGTGGGTATAGTATGATGTATGGATTGTCTGTCTTTCATGTCCATTTATGTTTAGAGAATCAGCTCTTGTATATCATGTCCCCAGATTATTCACTAGCTCTGCTATCATGTTTGACCACAAATAATCATTATGCACTAACAGCATTAGCTATGAGGCACCTTCTGCCAGGATCTGGTCATAGTACAGTGTTTTTTTAACTAGTGTGCTAAACCACATCAGTGTGTCTCAAGCTACCTCAGAAAATGCAGTGAAAATCTTAAATTCAGGGCTGTTTTTGCAATCCTAAAACGTGGTTTTTAATAAGTATCAGAATTTATATTGGGATTCCGATCTAGCAATTAATTAAAACTAATACGTCAATTTAGCTAGAAAAAAGGATATCTCACAATGAAGAAAAACAAAGCAGGTGTGCCTTTGAAGTGTAACTCTTATGTACAAACAGCACAGTGAGCCTAAGTTAACCAATAGCAGTATGGACTTGGGATAGTAATCACACTACAAAGCTTGATTATATTACAACCAGTGGGAATGGAGCACTGTGTTTCCAAGGGTGAGGTCAGACAATAACAAGGACTGTAGACTGTGACGGAGCTCCAGTACTCTGACCGAGTACCTCCTCCAAATCTGCTTCCTTGTAGCTATCATGGACACTGGAGCACTTGAGACCCAGTCGCCGAGGCTGGACTGTGATCACTGAGGGCCTTTTCCACCATGGACTAGGCTACTGTGATTACAGCCCTTGACACAATTTTCATCAGCAGATTATATCTCTTTCCCCAAACACCAGATGACACTTGGTGAAGGTTAAAACAGCAACTAACTTTAATATACCCATTGTACAGCACTGCGGAATTTGCTGGTGCTATATAAATAATAAAATAATAATAATAATAATAATAATAATAATATACATAACACACTTATTTATGCACCCCAAAAGCTCATTGACATACAATAGGTGCATATGGGTGGGTTCAGACAAAAGCAAGAGCTGAGAACATAATGGGAGATTTAGGAGGGACAGGGCAGCTAGTTTAAACTGGTCTGGCAGTGTCCCTGGGACAAGGCCCTGCTGGGGAAACAATAGGACAGGAAAAAGGGGGAGAGGCACAGACAAGCAATACATTCAACAAGCCCTGCCACAATATTATGCACAGGGTGACCAAAACACAAGAGGAAGCTGGTGACCCACACACAGTGTCCGTCTTCCACCCCCAGCGATGGTGACTACTGTCACATAGACCATGTAGGAAATTTAAGGGAGTGGCAGAGAAGCCAGTTTGAAATAGTCTGGAAGTCCTCTGTCCCCAGTGTTGGTGACACCGTTCATAAACAGTTTAACCCCTAAAGGTAAGATGGTGTCCACGACCTCCAGCCACCATAGCAATTTTATTGACATGAAGCTGTTTTGGTGAACAGAGTGTTCCATTAAAGCGGAACTGTCACTTCTATGGAAATTACACCCATGTATATAAAAAAAAAAGTATTACACATTTGGTAAATATAGGAGAAAAATAAAAATAACTTAAAAAATCTCAGATGTTTAATATCTCTCAAAAGGCCATAGCCACTGTACCTCTGACAGTTCATTTAATGTTAAGTCATTGCCAATGCCAGTCTATTTATTTTGCCTCTGCAGGAGGAAGAAGTGAAAGATTTGGTCAGAAAGGAAATGAGTGACACGTGTGGTGAGTTACAGTAACTAAATCAAGCTACATCTACTTATTGATTTCTCCCAAGGAGAAAGTCCATTTCATATAAAAGAGATCAGGAACTGTCTTCTTTCTTGGGTGGTTGGGATCAGCATAACAATATAAAGGAAAGCAGAAGAGAAGGAACCAATGGTGCAATATGTAAGGTCAAAGTAACACTACAACATATATTTCTTATAGTTACCAACTCACGTGGTAAAGCTAAAAATCAGCTCTATATGTGGTTTATATTTTACATATCATTGGAGCTACCTTTTTACTTTGTTTCTTATCACTATGTATGCATTATGTATGTATGTGACTGTGTGCATTTGTGATTGTCTACATATGTGACTCTGTGTGTGAATGTGTGTCTCGGTATACATGTGATCAGTATATGAGAGAACACATAAAGCTTTGACTAGCCTAGAGCAGCAAAAGCCTATATACATTGCTGCCAACATACTTATCCAATAAACTGATAATGGCAAACTGCAAGCAAAAAAGTCAAGCTGGAAAAATTCTCCAACATATCTATTTATCTTTCTACAATTCCCTGGTCAATGCCTAGCAATCCCAACATTACAGAATAACCTGCATGTATAAAAGTTCCCCCTTTTTTGATTTTGCAGTTGTTTTCAGAATGGAAATGTTTTTCAAAATGATCACACTAAACACAATATACCATTGGTACTGCAGGTGCTTTAACTTGTATCCTCTAAACCAATGATGGCGAACCTTTTTGAGCCCGAGTGCCCAAACCGTAATACATGCCAATTTTTTTTCCCCTCAAAGTGCCAAAACGGCAATTAAACCTGAATACTGAGGTTTAAGTTTAGAAAAAACAACTCATACAGTTGTCCGAACTAATTAACATCTCTGTGTGTGTATTTAGCAGTCTGTCTGTGTGTACTTAGCAGTCTGTCTGTGTACTTAGCAGTATGTCTATATTTAGCAGACTGCTGAATACACACACAGACTGCTGAGTACACAGTCTGCTGAATACACACACAGACTGCTAAATACACACACACACACACAGACTGCTAAATACACACACACAGACTGCTGTGTACACACACACACAGACTGCTGTGTACACACACACACAGACTGCTGAGTGTACACACACACAGACTGCTGAGTGTACACACACACAGACTGCTGAGTGTACACACACTGCATTGAGGGATACATTGTATGTGTTTGTGTGTGTGTTTGTGTGTGTGTGTGTGTGTGGGTGGGGTGATGTGATGTGTGGGTAGGGTGGTGTGTGGGTGTCTGTGTGGGGTGATATGTGTAGGGCAGGGGTGCTGTGTGTATGTCGTCCCCCCCTCTCCGCCCGTCCCACACTCAGTTTTCTCCCCCTATACCTCCCTCAGTTCCCCCCCATAACTCTCCCCCTCAGTTTCCGTCCCATCTCTCCCTCAGTTTCCATCCCATCTCTCCCACTCAGTTTCACCTCCCATCTCTCTCCCACTCAGTTTCCCCTCCCATCTCTCTCCCACTCAGTTCCCCCCATCTCTCTCCCTCAGTTCCCCCCCATCTCTCTCCCTCAGTTTCCCCCCATCTCTCTCCCTCAGTTTCCCCCCATCTCTCTCCCTCAGCTTCCCCCCATATCTCTCCCTCAGTTTCCCCCCCATATCTCTCCCTCAGTTTCTCCCCATCTCTCTCCCACTCAGTTTAGCCCCATCTCTCACCTCAGGTTTAGCCCCCCATCTCTCTCCCTCCAGTTTAGCCCCCATCTCTCTCCCTCAGTTTCTCCCCCATCTCTCCCCCTCAGTTCCCCCATATCGCTCCCTCAGTTCCCCATATCTCTCCCTCAGTTCCCCCCATATCTCTCCCTCAGTTCCCCCATCTCTCTCTCCCTCAGTTCCCCCCATATCTCTCCCTCAGTTTCCCCCCATAGCTCTTGCTCAGTTCCCCATCTCTCTCCCACTTTCGGTTTCCCCTCCATCTCTCTCTCCCACTCAGTTCCCCCATCTCTCTCCCCTCAGTTCCCCATCTCTCCGCTCAGTCCCCATCTCTCTCCCTCAGTTCCCCATCTCTCTCCCACTCAGTTCCCTCCCCATCTCTCTCCCACTCAGTTCCCCATCTCTCTTCCACACAGGTCTCCCCATCTCTCCCCTCAGGTCTCCCCATCTCCTCTCCCTCAGGTCTCCCCATCTCTCCCACTCCAGTGCTCCCCATCTACTCTCTCCCACTCAGGTCTCCCCATCTCTCTCCCACTCAGGTTCCCCCTCCCCATGTTATCTCTCCCTCCAGTTCCCCATAGCTCTCCCTCAGTTTCCCACCCATGGCTCTCCCTCCAGTTCCCCCCATGGCTCTCCTCAGTTCCCCATAGCTCTCCCTCAGTTCCTCCCCATGGCTCTCCCTCAGTTCCCCATCTCTCTCCCACTCAGGTCTCCCCATCTCTCTCCCACTCAGGTCTCCCCCATCTCTCTCCCCACTCAGTTTCCCCATGGCTCTCCCTCAGTTCCACCCCATGGCTCTCCCTCAGTTCCCCCCATAGCTCTCCCTCAGTTCCCCCCCATCTCTCTCCTCAGTTCCCCATCTCTCTCCCACTCAGGTCCCCCCCATCTCTCTCCCACTCAGGTCCCCCCTCCCCCCTCCTTGAGCTCCTACCTTGTAGCGTGGCCGAGCGCACCGCGGTACAGGAACTTATGTTTCCTGTACCCGGCTAACAGGAAGTGCTCTCTCTGTGAGCACTTCATTTCCGTCCACCCGGGTACAGGAATCATAAGTTCCTGTACCGCGGTGCTCTCGGCCATGCTACATAGAGTGGCTGGCAGGAGGGAGCGCTCTGCGCTATGCGCTCACCTCCTGCCGGTCACTGCGGCTTTGCGCCCGCCGGGCCGGTGCGCCCTAAGGCGGCCACTTGTGCCGCCTTATGGATGCGCCGGCGGAGCGCACCCTCCCTCCGGCGACCTATGGCCGCGTGCCCACAGAGGGGGCTCTGCGTGCCACCTGTGGCACGTGTGCCATAGGTTCGCCATCACTGCTCTAAACACTGTTTATTCATTTGCAAGTAATGGATGCAGGGAAGCATGGCTTATGGTTCAATTAAATCACACTAACCCTAGAGTAGCAGGTTTCCACAAGTAGGAAACTCTCCAAAAAGATTCAAGTCAAAGCACAGAAAATGAAAAATACAAGTAATCAGTCCCAGCTGCTTTTTAGGAATTACTGCAACCACCATGACCCCTGAGTAACAAAATGCACATAGTATGGCCCTAACCACAGTCCAGTGACAGCAGGTTCCGGACTGGCCATCGGACACACCAGGCAAATGCCGGGCCTGAGCTATCTGAGTGCCGGCCCTGCAGTATTCCATGACCGGCTGGTGGGAAGTTCAAAGATCTCCGGAGCTCTATCTTGCAGTTCCACCGGTTTCCTCTCGCGAGATTCTGAGCATTGCCATGGCAACACCCCCAATCTCGCGAGAGTAAACACTAGCCTTGCAAGCTAAAGTTCACTTACCGCTAGCACCACCAGGGATGGCAGCACGGTCTCCCCTCCCAGGCTAAAGGTAAGAAGGGAGGGGGATATAATGCTTCTTTTTTTTTCTTTTTTTTTTTCTTTTTTAATTTAAAATAAATAAATTCTTATATAGTGGCAATAATCTGCCTCCCCAACACACAATCCCTCCTAACATATACACACACACATCACCCTCACACATATTACCCTCACACACAAACATCACATCACCCTCACACACAGCACTCTCACACACATTATCCTCACACACAGAGCTCCCTCTCACACACACACATTACCAAAACACACACACACACAGTCCCCTCTCACACACACGCACCTTCACACACACACACACACAGCACCTTCACACACACAGCACCCTCTCACAAACACACAGCACCCTCACACACAGGACCCTCACATAGAGCATCCTCACACAGCACCCTCATGCACACAACACCCTCACACACACACACACACACACACAAAATATTTTAACAAAATCCCTTTTTTGGTTAGAGTAGCCCTTGCTCACAACCCTCACAAAGTAAAAAATAAATAAACAAGCTAAAAAGCTAAAACTTACCTTTATTCCAGCACTGATCCAAGTTCTCCTCTCAACCCAGTACTCCTCTTCTGACAATATTCCACCTAGCTGATGGAGGAGGGACTGAGAGGTGTGCATGGGCAGCACAGGGGGTGAGCGGGCATGCCACCATTGGACGCCTGTCGCCAGCATGATATGCAGGCTGACAACAGATATAGAACATGCACAAAATTGACGACTCTTGTTGCTAATGACGCCCCAGTGATGCTGCTGGAGGTGGAGCAGAGAGGCTAGACTTTGTATGTGCAGTGTTTCATGACAAAATACTGCACATACAGACTTCAAATCACTAAAGTGGTCATGGTGGTTGGAGTAACCCTTTAATTTGTATCTAATTCACTGAATCAAAGACTGTTAATGAAGGAAAAGCACCCCCCCCACACACACACACATTTTTCTTACATTAGCGCATATGTTAAGTGATTTCCATTCAGTTTTTAAAAAAAGGGTATTGAAAATAAATATACATATCATTAGTTTGGCATTATCTGACCAATAGAAGAGTGGTTATGCTTTGGTGGCTAGGAGAACCCTAGTTTTTGTTAAACTGCTTAAAATCAGTTTTTAAAAAACAGGAAGGTGACGTCCAAAAGCTCTTTGTATTACACATATTTCTTGAATTACCTGCGGTGAGTGGGAAAGAACACTATTTTATAATTCTACCCTAGTTAAACTAGAAATACTAGTGATTTTTCCCTGGAAATAGATTCAATAATGTGTATTATCTCCTTAAGGAAGTGGGATGTTTCTCACAATCTATGATTAATCAGTCACACAAAATGCGTTAGACTGGGAGTTGTGTTATACCAATTAATCTGTATCTATTTTGTTCATGTGGAAATAAAATGTATAGATTTTATTAAGTCATGCAAATGCATTTGAAGCACTGTACCAACAAAGATCACAACTTTGATCCAAAGTAAAACAAATATAATAATGTATATAATGCTGCATGGCTTTCAAAAAATGCAATGGAATTTTTTTAACAAAAACATTAAAAATCATACTGATGAGACAAGTAGCTCTACTTCTTCTCTTTACATAACGACACATAACACATACATAAACAGAAATGTCACAACACAAGATACCAAAGAACATAAATTATAAAAGTATAGTTACTTTTTGTTGAAATCTAGTGTGTGATAACGTATTTTCTTTCTTTACAGCCTGTGCAGGTGAGTGCAAGTTTGCGATGAAGGTAACATGAATTCAGACCTACCAGTTAACACTTCCTAAATACTTAAATTTAAATTTAGGGTATGCAGTCTTGAGATATTCGGTGTATGGAACTGCCAAAGAACCCAATGTTAACTTAACCAGGCAACATTGACTTTGCAGTTTTCTGTTATGGGGTATTCATTTTTGGGGTTACACTTCTGGATTCAACAGCTGTTGAGAAACCTTATTTATTTATTTATTTTATTTATTTTTTACCATTCGCCCACTGGCAGCACTAGCAACCAGTTTCTTCCCCGTGCCCCTATGATTAGGCTAAGAATTAAATAAATATTATGAGGGGTATAGGCTAAACCCCATGACCTCCATGGTGGCGCTCATATGTATAAATAAAATAGTTGGGTCAGATAGTGCCCCATGCCTCACTTGTAATAAGAAGGTTAAGGTTCTAATTATAATGAGCGGCAGGGGACATATTCTCTCCCAGCTCCTTGCATGAGTGGCAGGTGGGGGCTCTAATATTCATAAATTGTGGGAACCTAATGTCCCCTCCAAATCTCCACCCACGGGCACTAGCTTTTTGCTGTTCAGCTGACATGTCCCCACTCATGCCTTGACGATTGGAACAGTGGTATACTACTGTGGGGCTCATACTGACCTCCAAAGTCTTTATTTTTATTTCTTTTTTAATGGCAAAGCACATATATCTGAGGATCTTGCTTGAGCAGCTGACCCGTTTACCAGGTTTTGGCTTTTAGAATTTCAGCTGGCAGTAGATGCAGCCAAAATTTGTTAAAATTATTAGACAAAACTAGTCAATAATTTTTGACTGTTTTTTGTTTTTTTAAATAATAATTTCCAGGGCCTGAAACTCAAATTAAAATGATTTCTAGTTTCAGAACTGTCAGTTTCTTTATAAAATTCCAATTCATTCTAATAATCATCTGATCAAGTGCATGCTTTCATTTCAACTTTCTGATACTTTTGTTTTGCGGTCTGATATTTCTGCTATTATCTCCTAACCCATTGCTCCCTTGGGAGATATGGATGGAGGACAAGGGTTGAAAGAGTTTGTTCTGCCCATAAAAAGGTGCAGACACTTTTAGAAATGTGGTGAGTCACCCTAAAAGGTTGAATGTCAGCCCAATATGCCAGATTGACTGTTAGAAGAACTGGCAAGCCCCAGTTTGAACTGCACGTATACCGAGCATTTATGAAGCACTCTCACATTACTCATAATCCTTAATTTATTTTGAGCAACACTGTTTGGGGACTTGGTCTCAAATGTCCACAGATGCAGGACACCAGAGAGCAAATTTGGAAAGCATGCAGGAATCCCAAAACAGGGCTCACGCAAAGTATCTGGGACTGTTGTGAGGTATGATAACCAATACAAATTATAGTATATAATTTTTTTCTTTGTTTAACTATTAAATGAAGATAGTGGAGTGATTAACTCTCCAACAGACAATATCTCCTTACAAGTGTTACCCGCTGTGCACTTAAATGAGCAGGTTATTTACCTACAGTGTTGGTACCAAAGGATCCATGTTTTCAAGTTGGGCTGTTGGGCTCGTTATTAAATGTTAATATATTCATATGTATATATCTTGAATATTTACCACTACCACAAACCTTGTTTACATAATTATTCACATATACATATGAAGCAGTTATATTTTCCTTTAATACAGACAGAGTCTGTGATTGCTAAGAATGGTCTATGGGAGTCAGTGGGCCTGAATGATCGTGAGTTGCGAGTTTCATATTTAGTATTTAAAATGACATTGTGAAGAGACAAGGAGAGTAGAAAGGAAGGCCAGCAAGAGGTTTCTGAATACTGAGTGTTTAGGAATAGGGAAAACTGGAGAAAAATGGAGAGTATGGCTTCTGATGTCCAGCCAGGCCATTGCAGACAGAGAGGAAAATGTGTGTGGAAACATACACAAAAACACATACACCCAGAGCAAGGGATAAAGTAGCAGGGATTTCAGGGATGCTGAAGCAAACCATGTCACAAGTTCAATAGACCCAGAGTGACAAGGTTATCCTAAACTCTAACGTTCAACAGTGGTAAAAAATCTAAAACATTGCAATGAACATGAAGGCATGTTTTGGGACTAACAAAGTGTAGGACGGGGGGTGCATCAATCAAGAATTACTGCTGATGGTTCAGCTGTTGCTACCAGTGGTACTATGATAGTGACAACTCTAAGGTAAGTGATTATTTAGATAATCAGCATTTATTCATGCTATGCTTATTGTTACTGAGATCATACACAATGTAACAAACCACTCAGTTTACACACAGGGCTCAACATTTATAGTCACCACAAATAAAAAAAATTCAGCCTCAGTGAGTAAAAATTCAAGCAAGTTGGGTTAGTTTGACATAGGCCCAACAGGCTTGCGATGGTGAGTAACGTTAAAGGCCTTGACATAATAAGCCCTGCTACATATACACATACTGTATGTCCTTAAGGGACACTAAAATATCATATTGTTTACACAGGTTGTGGTACAAGGAAGTCCACTGTCAGAGAGCATCTATCAGTGGATACAACTGATGATAAAAGTTTTATTTTTTTAATTTAAAAAATAAACATGATTGTTAACCAGTGCACATATTTTACTTTTTTACCCGAAAATTTAAAGAGAACAGTCTTCCATAATAGATGGAATAGAGACACTTTTAACCTGAAGTTTTAAATATTGACCATCATTAATTTGATATTCCAAGCTGTCTTGATGCATAATATATTTGGCTAGCAGGATATAATTAAGGTGTGTTTGACGCGAGAACAAACTTGAAGAGCTTTCTTACATCATACTTACTACTGCAATGGGCTTCCCAAATAAATTATAAATTACTTCTGACTACTTTAATCAGGAAATAAATTGCATCCATTTACTTAAGTACCTCCAGGTAGCAGATGAAGATATTGTAGAACTGCATCTGACTCATATAGTGCCTGATAATGGATATATTGTAACACAAACTGTGGTTAGCTTAATAATGTGAAATAAGAAGTTTTTTCATTTTTTTTTTTTTCTAAAGAACATAAGGATGATCACATTCAGAAAAGTTATTCACTAAAGTGAGAATTCAAAGTGAATTTCAAATTTAAAGTCAAAACAGCCAAACAGGAAAATTTCTCTAAACTTTGCTATAATCACAGCTTGACTATTGCATTTTGTTACTTTTCAGTTCACCACAATCCTCTGCTATGTGAACACACCCTACATTTTTAGTAGTAGTGTTACTAGCACCTGTATTTTATTTTGTCTTCTACTTGTGATATCATTCCAATAATAAATATATATGGATCGTTGTTTGCATTTTCTTTAGGAAAGGATTATCAGGTAATTATTAAATCTTCAAGCCCAGATGAAGGGTATGAGGAAGATGATGAAATTAGAGCAACAGCGACCCCACCAGTGACTCCTCCTGACGATTATGTTACGGGTGAAGTAGTGGCTCACATGCACTGGAATAAAACAATTAATGCAACTGAAGTTCCAAATACTACTTCAGAGACAAAGACCACAGGTGATATAAACATATCTATACTTTGCTATCAATGATCATAACTTCAAGATGTTTATTATTCTAGTTGTTATTTTTCCTACATAATCTATAGAAGGGTTCTCTTAGGAATTAGGCTTTTTAATTACTTTTCCATAAAATGCTCTATTTATTACTTTCTTACACATTTTTTTCTCAATGATTTAACTCAATAAAGTTTTTTGTTTTTTTCTTAACATTTTTCTCCCCCTAGTCCCCTCTATTATTGTGTGCTGCACTTAGTTTCCCAAACGTTAGCACGTAGTGGTTGTTGCAGCCATTGATATAATGAATACACAATCTTTAGGTAAGAATACATTCAGGACAATTATATCTCTTTCTAATGATGTTGGGTAATGCTGACTATAGAAAAGAATGTAATTAAATTAGAAACAATAAATGGAAAGAAAATAAGTCACACTCAAATTCTTTTCAGATACAGATGAATTCTATATCACTTATACATATTTGTTACAATGTTAAATAGTGAAATACAATGTGAAATAGCTTACAAACTTTTTATTATGGGAAAGGATGCTGTGAAAAAAATGGAACTCTATATCCTGTTACAGTATAAATAAAAAAACATGACGTTTCTGATTCCCATGTGATACTTTTATCCTAGCATTCAGCCGTCACTATACAGTTGAGTTTTTTCTGATTAATCACTAACCTTTATGCCCAGATGCTGCAAGCGTTTATAGTTTTATTGCTGTAGATATAATATTTTCATACTTAGAAATGAACCAGTTGTTCCGTGACATTCATCAAGGACCTATAAAAATGACGATCAATAGTTAATTGTGTGTTTAATGTACTGCTCCATCATGCTAATCATGATTATGCTTTGTCTCTCAGTTGAGGAAAGTGATAAGGAGCAAATGGGACCATTGCAAAGAAGGAAAAGAAATATTGAATATATGACTCAAGGTAAAAAGCCAGACATTAATTGCTTACACTGTAAAATCGGCTGTACAGTGCATTACTTTGTTTAATTTTTCAGACCTTTTCAAGAGTAAGAATTGAATGAGCATTTTATACTTTAAAGGAACACAAACATGTATATAGTGTTTAAAAAACAAACAACAACAAAACTCTATCTCCCAGCCCCCTTTTAAATAACTAGAAAACTCAATTAACGCGCGGGTCTGCTGGCACTGGCTCCACCCCGATCCACCCCCCTTTCTGAAATCATCCGAATTGATGATCTCAGTCAATCACTATGCCATAGGAAAGCATTGGATTGGCTGACATCAATTCTAATGATCTCAGCATAGAAAGTAGGGCAGAAGCGGAGCCAACAATGCCCTGGTCAATCAGTATCTCCTCATAGAGATGCGTTGAAACAATGGGGAAAGTTCAGCATCTCCATGTAGATCGAGTGGCCACTAGAGGTGTTCCTAAGCTGTAATGTAAACACTGCCTTTTCTCTTTAAAAGCCTGCAAGAACTGACTATACTCACTAGAACAATTACATCAAGCTGTCGTTGTTCTGGTGACTATGGTGTCCCTTTAAAGAGACACTATAGGCGTATGCTGACTTTTTAAGGCATGCTGTGTGTTGTTCAAACATCAAGGCAACTCTTAAAGGAGGCTTTATTCCCTTCAAAATCATATATACACGTTTTTACTTTGTAAAATTAAATTTAGTCTCTAAAGTCTCCTTCAGCCTCATTACCAGCCTGTAAAGACATATTTTTTTTCTGCCATATATAAATTCCACCTCTATAATGTCTGCAAGTGTGCGGAAAACAGTAATGGAGATATTAATGGGTCATACAATTCCTACAGCCAAGAAGGGGATAAGACTAAATTAGCTCAATCATTTAACTTTTACTATTAGATTAGCATTACAGAGATTAATAAAGATTGTCAAAACACTTTTTAAATTATTTAGAAAAATATTTTTTATTTTTAAATCATTTAGAAATATATTATTTAACTATATGTATGCATTATGTTATATTGCATACATTTACTATATAAGTAAAACTGGTAAAAAAAAAAAAAAAACACCCATGGTCTTTGGGTGGAGGAAACTAATGTTATACTGGCTGGCTTAATTACAAAGTTACATAGTTACATAGCTGAAAAGAGACTTGCGTCCATCAAGTTCAACCTTCCTCACATTTGTTTTTTGCTGTTGATCCAAAAGAAGGCAAAAAAAAACCAGTTTGAAGCACAATTTTGCAACAAGCTAGGAAAAAAATTCCTTCTTGACCCCAGAATGGCAGTCAGATTTATCCTTGGATCAAGCAGTTATTACCCTACATTGAAAGATTATATCCTTGAATATTCTGTTTTTGCAAGTATGCCTCTAGTAGCTGTTTGAACATCTGTATGGACTCTGATAAAACCACTTCTTCAGGCAGAGAATTCCACATCCTGATTTCTCTTACAGTAAAAAAACCTTTCCTTTGCCTTAGACAAAATCTTCTTTCTTCCAGTTTAAACGCATGACCTCGTGTCCTATGTAAAGTCCGGTTTGTGAATAGATTTCCACGCAATGGTTTGTATTGGCCCCGAATATATTTGTATAATGTTATCATATCCCCTCTCAGGCGACGTTTTTCTAAACTAAATAGGTTTAAGTTTGTTAACCTTTCTTCATAGCTGATATGTTCCATTCCTTTTATTAATTTTGTAGCCCGCTTCTGCACTTTTTCTAATGCCATAATATCCTTCTTTAGAACAGTTGCCCAAAATTGCACAGCATATTCAATATGGGGTCTTACCAGTGATTTATAAAGAGGCAAAATGATATTCTCGTCCCGAGAATGAATGCCCTTTTTCATGCATGACAATCCCTTACTGGCCTTGGCCACTGCTGATTGACATTGCACATTGTTGCATAGTTTGTTGTTTATAACAATTCCCAAGTCCTTTTCATGTGTTGTTATCCCTAATTCGCTTCCATTAAGGGTATACGTTTCTTGTGTATTCCTTACACCGAAGTGCATAACTTTGCATTTTTCAACATTAAATTTCATCTGCCATTTGAGTGCTCAGTCCCCCAGTCTATCTAAATCCCTCTGCAGCAAAGTAATATCTTGCTCACATTGTATTATTTTGCAAAGTTTTGTGTCATCTGCAAACACTGAAACATGACTTTCAATGCTGTCTTCAAGATCATTTATAAACATGTTAAATAGAAGGGGTCCCAGAACAGACCCCTGAGGGACACCACTTGCCACCTCTATCCAGCTTGAAAATTTACCATTAATGACAACTCTTTGTACTCTGTTTTTAAGCCAATGTTCTACCCATGAACAAGCATTTTCATCTAGACCGATTTCCTTGAGTTGGAACACTAATCTGTTGTGTGGAACTGTATCAAATACCTTGGCAAAATCCAAATAGATCACATCCACGGCAACACTAACTTACTTCTTCGTAGAACGCAATCAAGTTAGTTTGACATGACCTGTGCTTCATAAAACCGTGCTGATTTTTGCTGATAAGCATGTTCTTCTCAAGGAATTCTTGAATATTATCCCTTAATAACCTTTCAAATATTTTACCAGCCACAGAAGTTAAGCTCACAGGTCTATAATTTCCAGGCAAGGATTGTGAACCCTTTTTGAATATAGGAACCACATCTGCTTTCCTCCAATCCCCCGGAACACTTCCTGAAAGAAAAGAATCTTGAAAGATTAATGTTCCCACCAAAGCCACAACCAATTAGCAGTGGGTTGGGGCTCTAATAATAATCCCCCCAACCCCACTGTGTGTCTCTGTTTCCACCCTCAACCATCTGTGTGGTTCTTTGTCCACCCAGCACTCTGTGTGCCTCTTTGTCCCTTCATTCCCATCTGTGTGTCTCTTTGACGCCCTCAGCCCTCCCCTTGTCTCTTTGCCCACCTCATCCCCCCCGTGTGTCTGTTTGCCCCCTCTGCCCTCTGTGTGTCTCTTTTCCTCCCTGGGTGTCTCTTTTCCCTTCTCAGCCCCATACAGGGCCATCTTTGATGCGGGGCAAACGGGGCAGCTGCCACCGGCCCTTTTACTTCCAGGGGGCCCAGGCAGCTGCCCCGTGGGCCCCGCTGCCCTCAACAACTGTCTCCCATCCATGGGCCCCTGGTGCATATTGGGGACGCACACTAAAGAGGCCCACCGGGTGGCCCATGCACTAAGGGCCACCCGGTGGGCGTTTGTAAGCAGGGGCCCGGTCGCGCGCTGTGGCTCTTTAATAGCACGACTGCCATGAGTCACTTCCTCCCAGAGAGAGCCGCACAGGAGAGACCACACCAGGGAAGCAGAGAGGAGGGGGCTGGCCCGGATTTCCAGTCGGCAACTCCTAACAGCCTCAGCCACCACTCTGGACACCAGGGAAGCAATCCTTCAAGGTAGGAAACTGGGAGTAGATTTAAAAGTGTGAATGTGTCAGTATGTCTGTGTCAGTATGTCTGTCAGTGTATGTCTGTGTGTCTCAGTATGTCTGACAGTCATAGGCGTGCGCAGCCTATTGCATTTGGGTGTGCACCCTAAAGCACAAACACACGCCGCGTGTGTGTGTGTGTGTGGATCTATCTATCTATATATCTATATCTATATATATACAGGGAGTGCAGAATTATTAGGCAAGTTGTATTTTTGAGGATTAATTTTATTATTGAACAACAACCATGTTCTCAATGAACCCAAAAAACTCATTAATATCAAAGCTGAATATTTTTGGAAGTAGTTTTTAGTTTGTTTTTAGTTATAGCTATGTTAGGGGGATATCTGTGTGTGCAGGTGACTATTACTGTGCATAATTATTAGGCAACTTAACAAAAAACAAATATATACCCATTTCAATTATTTATTATTACCAGTGAAACCAATATAACATCTCAACATTCACAAATATACATTTCTGACATTCAAAAACAAAACAAAAACAAATCAGTGACCAATATAGCCACCTTTCTTTGCAAGGACACTCAAAAGCCTGCCATCCATGGATTCTGTCAGTGTTTTGATCTGTTCACCATCAACATTGCGTGCAGCAGCAACCACAGCCTCCCAGACACTGTTCAGAGAGGTGTACTGTTTTCCCTCCTTGTAAATCTCACATTTGATGATGGACCACAGGTTCTCAATGGGGTTCAGATCAGGTGAACAAGGAGGCCATGTCATTAGATTTTCTTCTTTTATACCCTTTCTTGCCAGCCACGCTGTGGAGTACTTGGACGTGTGTGATGGAGCATTGTCCTGCATGAAAATCATGTTTTTCTTGAAGGATGCAGACTTCTTCCTGTACCACTGCTTGAAGAAGGTGTCTTCCAGGAACTGGCAGTAGGACTGGGAGTTGAGCTTGACTCCATCCTCAACCCGAAAAGGCCCCACAAGCTCATCTTTGATGATACCAGCCCAAACCAGTACTCCACCTCCACCTTGCTGGCGTCTGAGTCGGACTGGAGCTCTCTGCCCTTTACCAATCCAGCCACGGGCCCATCCATCTGGCCCATCAAGACTCACTCTCATTTCATCAGTCCATAAAACCTTAGAAAAATCAGTCTTGAGATATTTCTTGGCCCAGTCTTGACGTTTCAGCTTGTGTGTCTTGTTCAGTGGTGGTCGTCTTTCAGCCTTTCTTACCTTGGCCATGTCTCTGAGTATTGCACACCTTGTGCTTTTGGGCACTCCAGTGATGTTGCAGCTCTGAAATATGGCCAAACTGGTGGCAAGTGGCATCGTGGCAGCTGCACGCTTGACTTTTCTCAGTTCATGGGCAGTTATTTTGCGCCTTGGTTTTTCCACACGCTTCTTGCGACCCTGTTGATTATTTTGAATGAAACGCTTGATTGTTCGATGATCACGCTTCAGAAGCTTTGCAATTTTAAGAGTGCTGCATCCCTCTGCAAGATATCTCACTATTTTTGACTTTTCTGAGCCTGTCAAGTCCTTCTTTTGACCCATTTTGCCAAAGGAAAGGAAGTTGCCTAATAATTATGCACACCTGATATAGGGTGTTGATGTCATTAGACCACACCCCTTCTCATTACAGAGATGCACATCACCTAATATGCTTAATTGGTAGTAGGCTTTCGAGCCTATACAGCTTGGAGTAAGACAACATGCATAAAGAGGATGATGTGGTCAAAATACTAATTTGCCTAATAATTCTGCACTCCCTGTATATATATATATATATATATATATATATATATATATATATATAGATAGATAGATAGATAGATATATCCACACACACACACTGCTGTGTGTGCTGTTAGTGTGCTGTGTGCTGTTAGTGTGATGTGTGTGTGAGGGTGCTGTTAGTGTGATGTGAGGGTGTTTGTGTGTATGTGTGTGTGTATGTTTGTGACTGTGCTGTTTGTGTGTGTATGTTTGTCCTGTGAGGGTGCTGTTTGTGTGAGTGTCGTGTATTTGTGAGGGTGCTGTTTGTGTGCTGTGTGTGAGGGTGTTGTTTTTTTTTTTAAAGGTGCTGTGTGTGTTTGTGAGGGTGCGGTTAGTGTACTATGTGTGTGTGAGCTGTATGTGTGTAGGTGCTGTATGCTGTATGTTTGGAGGGATTTGGCAGATTAGTAAATCCTTGCTGCCATGTGCCATCCCTGGTGGTCCAGTGGAGAGTGAACTCTAGCCTGCAGGGCTAGAGTTAACTCTCGCGAGATCTGAGCGTTGACGCAGCAACACTCAGATATCACGAGAGGAACCTGGCGGAGCTTCTGTCTAGAGCTCCCTGGGTCCTCTCCTGCCTCCCTCCATGCTGCTGTGGGCTGGTGAGGTAGATCTTTGGTCTCCCTGCCGGCTCATGGAGGCTTAAAGCAGAGCCGGCACTCAGATAGCGCCGGCTCTGCGTGTGTGTGTATATATATATACATATATATATATATATGCATACACACACACACTCACAGACACATTCAGACACACACACACATACACTCACAGACACATTCAGACACACACACACATACACTCACAGACACACACATTCACAGACACACACTCACTGACACACACACACATACATTCACAGACACACACTCACTGACACACACACACTCACACACAGACACACACTGACACACACACACACACACACACACACATTCACAGACACACACACACACTGACACACACACACATACATTCAAAGACACACACTCACAAACACACACACTCACTGACACACACACAAACACACACACTCACTGACACACACTCACACAGACACACACACACACTCCTGGTTCACTCACTCACACAGACACACACACTCACACACAGACACACACACTCACTGACACACACACACACACTCACACACAGACACACACTCCACACACAGACACACACACACACACACACTCACTGACACACTCACTCACACAGACACACACACACACACTCACACAGAGACACACACACACTCACTGACACACACACACACTGACACACACACACACACTCACACACACACACACACACACACACACACACACACACACACACACACACACACACACACACACACACACACACACAGACACACACACTCACTGACACACTCACTCACTCACACAGACACACACACACACTCACTGACACACTCACTCACACAGACACACTCACACATAAGAACAAATTATTACATTTTAATAAAAAAAAAATGTCCACCCAGCCTCCTACCTGGAGTGCTGGCGTGGACTTGTCCCTGGGGTCCAGTGGGGCGGGCGCCTCTCTCCAGCTCAGCCGCGGCGAGGGAGCTGTGTGATGTCTGCGCTCTGCTTCCTCTCGCCGCGCGGGCTGTCTGCTGTAGCTGGGAGCCGGAATATGACGTCATATTCCGGCTTCCGGCATCAGCGTGCGGCGAGAGGAAGCAGAGCGCAGACAGCAGAGAGCTCCCTCGCCGCGGCTGAGCTGGAGAGAGGGGGGGGGGGATCGATCACCTCTTGCCCTCCCATGACAGGGGCAAGAGGTGAGACAGGGGGTGCTGAGTGTCTGCAGGAACAGCGTTCCTGCTCAAAAAAGTGCAGGGACGCTGTTCCTGCAGGACTCAAACCATAGGCGTGCCACGGGGATTAGGGTGTGCCCAGGCACACCCGGCACACCCCGTGCGCACGCCTATGCTGACAGTGTATGTGTGTGTCAGTAGTGTGTCTGTCAGTATGTCTGTTAGTGTATGTGTGTGCCTGTCAATGGGTATGTCAGTATGTCTCTCAGTGTATGTCTTTGTGTGTGTGTGTCTGTGTGTCAGTATGTCTGTCAGTGTGTGTCTGTGTGTCAGTATGTCATTATGCCTGTCAGGGTATGTGTGTGTGTCAGTATGTCTATCAGTGGATGTCTGTGTGTCAGTATGTCTGTTAGGGTATTTGTGTGTGTGTAATATAGCAAATTTAAATGCTTAGTTCTGCCAGAACGCCCCAATAGTTGAACAGCGGGGCGTAAGGGGCAGCGCAAAGCCTTATGGTCAACTGGTGTTGTCAGCTCCACCAAGGGCTTGTACCCTAATTAATTAACAAAAATAATGAATAAGATCTCCACCTGGGGAGATCTTGAAATGCTGACTAGAGTAATAAATGGACAAATATGTGGTATCAGTACAAGAATAAAAATAGCCAGGCTGGGGATCTAATAGAAGGGAAAAAAGACAGGGTCCGAAAACATCACAACATGACTGTTTAACAAGATACCCTTAAGTTACCTAATAGGCTAGAAAAAATAAAAAATCTTTATTGTGTAATAAGGTAAGGCTAGCCAAAAGTGAGCCCCCCCTATAGGCAATGCAAAAGGGAGGAAGCTCTATTTAAAATCCCTTCTATAAAACTTATATATGAATGGTATGAATGGTAGAAATGAGGCTGCAGTCTAAATATACTCATTCAAAATTATAATAAATGTAAACAAATAGTATAGAGGACAAAATATAGGGCTGTTGTAATGATAGAGGAGCAGTGATCCCTGTTGGGAGTGGAAATGGAGGAAAAAGAATAATAGGACAAGAGGAGGAAGGGGGGGGAGGGGGGAGAAATGAACACCCTCCCTAGTATATTGAATATATGAGACTCAAAAGAAAAAGTCCCTAAATGTTGTAAAACACCTTAATGGGTGTTCTAATCTAAATGCTCACTCTAAGGAGTGGTTCTCCACTGCCTATCTTTAGGTATAGAAGCCTCCAGATAAATCCCTAAACTCTGTGAAACACCTTCGTGGGTGTTCTAATCTAAACGCTCACTCTAAAAGGGTATAGCCCACTGCCTAGTGCTACAAGATCCCCTACTGGCTAAGAGTAGTTGAGAAGAAATAGAGTTACTTTAAGTAGATGATATTGTAATCATATGGACGGGTACAAATGAACAATTTGCAAAGTTTGTACAGAAGCTTAATGTGAATGACTTAAACCTGAAATTCACAACTGAGATAGGAACCCCCTCTTTGACCTTCTTAGATCTTGTTCTAATTCCAAATCCCAATGGCACTATTAAGACCAATCTGTTCAGAAAAAGTACAGCCACAAACAGCTTACTCAATTGGGGCAGTTACCACCCAGTCCCTCAAAAAAGGGGCATCCCCATTGGCCAATACTTGCGCATTCGGCGCAACTGTTCAGATGTGGAGGATTTCAAAGTGAAGGCTAAAGATTTGCGGGCCATGTTTAGGTCCAAAGGGTTCCCTAACAAATGTTTGAAGAGAGCCTACCATAGAGCTCTCATTACTGATAGAGAGAGTCTGATAATGGAGGAAGCAATATCCCACAGACAACTCGAATCAGATAATAAACAACTTCGATGCATAGCTACCTATGATGCCGGTTGGGACCATGTCAGATCCATCATGAATAGATTTTGGCCCCTGCTGAAACAAGATGAACTATTAAAAGACATCATCCCAACACAGGCAGCGCTTACTGCAAGGAGAGGGAAGAATCTAAAAGATTCCCTCGTTAGGAGCCATTTTCAGAGAATAAAAGCACCTACACACTGGCTAACCAACAACCTTAAAGGCACATATAAGTGTGGTAGGTGTAAAGCTTGCGATTTTATCAAAAAAGACTCGAAGATCTTTTACAATAGCTCCAAAAGCCTTCACTTTGATACCCCAGCTTTCTTTAACTGTAGTTCCAAATGACTAGTTTATTTGATCACTTGTCAGTGTGGGATGTCATATGTGGGAAAAACTTTTCGCCCTTTTAGACGTAGAATTTTGGAACACATCAATTCTGTAAAGACCACAAGACACATAGAGACTCCGGTCTCAAGACATGCCAAAACAGTCCATCAGGGCGACTTTACTGTCCTGAAATTTCAAGGCGTTGAACTGATAAAACAAGATCAAAGAAAAGGCAACTGGGACCAACAAATTAGGAAGAGAGAATGCTACTGGATCTACCGTTTACAAACCTTATACCCAAAAGGACTGAATGAGGGTTTTTCCTATTCTCCCTTTATCACGTGATCTCACAGATATAAATGTTGACATATAAACAGTAGTATCACTGTACATAAATTCTGTAAAAATTGTAAATATTAGAAATCTAAGTTACTATTTAAAGGTCTGGGATAGTCACACTTTTTCTTTATTCCCTAGTTATGAATATTATTAATAGCTGGTAGTGATCAGGACCCCTTATAAACTATATCAAGATGAAGGGATCTTTAAACATGATTAACCCTCAAAGTCATCTAATAAAGGGATAGACTGAATGTTTTTAGGGGTTTAATAATCATGTAATTATATTTGGCACCTTAAGCTGGTAACTTTGGATACATAATTGAGTATTTTAAAATATTGACAAGAATAGTCTGGACACAGTACTGGTTGCAAATGTATATCAATGTGACCATCTAGACTGTCTACTTAATATGAACTTCTCTTGTATCATCGTTATGATTATAAACAATATAATATATGACT
The DNA here is from genome assembly GCA_933207985.1 of Pelobates cultripes. NCBI lineage: Eukaryota > Metazoa > Chordata > Amphibia > Anura > Pelobatidae > Pelobates > Pelobates cultripes. The sequence goes on along the minus strand of OW240914.1, from coordinate 149,383,642 downwards.
ATTCAATGGTGCTACATAAAGTATCCCTTATTTCCTTCTAATCGTATTTTATATTGTTACACAGTAACAATACTTCTGGGGGGTCCGTTTAAATCCCTACCCAGCACATTATATGCACGCCCTTGGTTGAATATATCCCGATACATTAGATTGGGGCAGAACGAGATTCAGACATCGCTGTCATTCACGACGACGTCATCCGCCCCCGCCCGCCCCCTCCCATACGCTCACGTTGGATCCCGCGTCACGGATGACGTAGGGATTACCCCGAACGTCACTCGTGACGACACGTTATGGGCGGTGGGCGGCAATAGGGAATCCCGCCTCCCCCTGATGATTGGCTCCCAGATCATTTAAAAGTCCCGGCTTTTTGAGCCGGCGTTTCTTCAGCCCCTGACGAAGGTGTTATCATACACCGAAACGCGCGTCGGGCGACCAACATGATTTAACTTCATTTTATTTTTTTCGCTTTTCACGTACACTAATGGGTTAGGCACGATTAGGATGTACACTTAAAGTAACTCTATTTCTTCTCAACTACTCTTAGCCAGTAGGGGATCTTGTAGCACTAGGCAGTGGGCTATACCCTTTTAGAGTGAGCGTTTAGATTAGAACACCCACGAAGGTGTTTCACAGAGTTTAGGGATTTATCTGGAGGCTTCTATACCTAAAGATAGGCAGTGGAGAACCACTCCTTAGAGTGAGCATTTAGATTAGAACACCCATTAAGGTGTTTTACAACATTTAGGGACTTTTTCTTTTGAGTCTCATATATTCAATATACTAGGGAGGGTGTTCATTTCTCCCCCCTCCCCCCCCTTCCTCCTCTTGTCCTATTATTCTTTTTCCTCCATTTCCACTCCCAACAGGGATCACTGCTCCTCTATCATTACAACAGCAGGTGTAAGCCCTATATTTTGTCCTCTATACTATTTGTTTACATTTATTATAATTTTGAATGAGTATATTTAGACTGTAGCCTTATTTCTACCATTCATAAGTTTTATAGAAGGGATTTTGAATAGAGCTTCCTCCCTTTTGCATTGCCTATAGGGGGGGCTCACTTTTGGCTAGCCTTACCTTATTACACAATAAAGATTTTTTATTTTTTCTAGCCTATTAGGTAACTTAAGGGTATCTTGTTAAACAGTCATGTTGTGATGTTTTCGGACCCTGTCTTTTTTCCCTTCTATTAGATCCCCAGCCTGGCTATTTTTATTCTTGTACTGATACCACATATTTGTCCATTTATTACTCTAGTCAGCATTTCAAGATCTCCCCAGGTGGAGATCTTATTCATTATTTTATTTGTGTGTGTGTTAGTATGTCTGTCAGTGTGTTTGTGTCTGGATGTGTCAGTATATCTGTCTGTGTCAGCATGTGTCTCAGTATATATGTGTGTATGTGTCAGTAAATCTGTCCATGTATATCTCTGTGTAAGTATGTATGTGAAAGGTGCGATTGCATGACAGGGAGTGGGGGGAGACCAGGGGGCCCAAGAAAATGCTTTCCAAGTGATACTAAAGACGGCCCTTGCCCCATATGTGTGTCTCTTTGCCCCCTCAGCTACCTGTGCATCTCATTGCACCCCTCATTCCCCCATGTGTCTTTTTGCCTCCCCCCCTCACCCCCACTGCCAGCTTAACAGCTAAACTCCATCTTGTAGCGTGGCCGAGCCATGGATCGGAGTAAAGCTTTAGCTTCTGTAACCTCTCCACAGTCTGACAGGAAGCAATTTAGTTCTCCGTGCTCGCCCTTCCAGTCAGATTGGGAAGAAGTTACAGAATCTCCTCTACCCCAGTCCCCGGTTTAGCCACGCCACATGCAGAGACCAGCAGGAGGGGAGCGCAGTGCTGTGTACTCGCCTCCTGCCAGTCATCCAGGCATTGCACCCCTTGGGCCAGTACGCCCTAGGCGCATGCTTAATCTATCTAGTATCACGTCAGCCCTAGAGGTGGGTGAATAAAACAATTAAAACTAATTCCTGTAAAATAAAGAATTATAGTTACTAACAACCACATTTTTAACTGCCAGTGGGTAAATAATACTTTAAATGATCAATTCACAAAAGAGCCTGCTGGATGCATTCGGTTCTGAATTTTATTAATATTGGTGCATTGTGAACCTTCAGAATCCTATACTTTGTAAAGAGTGCGGATGTGAAAGCGCATATTTTAATCTGGGCACCAAATGCATCCAGATTCCCTTGGCTGACCAAATTCTGACCGTATTTGGCTTCAGTAAATATGAACATTTTATGCCATTGTGTTTGGAATATGTCATTTTCAGTGGATTTTTTGTCTGTGCGGGCAAAATCTATTTTTTTTTGTGAATAACCCTGATACTGGTACTTCACAAGGTTGTGATGCAGTTATTTATTAGTGTATAAATATGTAAAAAACAATAATAAGTTTGACCTTTTTGCTCTAATTCCAGATACCTGCCAGCTTCCCATGGATGAAGGATTTTGTTCCAGTTACTCTTTGTTTTGGTATTACCATGTGGAAGCTGATGGCTGTCGACCTTTTGTATTTGGTGGTTGTGGAGGAAACGGCAATCGCTTTAAAACTAGGCATAAATGTGAACGGAGGTGTAAAAATAAAACAGGTAAGAATGCTCCTAATCACTTAGAGTAACTGATAGGACAAAATGCACAGAACATTGATACAGACAATGGAATAAGTCACTCACACAGAGAGGATCATTAATTAAAGTGAAAACTGTCAAAACTTCAAAGTGAATTCAAAAAGAATTTCAAATTTAGGGCAAAGTAGGCTTAAAGGACCACTATAGTGCCAGGAAAACAAACTAATTTTCCTGGCACTATAGTGTTAATAGGTCCCCCCCCACCCTCATGTCCCCTCTCCCGCTGGGCTCTAGGGGGAGGAAGGGGTTAAATGTTTACCTTTCTCCAGCGCTGGGCTCCCTTGGCACTGGGGACTTTCCTCCCTCTTCCGACACATGTGCGGCAAGAGGCGCGCGCATTCAGTCAGTCCATAGGAAAGCATTTCTCAATGCCTTCCTATGGACGCAAGCATCTTCTCACTGTGAAAATCACAGTGAGAAGTGCGGAAGCGCCTCTAGCGGCTGTCAGTGAGACAGCCACTAGAGGCTGGATTAACCCTCAGTGAAACATAGCAGTTTCTCAGCTGTTTTCAGCTGCAGGGTTAAAACTAGAGGGACCTGGCACCCAGACCACTTCATTGAGCTGAAGTGGTCTGGGTGCCTATAGTGGTTCGTTAACTGGAATCATAGCTGACTTGGAGATTTTTTCCAGTTTGGGTATTTTGGCCTTAAATTTGCAATTCGTCGGAATTCATTTTGAATTGCAAACAATTCTCAGTTTAGTGAACCTAGTGCATGTGAAAGCCCTGTAAGATCAACTCGATCCAGTAACTTGCTCATAGATTCATCCAAAGACTTGAAATTGACATATTCCATCATTGTTTTAGTGGGGTTCTTCACAAATATAACTTCATATTAGTTTGCACGGACAGGAGCAAATATGTTTCTGCAATGAAGCCTTAAAATATATACCTGAAGTGCAATTTGGTGTAACTAGTTTTAATTTTTTTTAAAATTTGTTTAAATTCTTTATTTTTGTTGTGCACAAAAGTAACAAAAAGCCTTGGTGCACCACAACAGCGACATCAGGAGAAATTGGTAGACATTTACATTATAAGTTGTGGCATTCGTAAGTCAGGCACATTTTTAGATTAATGAGATCAATATTTCGACAGCTTAGGTTCTCTTTAGTTTAAATGATTTAGCAAGATGCACACGTCAGGTAGGAGTATTCAGAGGAGTGACAAAGAAGGAAAACCTGAAATGTACAATCCTAATATAAACAAGACTGTGCAGTTCAATATATGCTAAATATGTGTCTATAGTGTGACATGAAAGACAGTGCAAGTTTTATATTGTTAAAGAGAGCAAGATATAACAGATTGTGAAACCATTGGCAATGATTAATAACAAAAATAACATATTATAATCAATGGAAAGGAACTGCTGTGATACTGTAAGCTAAATGCTTAGGTAAGCTTAATGTCTGCCTTTATGTCTAAATCTTGCTCTAGCGTGTGAGAAGTATTTAAAGTTAACTGCATAATAACCCATAACATTGGCAAAAAGTTGCCCCAAGCCATACATAAAGTTCAGTGATACTTGGGCTACAAACCCGACAAGATATCAGGGTGTTCTTGCGTTATCTGGTATCAGCTGGGGAATGCGCCCACATGGATCAGTTCGAGGTCTGTGAGCTGTGGGGCAGGGTGAAATGCACTTCAGCCTATGCCCAGTGTGGGAATGTCTTGATTGCAGGCACAGCTGGCCCTGTCTATGGGGTCCCTGGGCTTGATTCCAGCTCTAGCTGTAGTCAGCGAGGCTATCTCCTGTGTGGCCTCTTGTAGTGCAGCGTGATCCTTGAGAGGTTGCTTTGTGCCGCTCTGGTCAGAGGTTCTTGGGTCTGATGAGTTGCTAGCAGGTAGGCTTTGCTTGGTGCACATGCTTCTTTGTAGGTGGGAGCGAGTGCATGCGTTCAACTGGCATGGCGCCGTTTCCCGCCTTGTCGATCTTTGGTGTCTGCATCGCCGGACGGCCGCCCTGGATGCCCGAGGTTGGTGCCCATAATGGCGTCGTCGGGTAACGGGTCTCATCCAGGAGGCTACCGCTTTCACCGCCTGGTGGTGGACCATTCCTCGCTCACTGAGCATCACCCAGAAGCTCTTACAAAGCCGGTCCAGAGCCATCAGGGGATGTGTAGGTGACTGGGTGCTTGTGTTTTTCATTTTTGGCCCTTGCTTGGAGGCCATTTTGGTTATGCCTTGATGGTCTTGTGTTCCAGCGGGCTGTGTAATTGTGAAGCCCACCAGCAGCCCTGGTCCGTGTAGCCAGTGGGGACCGGGATTACCCCCGCCGGTCCAAAGGGGGGGGGAGTAAGAGATCAATGAGGTCGCTTGAGGGGTCTCAGTGTTGGGGAGAATGGCCGCCTCTCCCTGGCTCCAACCCCAGTAGGCCGCACTTGGCATTTCACGCCCCCGGCCCCGACGGGCTCCAGAAAGGTGTCCCTCGATTCAACCGGGCACCCCCGGCTTGGATGGGGTACCCCGGTGTGTTTTTGGGCTATTTATCTGCCAATTTCACCGTATTTTCTGCCCGTCGGACTGGAGCTCGCCTCACCCACGTCCGTACAGCTAGGTGGTCAGGATCCGCCCCCTCACTAGTTTTAATTTTAATGTTCAGATAAACAGCTGTCAGATTCTCTCATTAAAATGTATTTTAGGCACATCATTAAAAGCCTAATGGTAGACAGTATAAGGTTTAAGTGGGTATTGCCAGGAATTCAGAGCAAGTTTCAAGGCAAAAATTATGTAGCTGATTTAAAGATAATTTTACTGTGAACTCCAAAAAATCAGGTAACTGTTCAAGGTTATTTTACAAGAATGTGTGAAATCCATCTACACCTTAAAGGGATACTGTAGTCACCAAAACAACTTTAACATAATGAAGCAGTTTGGGTGTATAGACCATGCCCCTGCAGTCTCACTGCTCAATTCTCAATTAGGAGTTAAATTACTTTGGTTATACAGCCCTTGTCACAGCTCCCTGCATGTGACTTACACAGCCTTCCCAAACACTTCCCGTAAAGAGTCATATAATGTTTTTACTTCCTTTATTGCAAATTCTGTGTAATTTAGAATATCATATCTACTGCTATGTTAATAGCTTGCTATACTCTGCAGGAGCCTCCTGTATGTAATTGAAGTTCAGTTTGCAGAGCACAAGATAAAGAAAATATTTAAAGTAAGTTACATCTGATTGAAAATTAAACCATTTTGTTTTCATGTAGGCCGTGTCAGTCACAGCCAGGAGAAGTGTGGCTAGGGCGGCATAAACAGAAACAAAATTGATTTAACTCCTAAAATTGAACAGAGAATTGAGCAGTGAGGGGGCATGATCTACACACCAGAACTACTTAATTAAACTAAAGTTGTTTTGGTGACTATAGTGTCCTCTTAATGTTTGCAATATTTTATGCTGGAACATGTCTATTCACAATAAAGAAAGAGCGAGAGAGAGAGACTATTTCTGATGGACTTCTGTACAAAGATCTTATATCTGCCTTATATCCAGCCTAATGAGTGCCTGAAGTCTTTTTTTGGACAATGTCCCAATATTATAGGCACATTATTATAATAATGATTTTATTATTCATATAGCACCATCATTTTCATAAATTTTCCTGCATGTTAAAAAATTAGTTTACTAAACCGTGGAATCATTTGTGCAGTCAACAACAAATTTGCAAAATATAGACAAACATTTATAAACTAGAAAAAATATTCAATCTGATTCAGCCCCCCAAATCAATTTATTTATTTATGTGCAAGGTGTTTTACAGTGAAATTTGTCTTGTTTTTTTTGTCTGGAAGACCTGCAGCAAATTGCACACCTTGAGTTTCCCAAGTTTCAATTTGTCTGATATCCATGTATAAAAAACTTTCCATAAAGTAGTTTTTCTTCTGTTTTTCAATTAAAACTATTTTTTAGCATTGTTTGACAAATGTGTTGAATGTTCCTTGTGAAAGTAATGCAGTTGTAGAAACATTTTAAATGTACTGTTCCCACTATTGAAGATATTATATAATTTCAGATTAATTATATTTATGAGCAAAGTTAGTACCAGACATCAGTTTCACAAGTACACTGAGCTATATGTAAACTGAAATCTCTGTAGTCTGCACCGGTCTGACCTCAGCAAAGCAATGTTTTTATAGATTCATTCTAACTATACCTAATTGCAACTTATCCTTGTTGGAATAAGAAACAATAATTAAGCTTCTTTTATCTATTCTATGTACACAGCATCCTCGTACAGTGTCTAGGACGGACATATTATCCTGGCTTGTCAGAGGTCTAGGATGTTTTACATCATGTATTGCAGAGATAACATATAATAAGCTGATTTTAATTCAGCACGTCACATTTTGGGAAGGTTAATATTTAGAGCAGCATTCTTCAAACCTATTTTTAGGATCCAGCAACATGACAGGATTTAAAGGGATATTTTAAGTACCATAACCACTAGAGCTTATTATAATGGTTATTGTGCAAAGAGTCCTTGGATGCAGACCTCGTGTGTATTTTAAGCAGTTTCCTGCACTCAGAGCTTTATGATAATACAGGAATTTTAATTCCACATTAGCCGTACACATTTCTTAACGTCTGGGTTGCAATGATGAGCAGGAAGTACTACTAGCCATCATTAGGAAATGTCACCCTCTCTCCCGTTCCCCCTAATAAAATGAATGGCAGGTAAAGGGTGCCGCAAAATTCTAATAACTATAAAATGTTATGTCATTTCCTGTCATTTCCATCTCAAAAACATTGCGCGCATCCGCCCCTACTCAACGCCAGATGCAACTAAGGTGTTGGTCCATTCCACTGTCCTTTCTCGCCTTGACTACTGTAATCCGCTTCTCAGTGGTCTTACGTGCTCCCAACTTGCGCCGTTACAGTCCATAATGAATGCGACAGCGAAGCTCATCTTCCTGTCCGCCCGCACCTCCCATGCCTCACCCTTCTGTCAGTCCCTACATTGGCTTCCTATAAAATATAGAGCTCAACTTAAAATTCTGGTTCTTGCTTTCAAATCTCTACATAATGCTGCTCCCACCTATCTATCCTCCCTTATACACAAGTATGTCCCGTCTAGGCCCTTACGATCTGCTGAAGACTTACGTCTATCTTCTGTCCGTACTCCCACCTCTGATGCTCACCTTCAAGATTTCTCGAGGGCTGCACCGTTCCTGTGGAACTCGCTTCCCTCCTCCGTTAAATGCTCACCCAGTCTCCACTCCTTCAAAAAATCATTAAAAACCCACTTCTTCATAAAAGCGTATCAATTAAACTGTTAATAGCTCCTGACTGATTCCTCTTCTGCAACTGTCACTAGTCTAATACTATCCTTACCTTTTTGTGTCATTTTACCCCACTCCCTCTAGCATGTAAGCTCATTGAGCAGGGCCCTCAACCCCTCTGTTCCTGTGTGTCCAACTTGTCTGGTTACAACTACATGTCTGTTCGTCCCCCCATTGTAAAGCGCTGCGGAATTTGATGGCGCTATATAAATATAATAATAATGTGGGAGCACTGGGTTTCCTTTTCTTCATTTTACCCACTTTGCATCAGGTTAGGGCTAAATTTCATAAACGGTCCAGAAGATTGTCCAACAGGCATCAAGAGGAAGCCCTGGCCTAGGATAAAATGGTCAGCTCTACACAATGGTGACACGAAAGAGCATATACAAATAATACCAGACAAAGCAAATGTAGAGCACAATAGGAGCATGAGATGGTATGATTTATTTTAGGCACTGAAGCCAAAGAGGGAAATACATACAATGTAACTTTCCTGTTTTTCAGAATCATCCCTTGGGAGGTGATAATGTACACAGATGATCACACATCACCTATCAAGAAAACTCAGGAAGAACAGATGATGCATTTTTCATACATGTCAAGTGAAGAATCAACTGTTGATCTAAATGAGAGTAAATATGTTGGGGGAGGGGGAGATGAAATAAATTTAAATTTAAAAACGAAAAATGAAATAGAAAATATGGACATGCTGAATATACGTAAAACGAATGAAGCCTGTACATAAGGAGTACTAATATCTGCTAATAATCAGCTGTCCAACTGCTTGGCGGTTTTGAATTTTTGTTTACTATTCCGTCCATCTACTAAATGGGGTCAGATAACTTTGTCCCATATGATTTATGACGGAGAAGATCGAGATAATTCTAGCATTTCTTCTATAATCTCCATGAGGATTGGTATGATATGATATTAAATGTGTTGCATCATTCTTACATTGTAGCAAGGCCGAGAATTGAAATAGTTATTAGTTTTGTTTAGATAGTTAAATATTGTTGTTTGTATAATTTTAAATTAAAATGTATTATCAACAAGGAGTTTGTGTAATTTTTCAGTTTTGCCTTTGTTTTTTAATAGTGAAATCACAGAACACAAAATATAAACTGAATAGGGGAGAAGGATGCTTGTAGGGTTGCATGTGAGGGAGGGAAATTGTTGTTGGGTTTTGTGTGGGGATGCTGCTGTTTGCGTGTGTGCATGTAAATAGGGGCTGCATGTAAATAGGTGATATGAGTTGGAGTGTTTGTTGTGGAGGATAGATGCATTGTGTGTATGTTGTCGCTGGATAGGGGCTTTAGTGTAGGTTGTTGTGGATAGGTGCTGTTGTGTGTGTGTTGAGGGGGAGAAAGCGACTGTCCTGGGGGTGATAGGGACTCTGGGGCAGATATGCATTGTAGTGTGTGATAGGGTCTATGGTGGTGGCAATAAAGGCTATAGTGGGGAAGTTTGACTATAGTGTATGGATATTGGCTGAGAGCTGTATTTCAATTTTTTTTTTTTAAATAAAGCATTTGTAATTTTATGTAGATCTTTGATCTCCCCACTGGCCATGGTCTCCCCTACTCCCCTAGTACCAGGCCTGCAGGAAACAGCTGAAAAGATCTCTATGGTAGAAGGATGGGCTGACTGGAGAGTGGGTATTAAATGTGATAAATGGGGTGGAATGCCATTGTCAACCATCCCAAAATGTCCCTACAGACATTCTCCCACCTGCCAGCCAGCAGGTAAAACCCCTCTGCTGTAAAACGGTCAACCATGAGCCAGCTGGCCAGTGCTTGCAAACCAGCTGATACAAAGTTTTAAAATAAATGTAAAAAGCCTATGTGACCAAACAGAGAGCAGCCATTGACTGCCCACTGCCACTTAAATCTAGTGACTGGGCACGGGGCCTCTAAAATAAAGGGGTAACCTGGCACAGGTCCCATCTCATACCTACACCTAACTGTATTGGTTGGTGGCTTAAAATTCAATAATGGGAAGTGGACAGGATAAGCTGGTGGGGACTAATGAAACAATAAATTTGGTGGACATCCTATTGTCCCTCAGCCCACATCCATGGGTGGTTGGTAGCGGTTACTTAATAATCAATAGGAACATTCTATTGTCCACCACCCACCAATGTTATGGCCAAACTCCTCCCTCATTTCCCCAGCAGGTGGCTATTTCTCCCCAATCCCCTAGCCACTCCTCAATTAAAAAAATAAGGGGGCAATAAATCTAATATCTGTAAAGAAAAAAAAATGTCACTTTAAAATGTTCTGAATTTAATATCTGCACCCATATTTCAGCCAACCAGCAGTTTTCGCTCCAGCTGAAATCCAGACTGAATTCAGCCTGCTCTACAAAATCCCAAAATTGTTAAATAGTGTAAAAAATGTCTAAAGTTTGCACTCCGAAGGGGCCATAAAAGTAAGAGTTTTACTATTCTAGGGTTTATGCACTAAAAACTGAATTTAAGTTTTAAAGAGAACTGAAAAAGCTGTGTCTATAGATCAGTAAGAGACTTGTTTTCCAAATCCACTAATTTTGATCCAAATCTTCCAAATCTCTACAATTTACAAGTAGTAAACTGCATTGCATTCTTGTTCTTTCTTTGTCTTTGCATATCTATGGCTTTCCAATTTAAAAAGAATCATTTCAGCATCCTCTCTGTTTTATAAAGACTTGGGGAATTAATTTCTATCAGTGACAGTGTGTGGAGGAGGAAGTGCATAATGTATTTTACAACAATTTTACAATTGATCTACACATTTGTACAGTTATTTGGTATTTATACATCCATCTATAATATGTTCTGTACATTAAGGGATAATTCTGTAAATATACACCATAGTTTAACAGCATATATTTCAGTAGCTTTGTTACTTGCGTTCATGACTAAGTCTACCCTACTATTTCCTTAGGTGAGTTCTTTTCAACTGTTCTTTTAATTAGTGTTGGTTCCATTTTCCATTACTAGAAATGGTTTTTCATTTCTCTAACCATACCCCCACTCACTTACTGAGTGTACATGCTCCTACATGCCCTATAGTGCGTTACTACTACCTTTGGGGGGGTGGATGTGTTATACCAGAGCCAATTCTACTGTCAGGAAGTGTTAAGTATGTTAAGTACCTGTTTATATAATGCTATTTATGACTAGAGTGTGTGTGTGTATATATATATATATATATATCCGGTGTATTTATATTCTCCTTAGTGAGAATTGCTGTGAAATATAATATACTGTCAAAAGCAATTAAAGAAAATGTATAATAAATAAACGTTGCAATGTTTGAAAGTTTGGGTGAGATTATGTAATCATTGTAACTGCGAAAAGTAACAAATTGGATATGTTTGCTGTTTCTATCAGATTTCAATACCCTTTAACACAAGAAAAAATGTCTCCATCACAAAAAAAAAAAACAATGAAGGCTAGACCTGTGCAGGGTGAGTAATTTCAGTTCTTTAAAACCACTTCCAAGTATTCCAAGATGAAATCACACACACCAATTGAAAAGGGACCCTTTAGACTAGGATAAAGAGTTCCTGTAGCTGATTGTCTCTTCTTCCTGTGAGAAACAGCACCTTTCAACCACACATGTCCTACAAAAAATAAATACATTTAATGTAATTAGGTAGGTGAGGCATAAAGTGGAAAACATGAGTTAAAGTTCCAACAGAGCCAGTAAGTTACCTGACATTAGTGCAGCTGCTGTCTTTCCATTCAGGAGCTCAGGATGGGAAACCCAGTGCCTGTACTTTGACTCACTCATAGAGCGCTGGAACCGCAAGGGACTGCTGCACCACAGACCACCAGGGAGCAGGGGCATGATCAGAACCTGGACCCCAGGCTGCCACCTAATGTGTAAACTGGCTGTGGGATTGAGGCGCATGATGGAGTGGATGATGGTGGATATATCAGGTAGGTATATTATGTAGATAATTTAAACAACTAAATAGATAAATCAGATGGATACATAGAGAAATATCGAATACACATACATTCATCTGCCATTTTCTCTATCTAATCGATTTATCAAATAAATGGATCTTTCCTCTTTACTTACTGCACATACCCTGACAGTCATGGCAAGTCATTTATCATGAAAGGGTTAAATAAAGCAATATTATGTTGCTTGGACTATACATTTACTAAGCATTTTCTGGCCTTATTATTGTAAAAATCATTCATATTGCATCTCCAATTACTATAATGTATCTGCTGAGACACTTTCCGTTTGCTGCCCTAAACCCTTACATTACAGAGGTCCTCTGCAGGTGTGCAATGCTGAGAGATCAGGTGGAGAGGGAATTTTCTTAAAACCCGCCCACACTGATGACTAAAAGAGTTTTGTCACATTGCATTCTGACAGGGCCAAGTTCCTGCCCTTTACTCCCCTCAACATTTCCTGACACCATGTTCCTTTCCTCTGCATGAATAACCAATGGCTCAGACTAGCACAGGCTGATGTACATCTAATTAGCAGAAGGAAATCCCAAGTTTGCAATCTCCCTAGCCTATGAGCCAGCACAATTTCAGTAATATTCATGTAATTAACTAACAAAGGTACTCCGTTAAAAATTCTGCAAACTTTTTAGTGATAGAAAAAGATAAGACACTCTTAGCATGGAAATAATAGATTCAGTGATATAATCTTCAATTTATGATAGTATTTTACTTGCATAGTTAGAACAACTGGGTAAATTCCTGTCTATAAAACAGTAAGCTTTTGTCTCTCTGCACATAGCATGCTCTTCCATTCTCTCTCCCTCTCTCTTTTCCACTCTCTACATTTCACACAAACATCATATACAGTCATTTATAGGTATGTTTAATAGATTCGGGCATCACACCTTCCAAACTCTCTTACATTATGGATATATTAATTGCCAGATCATTTATAGCATGGCTATCATTTTTTTTCTGTTCACCTCATAGAAACACAATAAAATATTCATCTCAATTAAGTTGTTATGGTGCCAAAAGGTTCTACGCGCCATCTTACCTTAGGGATTAAACCGTTTATGAATGGTTTAACCCCAAAGGTGTGAAGACAACTCCTGTTTGCTCTGACACCTGGTTTCCGGCAATGTCCAAGGCTTTAATGACGAAATCTGAAAGAAGCTAAGGACTTGGCATTGCTGATAGTCTAAGAGGTTATCACTAGCTTGCCATTCACAAAACTGTGTGAGAAAGATATGTGCCTTGGCTGTGGTGGGTGGTGGGCATTGTCTTCACAGCTTTGGAATTAAACTGTTCATAAAAATGTGAATCTCTGGGGCCCAGTCAGACACGATGTCCTTTTAACAGCGCAAAAAAGGCTCCTGTTACAATGGCAGTGCTGTGAAGAAGTGTAGTGAATGCAGAGAATATGTGTGTAGTGGATGCAGTGTTTGTGTAGTGGATGTAGTATGTGTGTAATGCATGCAGTGTGTGTTTGTGTAGTGGATGTAGTGTCTGTAAATATTGTGTACAAAAAAAAGGCAATTTTTTTTACATTTATTTCAATAAATTTAATTAAAGCCCCCCTCCCGGCCTCTTACCTGTGGCCAGGGAGTGGGGGGATTACAATCCCTGGTGGTCGTGTGGCATTGTGCTGGCTGGCAGTGCTGCATATTGCAAAGGAGGGTGAGGGGGAGCAGCACAAGCTATCTTCACTTTACAGCTGTTCCTCTCTAACTCTAACGAGATCTGTCTGTCTGCTGTGCAGAGCCTTGTTATGGTAACCTGTGGCAACATTCTGACGGCTGAGAAGTTTGCGTGCTTTGGAGAGAGGAGCAGCTGTAAAGTGAAGATGGAGTTGGTTGGATCCTCTCTGCAGGAAACAGATAGCCAGGTGGCCCGCATGGGGCCTAAAAGTAACCAGGTGAAGCCCAGGCTTATCAGCCACCCAAGACCCACCTAAATAACTTGGAGTACTCAAGCCTGTAGTCACCACTAAACTATGCCCCTCACACTAATAATAGTGAGAGGGGCCAATGAATCTAAAAAAGCCTAATGAATTAGAAAACCATTTATTTATAACCAATATGTAGTGCCCAGAAAATAAGTGTGCAACAGAACACACTAGAAAACCAATGCTATATATCAGGGGTCAGCAACCTATGGCACAGATGCCGTGCATGGAACTCAAGGTGACTTTGTATAATAATCAAGGCTGCCAGACCCAGATAGGATCTCTCCTGGAGCTGGCCTATCAGGGGCCCAGTGGGACTTCTTTAGAGATCTGCTAATGTCATCTAGACGTTTGTCACTAGTGGTGTGTGCAGCAGCTGGTGAGGGGTAGTCTTCAATTTACTTACTGCTGCGCATGACATAAGTGATCTTAGAACACTCCCTCTGAGCACTTGTGAAGAGCAATCAACACTGGAGTAGTACAGCCCATAGAAGCCACCACAGCCCCAACCCCTGACCTGTACCATGAGAGCCCAGTCCCCATTGAACCCCATTGAAGCTATATACACACACAGCTGCAGAACAAGCCTCCCTCAAATGCAAATAATGCAAACAGCAAATATACACAGTCTCCACAAATACAACACCTCTGACAATAGGCATATACACACACATCCTGACAAGCAGCCTTCCATGTACAATACCCCAAATAGGGGGGGGCGGGGCCGTTCAGCCGAGCCGCATGGCAGCAGACTGACATGGCTCCCGGCCCAAACAAATTAAACTGGCTCTGAAACACCCACAGAAGGCACGAAGACCAGGCTACCCACTGAAATAAAGGGAAGGATAACACCAGCTTTACAAAGATGCCAACTGAACCCTAAAAGAAGGCTGTGAGCACCGTAAAGGACTTTTAAGGCCTACCCTTGGCCGCAAGTCCACACATGAGTCGGTCGGAACACATGCCGATCCTCCGCACCTGGACACAGACAACTTAAAGAAAAATAAAAGCAACTTACCCAGGCAACACACGCTGCTGGCACGGGGCGCGGCCCAGCTCCCCTTCCCCCCCCCCAGCCGGTGGGGTAATCCGGCCTCATGGAGACGACACGCGCCGAGCCGAGAGTCCCCCGTGCTGGGCCCAGACTGCCCTCCTGAACTGGCAAAGGCTGCCAAAAAGGAGCCCGCCAGTAAAAGAGTCATGAGGACCATATTACATATAAGCTTATTATGCTGAAAGAAGACGCAAGCGGGACTCTCAACTGCTTCGGAGGGGCTGGCGGGTACGGCACATGTGGCCACAGAGGTCGCCGGTAACTAAATGAATTCCCCGACTTCCTGCCCGCCAAAGGAGTTACGGCCCGGACTTGCCGAGTCTGTGGGGGTCCTCGGGGAGTCGAGTCCCTGGTGCTGCGAGTCCTGTGGATGAAGAGGATGCGGGCCTTCCGGCGGACCGGTGGCCGTGAGGGATGCGCATCGTCCACAAGTGTGAGGCCGGCACCAGGAGAGATGGGGGCTTACGCTCCGCAGGAGTTTGAGAGGTGCAGGGGAGGAGCAGGGGACAGGGGGCGCTCAGACCCTAGGTGTGGGCGTCCTGTGGACGTTCTCTGGCCCTGAGTGCCCACGGAGCCACGGAAAGCCCTGCAGGCGGACAGTGACTTGTCTGGGGAGGACAGATGGAAACCCGGCGCACTGGGGTCATGTTGTTGCCATGCCATGACTGGCCCAGATCGGACCATTGTAGAGTCCCCAACTACGGTCATTATGCTTGTACATTACCTACCTATATATTCGTATTTCTACATTTTCATATATTTCATATGTCCTCATGGGGGGAGGAGGGGGTTTCTTCTCCACTTCTTTATAATTTTACATGCTACAACTGATAATTTGGACCTTAACATATGGTGATAATAATAATATTGCAGGTTCTGATTACCAGCCTTTTACTAAATTAATTTGGCACATAGTTAGTAGCCAACCTGTAGGCATATGGTAGATGCTGATAAGGCTTCTTGCTTAAAATAGGTACGTTGATAAATGTACCTTTAGTTGGCCATATAATACCATGTTATACTAAAATAGCTGTATCAAAATGCCTTAGTTTAGGCTTAATTCACTAAAGTCAAAAGGGCTTCATAGCCAGATGGCCGCATTATATAAAGGATACCCGTATGTCAGCGCAGTAGCTGATACAAAATATTTGAGCTTATACAAAGAGCGTATGGGTTTTTTTTTTGTTTGTTTTTATTATTATTTTATACAGATCTTAGGTATGCTGCTTAGTTACCAGCAGACGTTGCATACACTATTTCGCTTAAGGTATAGCCTGACAGCTGCAGCATATGAAGGGTAAACATATAAGCTAACGCTGGTTAAATGTAACTGATTTAATAATGCTTATATCGTTAATCATATTTGTTGGTTGCAATAGAGATATGTATGCCTAAACAGAGAAATTCTCGAAAAATGTTAGAAGTTGTGAGCATACTTCCTTTAGTAGAAATTGTGCACGGAAGAACGGATTCTATATGTATGATGTACAAACTTGCAATGATAAACCTGCCTGATTAACTAGCTAGATAAATGCTATTAAATTCTTGCATATAGTTATAGATGTTGGAACACAGCATTAGAATACTGTTTTCCCGCAATTGGTCTAAACTTAGGCATTTTTGCAAAGTTTATTCACGGGTAATTCACAATATGGAAGGAATGCAGAGAATTATTGGCCTCTGCGCAGGCCATCATATGTTATCTTTAATTATCTATATGTGTACACCTATTTCATAGCATACTTATTGTGCAATTAAGACACCGTTATAATGCTAATAGCTATGATTTACTATCGCCTCACGATGCCTGACTAAAGCACCGCTTCCACCATATATGCTTATGCCCCTGCCTGGGCAAAAACCTGCTTTGTCATAAATCAGTTTGATATATGCACGCGCATTGTGACACCAATAAAAATACATATATATATTTATAGTTTGTATATTGTATTTTTGTAATATTGTATCCTATTGTAATAATGCAATGTTCTGTGGACACAGGACATATGAAAATGAGAGAAATCTCAATGTATCCATCCTGGTAAAATATTTTATGAATAAATAAATACCACTACACGCGCACACACAATATGTCATACCAACTACACACACAATCCCAAAAGCAAACCGCCCCCATACACAGCCCACATAACAAGATACATAGCCCAAATATACATATGTATCATACACAATACCACAAACTGCTCATGTAAATACACAATTTAACACAGCACACAACACTACGAAGGAATACATTGCACAAACAGAACAAAACAACATACACAAAAAAAAAGTACAGACACACCAAGATATTTCTTGTTTTGGCACAATGCTGCTAAAAGGTTGCCTAAATTTGCATCACGTTGCATTGCGATTCTCAGCAAGACACAAGACAACAATCCTAACCAAGGCAAAATGAGGAGAGATAGTTAGGCTTATGGCCAGGCTTAACGCAAAGCACGAACTAGAAAGTAAAACAGAACTAATGTTCACATTTATTCAGAGCAGATGGGGAATGCTGAAATCAGTGGCAATAATGGCATAAATGAATAAACACTGGTACAGGATCATTGGAAACTCAATGGCAGGAACAAGCTGGTCTGCTACATATACATTTTGTTAAATGTTTTTAAAACTATTCTTTGGTCTTTAAGATATTAATATTCAATTTGGGACACAAGTTCAGTCTTTCTCTGTTTTCAACCAGTGTAGCAGTTCTCTGCCACATCAGAAAAAAAAGTCATGACGTTGGTAAAATGCATGTATACAGCACCATGAATGTAAACATGATATAGCATGTGCACAACTAACTGGTAGGGATGCAGCACAAGTCAGAATCAGTCCCTGTAAATAAACATGCTTCAAATAGCAGGATATACTTCACAAAGTGTTCTTAATGACAAAATATTTCAAAATAAATAAATACTTAACAACTTTATCAGATATAAAGCCAGGACAGGGGGCCTGTGTTATCACACTTGACAGGCAGTCACAGTCAGTGCTAAATGAAGAGCCCATTGGACCTGACAGATGCTGACAGATGGTTCTAACTACAGTTTCTTTCTGACAGAATGCACTATAACAGCCATACCTCATAAGTATCTTGTGTCTGGTGGTGGTGGTGTTAGAGGGACACTTGCAGACACATACCATATAACAATTTGTTTATTTATTCCATCTCTATCTGTGCATCTCACAAGCCCCACAGCTCTTATTTCCTCTCTCACTAATCCATGCCTCCCAACCTTTGGTCTAACTAATGTAGAGAGGGCCATAGTGCAAGAATGTTTTGTTGGGTTCCCTCTAACACAAGTATGTCCAAAAGGTAGATCTCCATGTCACGGCTCCTGGCTCGCCGCAATGCGCATCTGTGCCCGACCAGCACAACCGCGCCACATTGCTGAACTTACCTGCTCGGCGGGGAGCCGGGAACCGCCACTCCACGCTGTCCCAGTGAATCCAAGATGACGATGACCATGCGGTCGCGTCCATCGATGGCTCGGCCCCCCATAATTATACGAACGTGCGCGTGGCGTAACGACGTCAACACACACGCCTGTTCTGGGGTCAGAGGTCACCCTCTGACCAATTAGAGCCTAGAGAGGATATTTAAATCCCTGATTCACCCCAGTACCTTGCCCTGTCGTGGTTTCCTGTTCCTGGTTCCCGAGAGTGCGTTTATCCTTGTGATTCTGATATTCTGGTATTTTGACCTTGTTATTCCGATTTCTGGTTTTCCCTGACTTGGCTTGTTTAAACGGTATTTGTGTATTTCTGGCTTCCTTGACCTAGGCTTTCCCTTTGACTATTCTCTGTCTCTAACGTATTAGTCTGGCCATTCTAAAGACCGGTTTACGTTCTGTCCTTTTATTTCCTTTTCTTTTTCTATGTATATGTTTACATAGTTTCCGCGTGTTGGACCACACTAGCAGTTGTGACATTACGACAGGGCCATTGATCTTGCCGAACTATGTAAACATATGATAGCCTGTGAGGGCAGGGTGGAGGCTATGGACCACAGGTTAGATCAGTTTGCCCAAGCGTTCCAGACCTTGCTCCAGAGAACTGCTTATCTGTAGGCACCCCCTGTACCACCGGTAGCTCCGCCACCTGTACCTGCACCTGTGGCATATAAACCTCCATCCATAACCCTTTCACCTCCTCCTCATTTCGGAGGTGATTCTAAGGATTTCAGAGGTTTTCTAAACCAGATTGAATATCATTTCGAAGCTTCCCCCGGTTCCTTCCCTACAGATAGATCAAAAATCTTATGAACCAATTAACGAGGAAGGCTTTAACCTGGTCTAATCCCTTATGTGAAAGTGGGAATCCAGTTGCTCGGGATTATAATGTATTCTTAATGGCTCTTAAAACTACCTTTGAGCCTAAGGGGAGAGAGAAAAATGCTGCTAAAGCCTTAATGAGAATAAAGCAAGGCACCCGCTCTGTAGCCGATTACGCCATAGAGTTCAGGACACTAGCATCTGAGGTGGACTGGACTAACAGTGGTCTGGTGGCTGCTTTTGCTGAAGGGTTGACTGAAAATATACAGGATGAGACCGCAGCCAGAGACCTTCCGGTAAATCTTAACGATTATATTGCTAATATGATTGATATTGACAACAGACTCTGGGAAAGGGAGAAAAGTAAACAGCGTACTAGACGTACCAACTTGTCTAAAGCTCCTCGTTTCTCTAACCCAGTGATTGTTAATCCTGCTCCACCTTCAGAGGTTGAACCCACGCAAGTGGGCATTGCTAAACTCACTGAGGCAGAAAGACAATAAAGACGCAATGAGGGGTTGTGCCTATATTGTGGTAAGAGGGGACATCTAAGGTTCGCATGTCCGGCTCGGCCGGAATACTCACGCACCTAAGGCACGTTCGGGGACCGACCTTAGATGTGAGGTATATGTCCCCTAATTTGACTAAGAACCACTTCCTTATAAAGATCACTCTGCCTTGTAAGAGCACTACTTTTCAGTGTGAGGCCTTGATTGACTCTGGGGCAGCAGAGAATTTTCTTGATAAGGAATTCTCTGCCAAACATCGCCTGCTTTTAAGGCAGAAAGATAGACCCATAGCAGTAGAGGCTATCGATGGGAGACCTCTTATCCAGCCTCTCATCACGCACAAAACCCTGCCGATCACTGTCTCAGTAGGCATCTTACATTCAGAAGAGATTATTTTTCAGGTTATATCTTCCCCTACATGTCCTATAATACTCGGTTTTCCTTGGCTCCAGAAACACAATCCACGTTTAAAATACAATACATACAATAGGTGGATCACACTTCTTAAAATATCTAAAAGAGAATAAAACCAGCAATATAGTGTAATATTGTCAGCAAATGGATATCCAATTAATGAATGAAGGTAGTCAGGTACTCACAAACCGAGAGCCAAACAAGGACATGTGGCTCTCATGGGAACAGCACTGGGACCATTAATAGGATGTCCCTTTCCTTCTGTGGATCTTCTGTTAGCCAAAAAGAAATGGAGCTGGAAACACTTACTTAAAAAGTAAAGTGTTTATTGATCCCAATAAGGGTAAAAAATCAGGAGACTATCTCCAATAAAACATATACAGTGTAATAAAATAGAGTCCAAAATCAACAAGGAGTCTCTATATTACCGAAACGCGTTTCGCCCCGTGCCAGGGGCTTCCTCAGTCGGTGATGCTGTCTCTCTGTTTAACTGTCTTTTTATATCTGTATTTGGCCGGTATTTGGGACGCAGGCAATCTCGCGGTGGAACGCAGGCAATCTCGCGGTGCAACGCACTTCCGGTTTCATCACTTCCGGGTTACGGCATCACCTTGTTAATCCGGTTTTCGGCGTGGAAACGTCATGTTGGCATGGAAACATGCCGTCTGGAACGCACACTGCATGACGTGTGCGTTCCATTTCAGAACATCAGTGATACAGAGTAGAAAAAACATAAATGGACAACAAGAGCATAATGGCTATATTAAATCCTTACCCTATTACCCCAAACCATTTACAGGGTGACAATAATATTAAGTAAAGTGCTCATATATTGTGGATTTCAAAGTATTTAAAAGTGCCTGTGCTTATATTCATAACTTATTCTAGTTAAGTTGTATTTTGCTCAATTTCATATTTAATAGTAGTAAATCAAGTGCTTCTGTATTATAAATTAATAGACCTTATAGTGTTAAAAGTGCCAATACCTATATTAGTATTTCTAAGAACAATTAATTTGTTTTACTGAATTCATTAAGGTGAACATATTTTACTAATCTTCATATGGAGAGAGGAAAAAAATAAATTAATAAAAACTTTTTTCCTTTTCTTTTTCCTTCCCTCCTTCTCCTCCTTTCTCTCTCTTTTCCCTTTCTCTTCTTTTTTTTTTTTTTTAAGAAATTAAAAACAAAGTGGAAAAAGTAGAGAGAGATACAATAACTATCAAAAAGAAAAAATACTTAAGAGACACTCATGATTATAAAACAGGCAATATTAGATTTCCAAAGAAAAGATTTAACAACTCAACTAAAGTTTACTGGAATAAAAGAAATGTAGAATTACCACATCAAGAATCATCATATAGACCTCAAAATAATTCCCAACAAATCAACACGAATAAAAGGTACTCCAGACACTCCCCCAATAAGTTTCAACCCTCGGGGGACTATAGATCACGGAGAACATCTTATTGGGGAAAAGACTCACCATTTAGAAATAATTCCACATATCTCCGAAAGAATTGGAGATATAGTGATGCGGTCAAATATTCTCCCCCGAAAGAAACAACACGAAAGAGATATGAAACTAGAGAAAACACTAAAAACAGCTACCCCATAGTAGGGTCCACACAAAGAATATATCCAACATCGACATCAAATTGTGATACAAACCACGTAATAAGACAATCAGAAAGAGACAGTAGGAGAAGGAATAGGGATAGAGATCATACGTCAATAACCCCTAACAGAGAATTGAGAGTAGTGGAGGATCACCATTCTTTTTTTCAGAAGGGTTCTGTAACGGAAAGATTGAAAAGATCAGAACAGCCCAAATCATGGGAATCCCCGGGCAAACGCCAAAGACCCAGAGAAAGAGAGAGAGAGGAGGAAGAAGAAGAAGAGCTAGGCAACCTAATCAAGAGAGGAAAGAGATAGATTTTAACGGAATTTTTAATCTGACAGACCATACATTTACTAAAAAAGAACTACTAATTTTCAAAAAAGGCCTTAAATTCGCACCTACAGCAGAATTTTATAAATTCAATTTTTTTGTCGACATTAATAAATTTATGAGAAATTTATGTCGAAAAAAATTATTTTATGGAAAGGAAGAGGCAATTAATAGGGAAGCAGTAACCCCCTTTATACAAACAACTCTAAAAGAAAAATCCTCCTTCTTCCCAAAACACATGATCTCTGATGAAATGAGATCATTTGAGATCATGGTAATGGGAGAAATGAATAATATGAAGAAATTAAATAAATACCAATTGAATATGACTCGACAAGAACAAAATACTCTTAAACAATTACAAAAAGACAAGAATCTAATCATTAAACCAGCCGATAAGGGGGGTGGTATTGTAATACTCCCCAAGGAGAAGTACTTAGAAGAATCCGAGAGGATTCTTTCAGATGTAACAACTTACCAGAAACTCCCTTCCAATCCTACAAATAAAATCAAACAGCTGTTTGAAAAATATATAGAGAAAGGAGTAGATAAGGCTATTTTAACAGAAAAAGAGAGTAAATACTTACAGGTCACACACCCGAAAATTCCCGTATTCTATTACTTACCAAAAGTCCATAAAAATACCTTGAATCCCCCAGGTCGCCCTATCATATCCGGAATAGACTCCATATCCTCCAGGGTCTCCGAATATATAGATGTTTTACTCCAACCCCTAGTTGAAAAAAAAAACTCACATTTTAAAGATACAATACAGACACTACAAGTGTTAGATTCCATCCAATGGAATATCTCATACCATTTGGTTACGAGCGATGTCACGTCCCTCTACACGATTATCCCGCACGATATAGGGATTCAAGCAGTCCAATATTTTTTAACTAAAGCGGATTTTAAACAAGAGCAAATTGAATTTATTTTAGAAGGCATTTACCTCATTCTCACCAATAATTTTTTTTGGTTCAACAACACATTTTATTTACAAATCAAGGGGACGGCGATGGGCACCAAGTTTGCGCCCAGTTACGCCAATTTGTTCATGGCCTACTGGGAGGAGCATTTTATCTTTTCATTCCACCCCTGGGTGTCAAATTTGGTGTCCTATCGCCGGTATATTGATGACATCTTTTTTATTTGGAATGGGACTATTCAGCTTTTAGAAATGTTTTTATTATTTTTAAATGAAAACGAATGGGGCATTATTTTAACAACTTCCCATAGCCCCACAGATATCCAATTTTTAGATCTACACATTTTTATTCAGGACCAACAGATATTTACTAAGAACTTTTTTAAAACAGTCGATGCGAATGGATACATCGAGAGTAACAGTTGTCACCATAAACCATGGTTACATAACGCTCCAAAAGGCCAATTTATGCGAATTAGACGTAACTGCACTAAAGATGATGATTATACTCAACAGGCCACACGAATTAAACAACATTTTTTAGAGAAAGGGTATCAGGAGAGAAATTTAGTTGAAACAATGGAAAATACAAGAATTCTATCACGAAGAGAATTACTCACTTATAAACCAAAAAAGACTCTTCCTCAAACTGACAACAGAGTACCGCTCATTTGTAACTATAACGGGAATCATAAAAACATTAGAAAAGTTATAAAGAAATATTGGCATGTGTTACAAAGTGACCCGGTTTTAGGAAAAATTCTCCCTGCACAACCTCATATTATCTACAGAGGGGCAAAAAATCTGAAAAAGATTCTTGTAAGAAGTAGTGAAAGTCCAATTAAAATGAGCCATTTCTCAGGATTACAAAATGGGTTTTATGGTTGTGGAAACTGCCAGGCATGCAAATCTACAAATAGCAAGAAAAGACATCTAAGCGACCTCCGAGAGTTTATTGATAAAGATTTTGTTATTAAAGATAAATTAACCTGCTTTTCCAAAGGTGTAATCTACATCTTAAAATGTCCTTGTAATTTATTATACGTTGGTAGAACTATTCGATGTTTCCATGTCAGAATTTCTGAACACATACGGAACATCAGAAAAGGTTTGGAGACCCACAGTGTCTCCAACCATTTTAAGACTCACCATAACCAAAATCCTGACCAATTATTTTTTTGCCCCCTAAAAATAGTCACACATGACTGAAGAGGGGGTGATTATTTAAAAAAAATAGGACTAGAAGAGATGAGATTTATCTTCAATTTTAACACCCTTATTCCACATGGCTTGAATTCTGATTTTGAAACATGCCATTTCTTTTAAATAAAAATAAAAAATAAAAAAAAGGAAGAGAAAGGGAAAAGAGAGAGAAAGGAGGAGAAGGAGGGAAGGAAAAAGAAAAGGAAAAAAGTTTTTCTTAATTTTTTTTTTTCTCTCTCCATATGAAGATTAGTAAAATATGTTCACCTTAATGAATTCAGTAAAACAAATTAATTGTTCTTAGAAATACTAATATAGGTATTGGCACTTTTAACTGACACGGGGCGAAACGCGTTTCGGTAATATAGAGACTCCTTGTTGATTTTGGACTCTATTTTATTACACTGTATATGTTTTATTGGAGATAGTCTCCTGATTTTTTTACCCTTATTGGGATCAATAAACACTTTACTTTTTAAGTAAGTGTTTCCGGCTCCATTTCTTTTTGGCTAACAGAAGATCCACAGAAGGAAAGGGACATCCTATTAATGGTCCCAGTGCTGTTCCCATGAGAGCCACATGTCCTTGTTTGGCTCTCGGTTTGTGAGTACCTGACTACCTTCATTCATTAATTGGATATCCATTTGCTGACAATATTACACTATATTGCTGTTTTTATTCTCTTTTAGATATTTTAAGAAGTGTGATCCACCTATTGTATGTATTGTATTTTATGCTTATTCTTGAGTGGTATAAGGGGTTTCCCACTCAGGTGTTAGATCGCACTCACACCGTTCTCACTGTATTTATTACACTTTTTACTATTGTTTTACAATCCACGTTTAGATTGGGTTGAAGGAGAGATTGTGAGTTGGGGGAGAGAGTTGCAGAGGTTATTGTTTACAACAAATGCCACAACGAGTTGGTACCATCAATGTGCCTACACCACCTCCCTTAACCACAAAAATCCCACCGCAGTATTTGGATTTAAAAGAAGTATTCAACAAGATTCATTCTGAGACATTACCACCACATAGACCCTATGACTGTGACATAAATTTGTTACCAGGCACTATGCCCCCTAAAGGAGGAGTTTATGCACTGTCTCCTCAAGAAACTCTCTGCTTAGAGGAGTACATTAAAGATGCTCTAAGAAAGGGTCACATACGTAGATCCTCTTCCCCTGCTGAGGCTGGGTTCTTCTTCGTCTCCAAAAAAGGAGACCTACGCCACCTGCCTTGATTATAGGGGTCTGAATAAAATAACGATTAAAAACACCTACCCCATCCCCTTATTTCTAAGCTATTTGACAGGTTGAAAGATGCCCGAATATTCACTAAACTCGACCTAGGGAGTGCATACAACCTAGTTAGAATTAATGAACATAATAAGTGGATGACAGCGTTTAATACAAGAATTGGACATTATAATTACCTGGTTATACCTTTTGGCTTGTGCAACGCCCCAGCGGTATTTTAGGATTTTATAAACGATGTCTTTAGAGATTACCTCCACATGTTCGTACTAGTGTATCTAGATGACATTCTTATCTATTCCCGAGACCTAGAAACACATCACGAACATGTGAGAATCGTATTAAAGACCTTGTTAGAGAACAGCTTATATTGTAAGTTTGAAAAATGCCAATTTGACCCGACTGAGATACAGTTCCTTGAATATGTTATATCCCCTTCTGGCTTCAAAATGGATCCACGGAAACTGGAGGCAGTATTGCAATGGCCGTTACCTAAAGGTCTTAAGGCTACACAGCGTTTTATAGGATTTGCTAATTATTACCGCAAATTCATTAAGGGTTTTTCATCGGTAATCGCTCCTATTACCAATCTTACCAAAAAAGGAGCAAATTGCAATTCATGGCCCAAAGAAGCAAAGGAAGCATTCGAGAAGTTAAAATCTTTATTTGCTTCAGCACCCATCCTGACGCACTCCGACCCGACCAAACCTTTTATTTTAGAAGTAGATGCGTCAGAAATGGGAGTAGGAGCCATTCTGTCTCAAAGAGAAAGTCCTGATGCATCTTTACATCCCTGTGGGATTTTCTCTCGTAAACTAACTCCTGCAGAGAAAAATTATGACATTGGGAATAGGGAATTACTGGCCATTGTACTTGCCCTTAAGGAATGGAGGCATCTCTTAGAAGGTTCCAAAGAGCCTCTTTTGATTTTCACAAATCACAAGAACTTGGCTTATATTGGGGACGCTAAGAGACTGTCCTCCCGACAGGCTAGATGGTCATTATTGATCTCCCAATTTAATTTTGTCATTACTTACAGGCCTGGGACCAAGAACACCAAGGCAGATGTGCTGTCTAGACAGTTTGAGACAGATGAGATTCATGAACAAGAGGTATTCCCAATCGTACCTCCAGAATGTCTTATTGTTACTACGGTTTCCGAAGTGTCTTCTCCACTTTTCTGTGTCATAATAGTAGAGCAAACTCAGGCACCCTTGGAGAAACCTCCAAACAAACTGTACGTCTCACCATCATTGAGGAAAAAAGTACTTGGGTTATGATAATCTGACAGCAGGTCATCCTGGAATACATAAAACTCTCTCTGCTATCTCCAGGAAGTTTTGGTGGCCTACCCTTAGAAGCGACATTAAAGACTATGTAAGGGCATGTCAAACATGTGCTGTTTCCAAAACATCCCACAAATCTCCTCCTGGGTTGCTGCAGCCACTCCCAATACCTAATGCTCCATAGACCCATTTAGCCATGGATTTCATTGTGGAACTCCCCAAGTCTAATGGGTATAATACCATCCTTATGGTTGTGGATAGATTCTCCAAGATGGCACATTTTATACCTCTTAAAAAATTGCCGTCTGCCCAAGATCTTGTCCAAATATTCATGAAAGAGATCTTTCAATTACATGTAGTACCAAAAAACATTGTTTCTGACAGAGGTACCCAATTTATCTCTAGGTTCTGGCGTGCCTTCTGTAAACAATTGGGTATACAGTAGAACTTTCATTTTCCTCTTCGTACCACCCTCAGACTAATGGCGCAGCAGAGAGAGCCAATCAATCTTTAGAATCCTATTTGCGTTGCTTTATCAATGCCAATCAGTCCAACTGGTACGAACTCCAACCCATGGCTGAATTCACCAGAAATAATGCGACTCATGAATCTTCCAATCATAGTCCATTTTTTTGTAAATCAAGGTTATTACCCCACTGTTTTACCTTCTGAATTTTCAGGTACTGATATCCCGGCTTTGAATGCCCGTTTAACTTCTCTCCATGACACTTGGGACTCTGTTCACTTGGCGCTACAGAATGCTTAAAAACGTGCTAAAATTCAAGCTGACAAGAGACGGGGTGCCAATCCTGCTTATCAAGTCGGGGGACAGAGTTTCGTTATCCACACGTCATGTCAAACTCAAGGTTCCTTCCATGAAACTTGCTCCTCGATACATAGGTCCCTTTCATGTCCTACGTCGTATAAACCCTGTGACTTATTCCTTGGCACTCCCTACACATATGAGGATTGCTAATTCTTTCCACGTGTCATTGCTTAAACCCCGCACTTGCAATCGATACACAAAAATGGTTGTTCCTCCTCCGCCCTTGGTCGTAGGTGATCAAGAGGAGTATGAAGTCCAATCTATATTAGACTCCAAGTTCTCTAGAGGTGTTCTTTCTTATCTGGTTGACAGGAAGGGATATGGCCCGGAGGAACGTAGTTGGGTTCCTGCTGACCGGGTTCATGCTCCCCGTCTTTTCACAACCATGTTCTTCACAAGCCAGCTCCTTCCCACCCGGTGAGCGGTCTTCGAGTGGGGGGTACTGTCACGGCTCCTTGCTCGCTGCAATGTGTGTCTGTTCCCGATAGGCACGACCGCGCCACCATGCTGAGCTTACCTGCTCGGTGGCAAGCCGGGAACCGCTCCTCCATGCTGTCCCAGCGAATCCAAGATGGCACCGACCATCAATGGCTCGGCCCCACCATAATTATACGAACATGCACGTGACGTCATGACGTCAACACATGCTCCCGTTCTGGGTCAGAGGTCACCCTCTGACCAATCAGAGCCTAGAGAGGGATATTTAAATCCCTGATTTACCCTGTTGTGGTTTCCTGTTCCTGGTTCCCAAGAGTGCGTTTATCCTTGTGATTCTGATATTCTGGTATTTTGACCTTGGCTATTCCTTGTTATTCCGATTTCTGGTTTTCCCTGACTTGTCTTGTTTAAATGATATTTGTGTATTTCTGGCTTTCTTGACCTCGGCTTTCCCTTTGACTATTCTCTGTCTCTGACGTATTAGTCCGTATTAGGACTGGTTTACATTCTTTCCTTTTATTTCCTTTTCTTTTTCTATGTATATGTTTACATAGTTTCTGCGTGTTGTACCACACTAGCAGTCGTGACACTCCATTTGTCATACAACTCCCACAGTGCTATCCCAGCTCGGGATCTACCACGAGCCCATCCTTGCAGAGCTGAATTTGTGAGCAGTGTTTGAATGTAATAATGGTCTGTGTGTTTGAATGCATGTATGTATTTGTGTGTAGTGTTGGCATTTGAATGGATCTGTATTTTTATATGTACTATTGCCAGGGCCGGCCCAATACATTGTGCTGCCTGGATCCAAGTATGAAATGCTGCCCCTCCCCTCACCCCCAAAACAAACAAACAAACAAACAAAACATATATGCTTCTGCAGCAGCAGCGTCTCTATGTGGGTGTGCTGGGGATGAAGTGTATGTCTGTGTGTGTGCTGGGAGTGAAGTGTGTGTCTGTGTGTCTGTGGGTGTGCTGGGGATGTAGCGTTTGTCTGTGTGAATGCTGGGGATGTAGCTTGTGTCTGTGTGTGCACTGCAGCCAATTCACTTACCTACACACTGTGCCTGTGTATATGCATGTGTGTCAGTGTTTGTGTCTGTATCTGGATGTGTGGCAGTGTTTGTGTGTCTGTATATCTGCATGTGTATCAGAGTGTCTGTTGTAACTGTATGTGTGTCAGTATATGTATCAAAAACTGACACACATGCAGATACACAGACATACAGATATACACACAGACACATAAAGACACTGACACATACAGATACACACACTGCCACACATGCAGATACACAAACATACAGATACACACACTACACACATAGTATACACAAACTACACACTACACATACAGACATGCACACACTACTCACACACAAACACACACAATACACACAAACTACAAACATTACACACATACAAACACACAGATACCCACACTACACAGATACTCATATTACACACACACACTACATACAAGCACACAGATATACACACACACAAACATACACACACTACACATACACAGATGCACACAAACACACAGATACCCACACTACATACAGATACACACACTACGCACACAAATACACAGACATTACACACATACAAACAGATACACACACACAAATTAAAAATATTAAGCCACCCAGCAGGTTCTTAACTTCCACCCAGCATGTCCATTGGGTGGCTCTAAGGGCATGGGCCACCTGATGGACCCTCACACTGGTTCCTAACCCATGTGGTGCTGCTGCATCGCCACCACGGTTTGGGAACTCCTGTGTTAGATTATGACAGGAGCAGCAAAATGCCGCCCCTGTCAGAGTGCCAAACAGATATACACACACACAAATTAAAAATATTAAGCCACCCACCAGGTTCTTAACTTCCACCCAGCAGGTTCTTACCTGCGGCTGGTGGGAGCTGGGGGTCTCCCAATCCGGCCCCATCCTCGTGGCTCCCTCCTCCTCCTCCAGTGCAACTGTCAGTGAGCTGGAAGGAAGCAAGAGGCTGTCACTTCCTCCCAGCTCTCTGTGCAGGACAGAATGGGCCCGGTCGCAAAGTTGAAGCGTCACAATGCACGACTGGGCCCCTCATTGCATATGTCCATTGGGTGGCTCTAAGGGCATGGGCCACCTGATGGACCCTCACACAGGTTCCTAACCCATGTGGTGCTACTGCATCGCCACCACGTTTTGGGAACTCCTGTGTTAGATTATGACAGGAGCAGCAAAATGCCGCCCCTGTCAGAGTGCCAAACAGATACACACACAAATTAAAAATATTAAGCCACGCAGCAGGTTCTTAACTTCCACCCAGCAGGTTCTTACCTGCGGCTGGTGGGAGTTGGGGGTCTCCCAATCCGGCCCCATCCTCGCTGCTCCCCCCTCCTCCTACAGCGCGACTGTCAGTGAGCTGGGAGGAAGCAAGAGGCTGTCACTTCCTCCCAGCTCTCTGTGCAGGACAGAATAGGCCCGGTCGCAAAGTTGAAGCGTCACAATGCACGACTGGGCCCCTCATTGCATATGTCCATTGGGTGGCTCTAAGGGCATGGGCCACCTGATGGACCCTCACACAGGTTCCTAACCCATTTGGTGCTGCTGCATCGCCACCACGGTTTGGGAACTCCTGTGTTAGATCATGACAGGAGCAGCAAAATGCCGCCCCTGTCAGAGTGCAGCCACCCACACCCTTCTCGACTTCCAGACCTATGTAGGGAGGTATGATAATCACAAACTCTGAATATTCTCAGTTCAGGACTCACTTGTCCACTCCTCTTTCACTTCTTACAAGCAAGCAGCAGCTCCATCATCCCCTACGTTAATCTGGCCCTGGCTGAAATGTTATCTTATCGACAAAAATATACCCTGGAAGAGCCTAGCTAAACCTACTTTAAAAAAAAAAAAAAGCTGCAATGGAGCAAACAAGAGGAAAAATGGGGCATGTTCAGGTATGTTGAGACATAACTGAACATTAAAACACATGGTTAACAAGTCCTCATTCCAGATAACCAGATGACAATACAGAATGACTTACTGCTTAACTTAGCATAAAAAGGTAACCACACATAAAACTCACGTCTTCGATCCTGGTTTGTGCAGCAGTTGTAAAATATATTCCAAAACTTTAAAAGGCACTATATACAAGATAGTGATTTAATCAGAGTGAAGAAAGAGTGAATAATTGCATTCTATTAATAGTAATTATAGTAATTATACAGCATATCAATAAAACAAATTGTTAACACAGAGTAACAAAATCAGTGTCCACATATTTTGTGATTATTGCTTTGTGTACACTGGCTCTTTAAATCAGATACTGACACAAAATCCATATCTCCTATACACAAACATACACTCAGAATAACCACTATAGCTTCACACCGACATACGAGTGGTAGGTGGCTAGGGTAACGTCTGTCAGTACTTGTGGTTATGTGGCTTAGACCCAGCAATGCATTCTCGCACAGAACATTAGGCCAAAGGAAATATTAAGGAAGTGTTCACAAGAAAATAAATTATAGGGAGTAAACATGTTTGTTTGAACTTGTTTATTTGTCTCCAGAAGATTTGTTTTTAATGTTTTCTGTATTTTTCCACAGCTATATAGTAATATGAAAGGAAATAGATTTTTTTTTTTTTTTATATAAACTTGACTAAAAGTAGAAACTACATAGAAGAATAATCCCAGCTAATATTGGCACCATGATCTGATGTAGCAAAAAATGTTTGCAAAACACACTTTCCTAAAAAAATATTTTTAGAAAGCTGTTTGAAAATAGTATACTATTTCTAATAGTCTAACACATATCGAGGCTCTTTCTAAGACAGAATAATTTATGAAGATTATAAATGTGAGTGTAACAAACTTGAAATCCCTTCTCTGCAAGCAAATTGTAAAACTTTCATTTCACATGGCAACATATAGCTACCTTAATTCGCTTGATGCAGTAAACTATAGTACTTCTGTTTATTGCCTTGGGTCAATTCAGTCTCTCTGCATTGTTGCAGAGACACAGTAACAGATGACAACTCATGCCACTCCTGCACTCGATCACAACATTTGCAGCTCATTTCTCAATTCAAGCATCCAAGCGTGATTGGCCTGTATATGGACATTATGCCCACATACATATATTATTTTAAAGTTCTGGTAGAATTTTTAAGAAAACTGACAGAAATATTCCTCCCAATAACAAGTAAGTTATTTGAAACTTTTATATTTATCACAACTATTGTATTGTATTTTTTGTCATATGCATTTGGTGTGACTTATTTCATTCTTCTACTATTTCAGGCTCTGCCACTTCCACCGTACCAGTTTCCTCACTTGAAAAGTACTTCCTTATGAGTCTGTGACATTCAGAAAGCTATAACAACACCGTATGGAGAGATCTTATGCTAAAATACATATAGCTAGGTGCCAATACTCCACAGCACTCCCTCAAATGCCCATTCAGAAAGCGAAACATACAATAAAATTAATATTGTAATGATCCCAATCTTATAATATATGATATCAGAACTGAAAAGCCATTTCTATTGAGCCTTTCCATTCCATTCAGAAGGGTGTACATAAAGGTGTACTTCAAGGAATTCCAGTGAATGATCTCTGAATGATTTATTGCAGTATGGGGCTTTTGGCCTGCAGGATCCAGACATTTTCACAAGATGTAACAATGTAACAATCCAGATTTTACTCAAGTGGCTCCGAATGAGCCTGAATTTGGTTTCAGCCGGACCGAAAACTGTCAGTCGCCTGAAATCCATACCCATCTGGGTCGGATGCTTCAAATCTTAAAAATACCAGCTGTGTCCCCACCATGGGCATCGCGTGGGGGCTCAAAATTCAATGATGGATGGTGCTATTCCCACGCAAGTCTCATGAGAGACCCGGAGGCTAGAAATAAATTATATGCTGAATGCCCAAGACCAACTGAACTAAAAGAGTATCAGAGACTCCTGCGTTGGATCCTATGATCATCCAATCTCTTACTAAAACAGGAAAGAAACTTTGTAAGAAACTTGACAGGTCCTTTAAAGGCTTGTCAGGACAAACTTTTAAAGTTGACGTGTCCTATAGCTAAAAGTTTTGTTTGCAATCAGCAGCCTATGGTTCTCCTGTAACATAGAAACATAGAATGTGACAGCAGATAAGAACCATTCGGCCCATCTAGTCTGCCCAATTTTCTAAATACTTTCATTAGTCCCTGGCCTTATCTTATAGTTAGGATAGTCTTATGCCTATCCCACGCATGCTTAAACTCCTTTACTGTGTTAACCTCTACCACTTCAGCTGGAAGGCTATTCCATGCATCCACTACCCTCTCAGTAAAGTAATACTTCCTGATATTATTTTTAAACCTTTGTCCCTCTAATTTAAGACTATGTCCTCTTGTTATGGTAGTTTTTCTTCTTTTAAATATAGTCTCCTCCTTTACTGTGTTGATTCCCTTTATTATTTAAATGTTTCTATCATATCCCCCCTGTCTCGTCTTTCCTCCAAGCTATACATGTTAAGATCCTTTAACCTTTCCTGGTAAGTTTTGTCCCGCAATCCATGAACCAGTTTAGTAGCCCTTCTCTGAACCCTCTCTAAGGTATCAATATCCTTCTGAAGATACGGTCTCCAGTACTGTGTACAATACTCCAAGTGAGGTCCCACCAGTGTTCTGTACAATGGAAATGCTAGTACCGCTCCCTATACAACCAAGCATTCTGCTAGCATTTCCTGCTGCTCTGTTACATCGTCTGCCTACCTTTAAGTCATGAAATAATTACCCCTAAATCCCTTTCCTCAGATGTTGAGGTTAGGACTTAAATATTCTATACTCTGCCCTTGGAATTTTACATCCAAGATGCATTATCTTGCACTTATCAACATTTAATGTTAGCTGCCACAGCTCTGACCATTTTTCTAGTCTACCTAAATCATTTGCCATTTGGCTTATCCCTCCTGGAACATCAACCCTTTTTTAGATATCTTAGTATCATCAGCAAAAAGACATACCTTACCATCAAGACCTTCTGCAATATCACTAATAAAAATATTAAAGAGAATGGCTACAGATCCATGGGGTTCCCCACTGGTAACAAGACCATGCTTTGAATATACTATATTGACTATAACCCTCTGTTGCTTATCACTCAGCCACTGCCTTACCCATTTAACAATATTGGAATCCAAACAAATATTGCAGTATACTGATAAGCCTTTCATGTGCAAAAGTGTCAAAAGCCTTACTGAAATCTAGGTAAGCAATGTCTACTGCACCACCCTGATCTATAATTTTAGTTACCCAATCAAAAAAATCAATAAGATTAGTTTGGCATGATCTCCCTGAAGTAAACCCATGTTGTCTCTGATCTTGAAATCCATGTGTTTTTAGATGTTCATCAATCCTATCCTTTAACATGGTTTCCATCACTTTCCCAACTACTGAAGTAAGGCTTACTGGCTTATAGTTGCCCAACTCCTTCCTACTACCTATCTTGTGAATGGGCACAACATTCGCTAACTTCCAATCTTCTGGGACTACTCCTGTTAACAATGATTGGTTAAATAAATAACCAATGTTCGCCCAACCTTACAGCTCCCAATTACTTCCTGTGGGGATATCTGAAGGAGCAGGTGTACGTGAACAAACCACGTACACTTGTGACATTTTGGCATTGATTTAGAAAATATGACTGATCATGCAAAACAAGTCTTTTATTAAAGGATAGTGATCATATGAAGCCATTTATTATCACATAGTTGTTTTTTTTTATCATAATGATAACTGAAATTACACAAATGGCACTGACTAAATGTTAAAGGACCACTATAGTGCCAGGAAAACATACTCATTTTCCTGGCACTATAGTGCCCTGAGGGTGCCCCCACCCTCAGGGACCCCCTCCCGCCCGGCTCTGGAAAGGGGTTATAACTTACCTTTTTCCAGCGCTGGGCGGAGAGCTCTCCTCCTCCGATCCTCCTCTTCTCCTCCCCGTCGGCTGAATGCGCACGCGCGGCAAGAGCTGCACGCGCATTTAGCCGGTCACATAGGAAAGCATTCATAATGTTTTCCTATGGACGCTGGCGTGCAGTGAGAAGCACGCAAGCGCCTCTAACGGCTGTCAATGAGACAGCCACTAGAGGAAATAGGGGAAGGCTTAACCCATTCATAAACATAGCAGTTTCTCTGAAACTGCTATGTTTATGAAAAAATGGGTTAACCCTAGCTGGACCTGGCACCCAGACTACTTCATTAAGCTGAAGTGGTCTGGGTGCCTAGAGTGGTCCTTTAACATACTCTGGAATGTTTGGCCTTGTTACATATACAAGGTAACACACTCAGGTTAAAATGGCATTTAAAGGTTAATTTCCAACACCTGTGGCTTTTTAACCCCTTAAGGACTGGACTGTTTTTGCGATGTTGTACATTTGCGACCAGGCATATTTTTACACTTTTGTGGTGTTTGTGTTTGGCTGGAATTTTCCGCTCTCTCATTTACTGTTCCCATACAAATTATATATTGTTTTTCAGGACAAAAGGGGCTTTCTTTACATACCATTATTTATATAATCTCATGTATTTTAATTTAAAAAAATAAAAAATATGATGAAAAATTGAAAAAAATACATGTTTTTTGACTTTTACTTGAAAAATCTTTTACTCATCTACAAAAGCGAATTAAAAAAACTGCTAAATAGATTCAAAATTTTGTCCTGAGTTTAAAAATACCCCGTGTTTACTGCTTTTTTGCTTTTTTTTGCATGTTATAGGGCTATAGGTACAAGTAGAATATTGCGGTTTCAAAACATACATTTTTTAAATTTATCAATAGTGACATTGTAACACTATTATCTGTCATAAATCTCTGAATAACACCCCACATGTACATATTTTTTTTAAAGTAGACAACCCAGGGTATTCAATATGGGGTATGTCCAGTCTTTTTTAGTAGCCACTTAGTCGAAAACACTGGCCAAAGTAAGCATTCATATTTGTTTGTGTGTGAAAAAAGTAAAAAAACTAAATTGAACGCTAATTTTGGCCAGTGTTTGTGACCAAGTGGTTACTAAAAAAGACTGGACATACCCCATTTGCAATACCTTGGGTTGTCTTCTTTTGCAAATGGTATGCCATCATGGGGGTAATTCTCATTCCTGGGCTACCATACGCTCTCAAAGGCAACGTAACCAACCTGGCCATTTTCAATGTAAAAATATTTGACCCATATATTTGACCTTGTAACTTTATGTACTGTTTACTAGGAGACTTTGCTGAACACAAATATTAGTGTTTAAAAACTGGAAAACGTATCACAACAATTATATCATCAGTAAAAGTGCTGTTTGTGTGTGAAAAATGCAAAAAAAGTCACTTTCACTGACAATATCATCGCTGTGATATGTTTTACTGTTTTGAATCACTAATATTTGTGTTCAGCGAAGTCTCCCGAGTAAAACAGTACCCCCCATGTACAGGTTTTAGGGTGTCGTAGAACGTTACAGGGTAAAATACAGTGCTAGCAAATTCAATTCTCTGGAATTTCGGCCTGGGTTGGCAGGCAGGTCCCTTAAATTGCAATCAATAAAATTACTGAATTATGTAAAACTATTACATAAATACGCACGTAGAATTTAAATATATATGCATATTTATATATCTGAAGTCTACGTGTATATTTATATAATTATTTATGTAATTTTGTATATGGACATATGTATATTTCTTATTATTTTTATTTATTTTTATATACATAGATATATATACAAATTCATTCTAAGTGTATTTTGATATAAATATATATATATTAATTTTAAAATACAGTTAGAATAAAATTTCATATAGATATATAATTTTTTTTTATTTTTTTATTATTATTTTAAAAAATTTTTATTTAATTTAAATTACTTATTATTTATATTTTATAATAATATATATATACAATATATATAGTTATTATATATATTATATATATACGTGTGTAATTTAATTATAAGTGTATTTTTATATTAATATAAGTACATATTAATATAAAAATACACTTAGTATGACATTATATATATGATATATAGACATATATTATATAGATATAATATATGTCTATATATCATATATACACATATATAATTATTATTATTTTTTTAATTAACATTAACTTTATTTTATTTTCTGATTTTACACTAGCAGGGAGACTGCCTGTCAGCACAGGCAGTCCCCCTGCAGGCAGACACATGGACACCTATTGTGACCATGTGATCGCTGTGTTGAGCGATCACATGGCCACAGGGGTCCTAATTCAGTGTGGGGAGACTGTCTGGGCTGCAGGCAGTCTCCCCACAACCGGAGCCACGCTGATCGCCGCCGGGGGAATGACGGCGATCAGGTAAGTAACGGAGACCGTTAGGACGGTTCAAGACCGTCATCGGTCCTCAAGGCAAAAATGCCGATGACGGTCCTGAACCGTCCTGGGTCGCTAAGGGGTTAAATTGCGATTAGTGTCTGTGCATAAATAGTTAATGAGTTTGTTAGCTCTCATGTGGATGCACTGAGCACGCTAGATACCTGTGTAACAAGGTAATGGAATCTAAAAAGATATCTAAAGCCTTGAAAATGCTAGCTAGTACTGTTCAGTAACTTATTAAGAAGTGAAAAAAAACATCAAGCCAAGATCAGGTAGACAAGAAAATCCTACAACTTTGGGATACAAAGAAAAACACACAGGTAACCTCAGGAGAAATATAGATTGCTATGGAAAAAGACAGTGTCGTTGTTTCCAGGAGCACAATACGATGATACTCGAACAAAAATGAGTTGTCAGAAAGAATCCCTTACAGCGTCAATGCCACAAAAAAAGCCTGGTTACAAATGCCCGACCACTTCAGCTTGACATGCCTCACAGCTTCTGGCATACTGTAATTTGGAGTGACGAGACCAAAATAGAGCATTATGGTCACAACCATAAGCGCTATGTTTGGAGAGGGGTCAACAAAGCCTATAGTTAAAAGAATACCATCCCCACTGTGAAGCATGCTGGTGGCTCACTGATGTTTTGAGGGTGTGTGCAGCACTGTATTTAGTGCAAGGCTGACAAGACATATGCCTTGGATGGTAATTTCAGGGGGCAAAATAAGCTGCCCCCCCAATCACCCTGGCAGATGCCTTGCCAGCTTCTTGTCCTATGGGGTACAGGAGCTGGCTGGCCACCTCATCCTCCCCGAGGTTAGCATCTGCTGATGATGGAGGTGGGCAGCAAAGGAGCACTCTCCCTTGAGCTCTTCCTGCTCAGCTCCCTCACGCGCTCCACAGTGGTGCCGGAGCCATAATATCACATCACTCAAGCCCCGGCATCACAAGAGGTGCATGAGGGTGCTGAGCAGGAAGATCAGTGCTCCCTCGATGCCTCCAATATGAGCCTGCGTGTCCTATCATCCATGTCTGTGCCTGCTAGGGATGTGCATGGGCAAAAAATATTTGTGACTTCAGCAATTCGGCACTTCGGGACTTCAGTTCGGCACTTCTGAAATTCGGGAGTTCGGCAATTTGGTTCGTTTCGGCACTTCTGAAATTTGTGATTTCTGCAATTTGGCACTTTGGCAATTCCCTAACCCCACTCCTAACCCCTAACTCTACCCCTACCCCTAACCCCACCTCTAACTCTACCCCTAACCCTACCTCTAACTCTACCCCTAACTCTACCCCTAACCCCAAGCCTATTCCTACCCCTAACCCTACCCCTAACTCTAACCACCACAACCACTTACACATCTAGGGTTAGGTTTAGGGGTGGGGTTAGGGGTAGGGTTAAAGGTTAGGGGCTAGAGGTAGGGTTAGATTCCTGTCATCATTCTCGTAATTTTCCCTCCCTCTTGTTTTGCCACATTTCAGAAACCCAAAGCACTTCAGCAGTTCTGAAATTCGGCAGTTCGGAACTTCGGTTCAGTACTTCAGAAATTCGGCACTTTGAAACTTCGGACATTCGGAAGCATCCGAATGTCCAAACTGCCGAAATTCATCCAAATTTACATTCGGAACAAAACTTATATGTGTGTCTCAGTGTGTATGTGTGTCTGACACTGAGTGAGTGTGTATGCATTTCTGTCAGTGAGTGTGTATCTGTCAGTGTGTGTGTGTCTGTCAGTGAGTGTGCATGTGTGTCTTGTCAGTGAGTGTGTATGTGTCTGTCAGTTAGTGTGTATGTGTGTCTGTCGGTGTAACATGTTCAGCCTCACCTTACGATATTTGCAGTAGTTGCCTTCCTGATAAATGTGGAAGTGCCATTCAGCAGTCATGCGGCAATATATCTGACTCCTGCAACATCTTGGTGGACGCGGGCTGCTGTGGATCCACACCAATATGTAGCCCAACGTCCGCCCACGCTACTGACGACGTCAACGTGCGTGTGCCATCACATAAAGGACAGCACGCACATTCTGGGGTCAAAGGCAGGGTCTGGCCAATCGGATCTGAAGGAGACGTATTTAAACTCCCTTTTTCCTTTTACTCATTGCCCTGTCGTGGTTTCCTTTAGTGGTTGTCGTAGAGTATGTTTCTGAGCTTTTATTTCTGGTAATTGACTTTATTTTGATGAGGAAAGGAATAGGAACTCAGAGTGTCACGGTAGCTGTGGCAAGAGAAAGGGAGCAACCCTAAGTATGTAGTAATTAAATAGGAAGGTGCTTGCTTACAGGTGTCAATTACTTAGAACACAACATTTAATAAATAAATGAAACTGAAACTAAAACTGTCAATACTAAGAGACACAAAGTATCATTAGAGTAACCACTAACTATAGTTTAGTATACTTTTGTATCAGTTTCCCTTGAAGGGAACTATCAGTGTAACTGTGCTTAGGTTATTAACTCTATAAAAGAGGAACTCAGCCTAAAAATCTATCTTGTCTGATACAAGAATCGGATTGTTAAATGTGTGACTGTTTTCCCAATTTAATAATAATTTTTGGTTTATTTGCTGATTTTCAAGGGCAAGCTTTTAAACGAATGTATTAAATGTTATGCTTTAATTAATTGACACCTGTAGGCAAGCACCTTCCTATTTAATTGGTAATTGACTTTGGCTTAGTTTTGACTTTCCTGTATTCTGGTATCCCTGACTTTTGGCTTTCCCTTATCTATGTGTCCCATTCTGTGTCCCTGACCTCGGCAAGTATTCTGACTATTCTTTGGTACGTTAAGTCCAGCTATTCTAAGGCCCGGTAAGAAGTTACTTTCTAGTCCTAGGTGTGATACAGTTCTACGTGTGGGATCAATTAGTAATCCTAACAGTTGGTGAATGTGAGTGTGTGTGTCTGTGAATGAGTGAGTGTGTATGTCTGCGAATGTGTATGTTCTATTGAAAGTGTGTGTTGGTTAAAAAGTGTGTTACAATGACTGTGTATCTGTCAGTGAGTGTATGTCCGTGCATGTATCAGTGAGGGTGTGTGTCTGTCAGGAAAATAAATTTGGAAGGGCGGTGGGGGGTGCCTGAGTTTTGCCATGCCTATAGCAGCACAAATCCAGAATACACCACTGGGTGTGTGAGCTCTAAACGCACAAGAAAGCTTATGAAAATTGTTGATGATGAATGCAGCATGTTATCAGAAAATACTGGCAGACAATTTGCATTCTTCTGCATGAAGGCTGCGCATAGGATGCTCTTGGTACAATACAAGGCCAAGTTGACTTTAATATCATCGAGTCACTCTGGGGAGATCTCAAACGTGTGGTTCATGCAAGACGACCGAAGACTTTGCATGACCTGGAAGCACTTTGCCAAGACTAATGGACAGCTATATCACCTGCAAGAATTAGGGGCCCCATAGACAACTATTACAAAAGACTGCGCGCTGTCATTGATGCTAAAGGGGGCAATACACAGTATTAAGAACTAAGGGTATGCAGACTTTTGAACAGGGGTCATTTAATTGTTTTCTTTGTTGCCATATTTTGTTTTATGATTGTGCCATTATTTTAAAACCTACAGTTCAATATGAATCCCATAACAATAAAATAAATGGGTTTTGCCTGCTCACTCATGTTTTCTTTAAAAATGGTACAAATACATTACCAATTATCCAAGGATATGCAAACTTTTGAGCACAACTGTATGTAATATCATTGAAAACTGGGTCATTAATAATAAAGTTATTGACTCCTTAAACCCTACTCTGAATTTTGTCCCACTCTGTAGTATCTCTGAATATAGACCTCCTGTGAGTTTCACTGTGGGTTAAAATTAATACCCTGCTTACTTTATTTACTTATCGATGTAATTACATACGTTTTTGTTTTTTGTTGTGATTATGCTTAGTTGGAACAAAACAACAAGCCTATTTTCAGAGTCCATATAAAAACAAAACATTTAATAACTCAATGCTTGCAAAGTCAGAACGTCATAACCCTGAAATTTATTGCCATAATAGTGAACTATTTCTTCCTGTAAGCTCTAAAATTGTCACAGTGATTTTTATTTAATCCAATTCTATTATTATGTTGACAAAACTATTAAAAATATAATTGCCTTGAATTAAGAAATGGATAAACAGGGAGGAATTTTCCTTTTTATTTCTTTCATGAAAGCTCGGAACATTTATGATAAGCACAAGGACAACTTATTAATATATTAATGGTCTAATTATATCCTAAATCAATTAAACATGTGCAAATATGAGTTGGAAGATAACAGCTCATGGCCAAAATTAGGAAATATGAAAACAAATGTATTTCTGGTTGTAGATGGAAAAAATAGTACTTGGCATTGCTAGATGGCTGTAAATGTATTTAGGTTTCTAAACATAATTTAGTATCAGTTTATATGTCATTCAGTAGTGGTACACTGGATTTTAAAGTCAATGGCACCACTGGGACACACCAAAAATATACTTTAATTTAATGTAGCAGTTTTGATGTATATATTATGCCCATTCTTAATAGCGGTAAATTAAGAAGTTAGAAAAAGTGTAGACACTCTAACCATTTCACCTCATTGAATTGGTTACAGTGCACGGAGACCTTTGGTACTGTCTCTCCATTCAGTGCAAAATCATTTTCATCAGTTTAACATTAAATAACTGGTCAACTACAGCCTGGCCCGCCACTGGAGGAATTACTGAGGCAAAGATTTCATACTTCCTTCTAGCCATGGCAATTAATAACCGCAATGGCTTCTGTGATATCCTGAAAGTGATTTGTTTTGGGGCCCCATCTAGTGCAAGATTGGCCCAAAAGGTAGATCCCCATCTTTTGTACAACTAGAACAATGCTGGGCATCTACCATTTGCCCATCCTTGCAAGGTTGTATTTGTGAGTATTGTTTGTGTGTTTGAATACAAGCAAGTTTTTGTATAGAGTATTTGTGGGCATCTAGGGATGTATTTGTATAAGCTGTTGCCATTGGAATGCAGTGGTTTACTTATGTGTAGTGTTTGCGATTGAATGCAGTGGTGTGTGTATGTAGAGTTGGCTTTAAATTGCAGATGTGCTTTTGTGTGTAGTGTAATGTTTGTATATAATGTTAGCGTGTTAATACAGGTTTTGTCTTGTAATGTTTGCATTTGAGTGCAGGGGTGCTTTTGCATGTTGTATTGGTGTTTGATTACTCTGATGTATGCACATTCACTGCCATATACATACATACTTACACATATAAACATATACATTGACATATGTAAACATACTGACACATATACACATTCATATACACAATGACATATACACACACACATAGACACAGAGATACACTCACTGGAATATACACACACTGACACAGAGGTACACACATTCATATCATGCCCTGCACTCATTTCTCTGCTCTTCCATTCTTACCCCCAATCGATCTCATCCTAGACCCCATGAATACAAAACCCACTCACACCTCCTGTCACTAGCTCTCCTCCTGCTTCTAGCACTTGGTGATGTCACTCCGAACCCTGAACCCTCCACTTCCTCTGCTCATGCTAAGACAAACAGAAACCACATAAACCTCATCCCAGTACCCTGCCATTTACGCTCATCTACAAACATTCAGTGTGCACTCTGGAGAGCCCACTCTCTGCAGCAATTTGAAATCAACAGCTATACTTTTCATCTCAGATTCTCTCACACTACTAGCACTCAGAGACCTGGCTGTCCCCCCTCTGATAGTACTATTCCTGTACTATAGTACTACTCTTTATGTTTCAGTGGGCTACAAAGCTCCCATACTACCAAGCTCACCTGTAAAGAAGGCAGTGTAGGCATCCTTCTCTCGCCTCAATGTACCTTTCAACCAATCGTTCCTGCCCTCACTTTTCCTTCCTTTGAAGTTTACACTGTTCGCCTATTTAAACCCACTACTTTAAGAATTGCCATAATGTATCCTCCCCCTGTCATCCT
Source organism: Pelobates cultripes (assembly GCA_933207985.1). Classification (NCBI taxonomy): domain Eukaryota; kingdom Metazoa; phylum Chordata; class Amphibia; order Anura; family Pelobatidae; genus Pelobates; species Pelobates cultripes. The sequence goes on along the minus strand of OW240914.1, from coordinate 149,340,311 downwards.
AGGCTATTCATTGAAACCTTTTCTTCCTGGCTACCCTGCTTCCTCTCCTCAAGCACTCCTTCCCTTATACTTAGGGATTTCAATATCCCAATCAACAACCCTAACTGCACTGATGCCTCTCGTCTGCTCTCTGTAACCTCCTCAATTGGCCTCATGCAATGGTCTAATTCAGCAACCCACACAGCGGGAAACACTCTTAATCTTGTCTTCACCAGTCTTTGTACTGCCTCTAATCTCTCCAATGTTCCCTTTACTCTAAATTTACCACCGTATGCTGACCTTTGACATTGGTATACTCCGTACCAAAATTACACCACCTTTGGCACATCAATCTCGCAGAAACCTCCACTGTTTTCACCTAAAGACATTCTCCACCAACCTCCAAACTCTCCTTCTACCTATCTCAAACCTCACCTGCCCTAGCTCTGCAACCTCCTTCCACAACTCCACCCTCTACTCTCAACTAGACATTATTGCACCTCCTAAACTTAGACACAGCAAGGCCCCCAACTACAACCTTGGGAACCAACTAAGCTGAACGGATACCGCTAAAACTATTCCTGAACTGCCGGATATTGCTAGAGAAAGTCTCACTCTACGTCTGACTTTTTCCACTATAAATGTATGCTTGGCTCTTTCCTCCGCAAAAGTAAATTACTTCAATACCCTCATAACCACACTCTCCTGCGAACCCAAACAACTATTTCACAATTTTAACTCTCTTCTTTGCCCTGTTGCTCCTCCTACTCCTACAAACTTAACCGCAACAATCTTTACAACTCACTTCACTGAGAAGATTTCTACAGCATCACCCTTCAAACATGCAACTGTAACCCCGACTCTGAAATAGCCCAACCTCGACCCTAACTCCTCATCCAATTATTACCCTATCTCGCTACTGTCTTTTGCACCCAAGATCCTTGAGAGAGTTGTGTATGCAAGATTGACAGACTTCTTCGAATCCAACTCTCTGCCCGACTGGCTTCAGTCTGGTTTCCACACACTTAACTCTGTGGAAATGGCCCTGACCAAAGTATCCAGTGATCTAATTGCTGCAAAATCTCATGGTCTCTATTCTGTCCTAGTTCTCCTATCTGCTGCTTTTGACACTGTTGATCATCAACAGTTTCTTCTCATCCTCCGTAATCTCGGACTACTAGATATTGTTCTCTCCTGGTGGTCCTTCTACCTCTCGCAGCACTCTTTCAGTATTTCTTTCAGTAGCTCTGCCTCTTCTCCCCAGCCCCTCTCCGTTGGTGTGCCCAAGTTTCAGTCCTTGGTCTTTTACTGTTCTCGATCTTAATTGCCTCCCTTGGTCAACTCAACATCTCTTTTGGCTTCCAATATAATTTCTATGTGGATGACACGCAAATCTATCTGTCCTCTCCTGATCTCTCACTGCCCCTCTTAACTCGAGTCTCTGACTGCCTCTCTGCTATGCCTAACTGGACGGCTGCTCACTTTCTTAAACTCAAACTGTACATCAGAGCTACTGGTCTTTCCTCCCTCAAATGTTGCTACTTGTGTTTCTGTCACCCTCCACGTTAACTACACTTACATCAGTTCCTTCTAGGTGGTCTTACATGCTCCCAACTCGCCCCATTAAGGTCTATAATGAATGCGGTGGCGAGGCTCATCTTCCTGTCTGCCCGCACCTCCCACGTCTCCCACCTCTGTCAGTCCCTGCATTGGCTCAATTTGAAATTCTGGTTGCTTACAAATCTCTGCATAAAGTCTCCTTCCCACGTGAGTTTGCACCGAGCTCCTGGAGGAGCTTGCTTGCCAGCCTCCTGCCCACAGACTATGGGCCCTACAGGGATACCTGTAAATGACTGTTTAAATACCTTGGTTCGTGTAATTTCCTTATACCATTTGGGAATGAACAACCGCAGGAACCAGGGACCACCCCTATTAACACTTTGGAACGGTTCTCACCTCAGTGTTCTAATTGATCGTCTGGGTGGCCGCAATTCATATAAACGACCACAAGGTGGCGGCCATCTTGTTCGCATGAACGCATGCGGCATTGTTTGGTTGTCGAGTTTAAGGAACTAAAATCGGACATGGAGGCTGGGCTTGATGCTGATCCAAGAGGCCGCATAAGCTCTCACTGCTCCTTGGCCTCGTGTTTTACAAGCCTGTTATCCCTATCTTCCTGCCCTGATGGGGAAATCCAACGGAGCCACCGGCTCACAGAAGCATACAGAACCTAAAAAGGGGTCCCTTACCCCATCCCTGCGACACTACCTGTCCAACCCAGTGGACCTGGCGTCCCAGGCCGCGTCGGAGGGGGGACATCTCCACACGCCTCTCTTCGGAAGAGTGCTCCCCCACTCCTGAAGACCGCGCATGGTTGCCATTACGGCGGGCGCTACCAACCCGAGATGACTTGGCGGCTGCCAACAATGCCCTGCAGACCTCAATCAGAACGGATATCCAGGCCCTGCGTGAAGACCTGCAGGGACTAAGCGACCGAGTGGGCCGAATAGAAGCCAAGTGCAATCAGCTTCAGTCGGTCCAGAACGGGATGGAGAGGACCCTCCAGAGACAGGAGGAGCACCTGAGGAGCATGGCCCTCCACATGGAGGATTTAGACAACTGGATACGCTGGAACAACTTGAGGCTCAGGGGCCTAACCGAGATGGAAGACACACCGGCGCAACTGTCCTCCACACTGGAAGCAATTTTCAACGACATCCAGGACAGAGACACGGCGACCCCTGTGTAGAGCCCACCGTGCCCTACGCCCGAGGGGACCACCTGAGGAACCACCGCAAGACGTAATATGCTGCCTGGAGTCCTTCCAGTTGAGAGAAGCCATCCTGCATGTGGCCAGAGACAAAGGCACAATCAGACACCTACAAAGGGAACTCCAACTCCCCCCCCCCCTCCCTGTTCTCCCTTCTCTCTTGCTGTCTACTTCCTTATTCCCTTCCCTCTCTCACTGGCTCTCTGTCACATCATGCCATGTTCTGCGGAGATGTCTGGCCTTGGCTTCTGGTATCCAGTACTCTTTTTACAATCCTTGCTTAGTTTTTCTTGTTTTTTTCTGGTTTTCTATACCATGTCTTGTTTTACTTATGCTGGGTTTTCTGGGTTCATTCCATTATTCTGTCCCTGGAATTCCCAGTCTCCTGGATTCATTTATATGTTTGTTTTATGTTGCCACACCCGTTTGTTTTCCATTTTCCTTTTGTTTCAGTCTGGACCTGCAGCAGTGTTTCAAGTCTTTGCCCTTTCTTGCAGGTAAGTGCTATTGTGGTTTAGTACGGTTCTTTTAGCGAACATTAGGCACTGTTGGTCCTGCCGAATATGGGGTACATTGGCGTTGTGGCAGGCTTATGCAATGTATGATCATATAATGTAGCTAAATCCCCATACTTTTCATATATAGTGCTTAGTTATGTCTCCTCTTGTTTTGCCTATTATATCTTGTCTTGTTTTATTTCGTTACCCCAGTCCATGTACAGTCCTGTCCTGTCCTGCCCCTGTTTAGTTAATGTTCCCTTATGTATTGTGTACGTGTTCTGGGTTTAGCTTCCTATCCTTCTTTGGTTCTGGGTTCTACTAGTTCTGTCTTGTTTTCATGTGTGGTGCCTGTTCTAGCCTTGCCTTGTTTCTGTACTGGATACATGTCTGCTGCAGAGCCCCCCTATCCAGTTCCTGGAATCCGCTGTAGCTGCATCAGGGTTCTGGTATGTGGCTGCGCAAACGCTGGTGCTCAACGCCAGAGGGCGTGTGGTTACCCTGCACCAGGCCCTGATAGTCCATTACCTCGCTGAAGACTCCCATCTCCACTTCAGGCACTCAGGGGTCCCGGTTTCCGTACGGCCACCCGTGACACTCTTCCTCCTAACACTCTCCCCACTGCCCCTTCTATTCTCACACTCCACTGAGGGGAAATCAGAAGGGTTCACCCGCACGACACAAGGTACCAGAAGATAGCCTATATACCCGAGCCCCTAGGCACGGACCTTGAGTGCCCACATAGTACTGGTTGAGCCCTTTGCCCTGGACTGTCACTACACTCCTTATTATTAAGCACAGACAAAATAACCTCCCGCACGGGGGAAACCACGCTTCACCCTGATAGGGGTTTGTGTACCTGGTATCTGTTTTATTTTCTTGGGGGGGGGGGAATTATCTCTTTCACACTGTTGTCATGACCTGGCCATACCTCCCGGGCTCCGTGGCCCTGACATGCACAGCCAGGTGTCTCCCCACACTGCTATCCTATAGAACGTCTACTGCCCCAGTCTAGAGCTGATTATTAAGTGCACGGCGCGCCCCTTACATATGAAACCCACTCTCCCAAGAGCACGAAATGGGACTCATGTCGCTTGCCCAGACTGACACTCTCCTATACCGCATGGTTGGCCTGCTGAGGTAATCTGATACCCTCTATCTAGACAAACACACGGCCTCGCTGACTGGCTTTCCCTCTCGGCTAAACAGGAAGAGCACAGGACCCATACCACCGCATAACGCACACAAAACCTACTCGGGAAAAGTACCGTAGCAACATCTCACCAAATAAATTGGAGCACCAACCCATATTTAACTTGTCTGTTTCATAGTCTCACACTAACCAGCAATCGCAAAGCCCTGTATGCCCCCCAAGGATGCTCCATAGCCCTACTGCCCTGTGACCCATATTTCTACCACAGATTGGTGAGACAGGAGAGCACATTATACAGGAACCCGCACATGAAACTGTAATACCACCATCTCACATAGAGAGGGAACCATGGCACTCAAGTGATCCAAGTGGTGACATACCTTTTGACCTTAAGACACTAAGAAGGGAGGAACATGATGAAGCCACCCCTCATCAGACCCACGTATGGCCTGCCTTATTGCGAGGCGTAAGAATTGGGGACAGTCACTGGCGATATCCCATTGATGACAGCACTTCCTGTCTCTCACCTGCCCACTCCCTGCCCCACCCATCCAGCCTCCTAGCTTTCCTCCCTCCTGCTACCCCCTTCGCTAACCCCCCTGGACACCTGCTCCTCACCTTTCCTATACCCACCTGACCACTCTCCAAGCAGAAAGGCAGAATAACACTAACAATAGACATATGCAATTCGTTTCGGTCCGAATTAAAATTCTGCCGAATTTCGGGTAATTTGAACATTCAGGTGCTTCCGAATGTCCGAATAGCTGAATTGCCGAAGTGCCGAAATTACCAGATTTCTGAAGTGTAGTAGTGCTGAAGCGCCGAAGTTCCGAAGTTGCCGAAGTTCCGAGGTGTAAACGTTCTGAAGTTCTGAAGCACAGTATTGCCTAAGTAGTAATATACTTACCCAGTGAAAGAAGAAGAATGTTACACTGTATACAATTTCAAATAAAAAGTATACAAACATAGACAGGATTCAGCTGTAAGCATTTGCAACACTTACAACGAGCAAGTAACATACATTCATATAAAATGTAAGTTACTTAGCCAGTCATGTAATGACAGGAATGAATAAGTAGATAACTCCCTAATTCCCACGGTATTAGGGAGCTATCTACTAAAAGGCTAAAAGACCTAAATTGGTCTTTCAGCCAAATGTACTAATACTAAGTAAAGAATACTTAGTATTAGTAAATTATGCCCCAACTCGCTATACCATGAGTAGGGGCATATCACTGTTAAAAAAGTCGGCGCGGAGCCCTCGCTGGGTGAAGATGAATTTTTTTAAATTTTTTTTTAATTTTTTTTTATTGCGTCGGTTATTATGGATTTTTATTTGGCCTTTTTTGGGGCTGAAAAAATATGATTTTAGAAGAAAGAAAACATCAAATGGTAAGTTTATGTTTATTTTTACAGGTACTTAGTTAAAGGTCCCCCCTCATTATTTTTAGGGTGAGGGGGGTAGGCAGGGGTTTATTTTTTTGGGGAGGGGGTGACTAGGGGTTTGGCGACCCCTCATCACCTGGGGGAGAGGGGGGTTAAATTTCCATTTAGGGCCCCCACCCACCGCTCAGGGGTGGGGGACAGGGGGAGGACATTAGGTCCCCTCTGTGGCGGAACCAACCTCGCCACTGGCCACTGGAGGAGCCTGGTTACCCGCCTCCTGCCACTGGACTATGGCCCCATGTTTAACACTGTTCTTTTTCCCTGTAGAAAGGCTGGTTCATGCCTTTCTGTGGACTGTTAAAGCCATGCTACCCCAGATAGCTATGCCATGGAGCCCAGCAGTATACTGAAAGACTGTATGAAAGACTTTGGCTCCATGGTGATTGAACTGTATGTATGTTATCTGATCGCCATCCGGTAGTAATGTGCGCTCAGATATAAGCTATCTGGGGATAGGTAGAATGTGTATGTTCTATGTGATAAATGTAACAGTATGTCATTTTATGTCTTTTATTGTCCTTTGTCTGCCATGTGGTTAATGGAGTTTTGCCTCTGTCCTTGGAGATAATTGGATTACTTCCCAATTATCTCCAGGACAGAGAGGAGGGATTGTGATGCATTGTGGGATTGTAAGCTTGTGATTGGTCAATGTCCAATATGTTTCCCAGTCTTCCATCTGGTCCAGGGAGTGTCCACCAAGTGGGAAACCTGCATAAAAGCCGGGCAGGTAGCCCCAGTAAATCAGTTCTACTTCACCCTCAATCTATTGTCCTGTCTCTTATTGGGGGAATTGCTATGCTTGTCATAGTCCCTTGCTAAATCACTACTAAGCGCTTGTAAGAGCTTGTTCCTGTCCTGCTCTCTGAAGGAGTCCACGGTGGTTATGGTGTCAGCTGGAGTGCTTAGAGCCCTCAGGTAGCGCTAGGAGCATCCTTCAACGGAGGTACCCAGTCGGGGTGCCAGGTGATCCGTTACACCCCCCTTTACTCTTCTTTAGGGCCCCCATCCACCGCTCAGGGGTGGGGGCCAGGGAGGAGGACATTAGGTCCCCCCCCAATTTGTATTTAGGGCCCCCACCCACCGCTCAGGGGTGGGGGCAAGGGAGAGGACAATAGGTCACTCCCCCTTATTCTTGCTTAGGGGTGGGGGCCAGGGAGGAGGACATTAGGTCCCCCCCCAATTTGTATTTAGGGCCCCCACCCACCGCTCAGGGGTGGGGGCAAGGGAGAGGACAATAGGTCACTCCCCCTTATTCTTGCTTAGGGCCCCCACCCACCTCTCAGGGGTGGGGAACAGGGGGGAGGACATTTGGTCCCCCCCCCTTATTCTTGTTTAGGGCCTCCAACCACCGCTCAGGGGTGGGGGCCAGGGGGGAGGACATTAGGTCCCCCTCAATTTTATCTAGGGTCCCCACCCGCTGCGGTATAGCGAGTAGGGGCACAATTTACTAATACTAAGTGATTTTTACTTAGTATTAGTAAATTTGGCTGAAAGACCAATTTAGGTCTTTCAGCCTTTTGGTAGATAACTCCCTAATACCGTGGGAATTAGGAAGTTATCTACCAAACGGCTAAAAGAAAAGTCCCGAAATGCCGGAGTTCCGAAGTTGCCGAAGTTCATGAAGTTGCCGAAGTGCCGAAGTTCCGAAGTGTCTAAGATCCGAAGTGCAGAAGTTCCAAAGTGGCAAAGTGCCGAAGTCCCGAATTTCGGAATGCCGAACCGAGCCAAATATTTTCCCCATGCACATGCCTAACTAACAATAATGATGCCACATTATTGCAAACTGAATTGATGGACAGCATTACTTTCTTCTCCTACCAATCACTACTATCCTATTAAAGAGACGCACCCCTGGACCACGATACCGCTCTGAAACGGACCCAACTCTGTAGCCCACACGCATTTTAACCACGCCATGAAGACCTTACCTTACCAACCTTGCCACCCCTGCCTTTGGAATGGCATTCACCATACCACCTCCAGCAATAACGTACGGCGTACGGATATTGCACTACTAGAAACCAAGACAGTGGACGGCTCAATTTACCTTTTTTCCCTATTTCTAATGATTTACCTATTGAAGCTTACCACAAACCAACGGTGCTTTTATGAAGCAGGCTTACCCTCGCAGACCACCTGCTTTTACATTTAATGGAACTGGCCCCTACTGTACAGACCTTACCCTGCCTGCCGCATGCTTGATCACCTCCAATATTAAATGGCAAACCAGCGACACCAGACTGGAACCCTGTAGTAGTAACTGGGGCAAGCGTACTCCTCGGATCCCCCCTTTTTTACCCACCACCTACTGCTCTGATGGGAAGCATGGTCTACAACGTCTGGATGAGGCGGACCACGGGTGGGTTTCCTGGATTCAGCCGGTCTGGACCCGAATCCTGACCTTGCTCTCTCACTCCTACCGACACATTGTACGTATCTTAGTCTGGGACCAGACTAACCCTGTAAAATATTAAATTGTTTCTTTGAATGTTATACTGTTCTATTTGTTGATTACATTTACCTTTTATGAATTGTAGGTTAGCTACGGTACCTGCATATTGATTGTACTGGGTAGACTGACTGACGCTGATCATCCCACCCTCTGGGTGTGGCGGGCGTCTCAGTACCTCTCAACAGTGCTAGTGGTGACTCACCAGACAGGGACACACAGCTACCCCCCTGATCCCCTTTTAAGCCTACTGACCTGAAGCTTCATTCTATTAAAGACAGAGGCCTTAATACGCCTGAGAAAGGGTCCTTAGCTCTAAGAGATTTCATGTCTAACAAAGCCCACATAGTCTATGTCCAATAAACGCATTTCCGGGGGTACAATGCCCCAAAACTGACCAACCATCTCTACACACAGGGCTATTATAGGAATAACTCAGAAAGTAAAGGTACCACAATTCTCATACATAAATCGATCCCATTCGAGCACAAAGATACCCTCATAAGAAAGGAGGGCAGATTCATATTTATTAAGGGGACGATTTTAGACCAGGTATATACTCTGGTCAACATTTACGCTCCCAATGCTTCCCAGGGCAAGTTCTTGAAATAGAAACCCTAGAAACAACGCTGACCATAGAAGAACTAGTGGAAGCAGTTAAATCCACAAACACGGGCAAAAGCCTGGGCCCAGACGGACTTACGCTGCGCTACTATAAACAATTTGCAGACATCCTGTATTCACACTTTTTAAAAGCATATAACTCACTTACACAGGGACAGCGATTGCCCACCCAAACTTTGGCTGCCAATATTACCCTAATTCCTAAAGAGGCAAGGAGCTGGAGAAATGTGCCAATTACAGACCCACATCACTCCTAAACATCGACCTGAAATTGTTTGCAAAGATCCTGGCAACCAGAATGAAAACATACCTGCCTAACCTGGTACAGGTGGATCAAGTGGGCTTTATACCCTTCTGAGAAGCCAGAGAAAACACGACACAGGCGCTGGCATTGATACATCAGACCCAGAGACATGAAGAGGGCTTAGTTATGCTTTCTACTGATGCTGAGAAAGCGTTCAACAGGATAGATGGGGACTTCCTTCTGCAGACCCTGCAAACCATCAGAATGGGACCAAATATGCACAACTGGATCTCAGCGCTCTACAATAACCCCATGGCCAGAGTGTGCATTAATGGCGCATACACAGAATCCTTCCAAATACGATGCGGAACTAGAGAGGGATGCCCACTTTCACCCCTGCTCTTTGTCCTTGCCCTCGAACCATTCCTACACGCAGTGAGACAGAACCAAGACGTTAAGGGATTACATGTGGGTGACACAACACACAAGGTGGCGGCCTATGCTGACGACCTCTTGTCCTTCGTGACCACTCCGGAAATTACGTTCACCAATCTCATGAAGGAATTTGACAGATATGGCGCCATCTCGAACTTTAAAATAAACTACTCGAAATCGACAATACTAAATGTAACGGCACCTCGAGTAGGTGAAGGGGTTAACGCCGCCAAAGCTGTTCTTTTTCCCAAATGCGAAGTCAGCTACCGAACACTCCTAAGTGCCTTACAGGAATCATACGCATTATCCCTCCAAGCACGAGACGAGGCTCTGTGTTGAGGGTCAAGCAGAATCTGTTTAATGGGGGCTACATGTCAGCCTTTTATGAAGGTCTTCCAGCAAGGGACACTCCCATAGGGACCTTGTGGAAGACTGAGACAGTTTTTACAGTAACAAATCATGTACAAGTACAGAATGCAAACACTCCCACACAAACAGTACAACTCCTCCTCTCTACCCTGGAGATAATTGGGTTAAGTGCTTGAAGTAACTCAATTACCTCCAGGGATAGAGAATATTCCCATTTTACAATAACAGTAAAAATACATTAAAATACATATTTCCTAATATACCGAAAGGAGCCCCCACACTCAACGTATCCCCAGATAGCTTAGATCTGAGCGCTCAATATAACCGAACAGCGCTCAGATCCCATACATGTAGTCAAATCGCCATGGAGTTAAAGTTTACACATTGTACGTTCGACTAAACGAATGAGTTCCATGGGTTTACTATCTGGTATAGTTTCATTCTTGAATTGTCAATTTACCGAATGGCACAGCATTCGTATGAATTGGAACAAAGCGATGAATGGTAATCTCAGCGGTGTTCGTGGGAAACAGTGTCCGAAATCAGTTCCATGTATTTGTCGACGAACACCGCTGGAGGTTCGACTGTCCAAGATGGCCACCGCCACGTGTTGGTTCATATGAACGACGACCACCCAGCCGACCGTTCGGGAGTTGGAAGTGTCTGCGGTTAACCACAATGTTAATAAGGACAGAAAGGTTAACAAGCAGCACACTTCCCTGCTGGGTGGCCTGCCATTTGGTAGTTCATTCGTCTTTTGACGAATGCAAGCAGGAAACATACGAACAACCGGGAACTGACGAACAAACAGATGAAATAGGTTTTAAATAATAATCCAAAGGCAGGGAGATCTGCCACATGGCTCCCTCCTTGTGGGACACTCTGGCAGACCTGGCTTGATCCTTCTCCGGTCAACTTGGGGTTGTCCGGAACAAGGAAGCTGGAGTGATGTCTGTTTGCCGGGACAACCCATCGGCATTGCCATTCTGTTTACTGGGTCGGTAGCTGATGGTGAAGTTATAGGGTTGCAGGGCTAAGTTCCACCGTAGCAATAATAATCCAGAGGCAGGGAGATCTGCCACACTAAATACCTAACCAGAGAACTAGCGTATTGCGCTCTAAGCTTTCAGTTCCAATGGTCCGACATAGCTCTCAATTACCTGGGGGTGTGGCTCACAAGGGATCTCTCACTCCTCTACCAGACAAACTTTACCCCCATGCTTACAACATTCAGGAAGAACCTCAAAGATTGGATGCTGCCCCACATATCTTGGCTGGGACGCATTGCAGTTATAAAAATGAACATCTTACCAAGAATTCTCTACCTATTCCAAACACTACCTATCAAGATCCCACAAGCTTTCTTCGCTTTGTTACGAACATTGGTGATCACCTACATATGGAGCCCTCACAGACCCAGGATAAGTTATCAAACATTTTCCAGACCGAAAACAGAAGGTGGGCTGGCCGTCCCTGACTTCTTCCTCTACTACCGCACCTCCCACTTACAGAGAATGCTAGAGTGGCCTAAGGACGGGGTTGATAAACTGTGGAAAGGGATCGAACAGGCACAGACGGGCGGATCTTTAACGGCCCTGACTTGGATAAAACCGGAAGAAAGCAGGAAACCAATGAAACTACAACCTTGTGTAAAGGCCACTCTGGACATATGGCACATTATCGCACCAAAGCTAGGTCTCTCTTCCTTCCCCTCGCCCTTCTTCCCTTTGACGAATAATCCCGAATTTCCTCCTGGGACTGAGAACAGGGCATTTGCATGCGTTTTCATGTGCAAACAAGCTCAGATCAGACATAAGACAGTAGTCGACACGCTAAGACGTCTACCTGACCTCTTACACGGAACCCCGGGCTCGTTCCTACACAACATGAAATATGAACAACTGAAACAGCTCATACGCCAGATACCCCAACAACCAAACTTGTTTAGAGTCTTAACCCCATTTGAACACATGTGCGCTGACCCAGACCCATAACCTCATGCGATCTTACTCCTATGTCCCCTACTACAACAAAACTTAAATCTCCCAGCACCAGCATACATGGGGAAATAGGAAATGGCAATCAGGGAAAATTTCACACCACAACAGTGGAAGAAGATCTGTGACCTAGCTCAGCATTATGCCTTAGCAAGTAAGACCCAGGAAACGGTGTTCAAAGTACTATCTATGTGGTACCAAACCCCACAGGCCCTCCAGAAGATAAACCCGGCACTGAACGGCAGATGCTGGCGATGCCATGCGACCACAGGATCATTTCTCCACATCTGGTGGGAATGTCCACAGGTCAAACCTTTCTGGAAGGCGATAGACGCCATCATTCAGAAGTTCTCTGACTGCTCCCCTCCCTTCCAACCGGCTCCATTTCATCATACAACCTTACTGACCGCCAAATACAAGAAATCCCTGATGATCCGGATCTTAAATACGGCCAAACAAATCATCCCCTAATAGTGGAAACAAGACCTCATACCGCCCCTTATGGCCTGGTTTGATAAAATGGAAGACTTAAGAAGACTAGAGGAACTGATTTACAGAACACAAGACCGCTTCCAACTTTATGTAGACATTTGGACACACTGGCTGACAACTGCATACAACACTGACTTTCAGAAGTTACTGACATACGAGAGTAGGAGACGGTAGTGGGCGGGGACGAAATGGGAGGGGGGGATTACTGCACAGTAGGGTCCTGGGCCGCTGACTAGGATTGCAGGGATTACCCAAAAATAACTACAGGTCCAATGCCCTTCACTCCCTTTGACCTCTAAAGAGCCTCTCCTCAGACTTGGACACCTCCCCCAAGAGGGTATTAATACTGACCACGGAACAAAACCTAAACTCTCTCAGGGAGGTGCCAAGGGGGAACTCGGGAAGGTCTAGCACGGAGACAAGGGAGAGGGAGAGATGCTCACACTACTTAAGTACACAACTAATCAGTACAACCTGACATCTGAAACATGTAAAAAGTTATGGAGTACCACACGATAACACAGGATACTAGATACCTTTCAATTGTTCATTGCGGACCTGCACGTCCTGAAGAGTTGCTAATGGTGGTCCTACGCGACCTATAATTGATACACTAAATCGGACCTGCGTTTCCACACCTGTTATTTCGTATGCTTACCTTTAAAACAAATAAAAATCTGATTAAATAAAATCGGACACGGAAACTCCTGAACACAGCTGGACTTCCAACATCGCCTGCGTTCGGTTCTATACAACTTAGAAGGGCACTGTTCAGTGGAATCGTTCATCTGGATGAGGGGGAACAAGCTTCATGGTTCAAATATAGACTACGTTTGATAATTCTTTAGTTTTTATGTTACCAAAGTTGACCAACCGCTAGCACTGATTTCATGGAACTGTTTTGGGCAAAAGGACTATATTTGCGGTCGGTCAAATAATTGATTTCCATGGAAGTCTCGAACCCCTGAACTAAACATGTGCAATTAGTTTCGTTCCGAATGTCAATTCGGAGAAATTTCAGGCAATTCGGACATTCGGAAGTTCCGAAATTGCCGAATTTCTGAAGTGTCAATGTTCCGAAGTGTCAAAGTGCCGAAGATCCGAAGCACAGAATTGCCGAAATACTAATATACCCAGTGGAAGAATGAAGAATGTTACAATGTATTCCAGTTTAAAAAAAAGTATACAAACATAGCCAGGATTCAGCTGTAAGCATTTGCAGCACTTACAACAATCAAGTAACACATTCATATAAAATGTAAGTTACTTAGCCAGTCAATGGAATGACAGGAATGAATAAGTAGATAACTCCCTAATTCCCACGGTAGGAGGGAGTTATCTACTAAAAGGCTGAAAGACCTAAATTGATCTTTAAGCCAAATTTACTAATACTAAGTAAAGATTACTTATTATTAGTCAATTGTGCCCCTACTCGCTATACCGCGAGTAGGGGCATGTCTATTAAACAGTGAGCAACCTATTGTCCTCCCCCTGGCCCTCACCTCTGAGCGGCGGGTGGGGGCCCTAAATTAGAATAAGGGTGGGGACCAATTGTTCTCCCCCTCTGGCCCCCACCCCTGAGCATAAATAAAAACTGTAACTACCCCCAGGTGACTAGGGGTCCCCAAACCCCTAGTCACACCCCTCCCAAAAAAATTAATGAACCCCTACCTTCCCCCCTCACCCTAAAAATAGTGAAGGGGGACCAATAACTTATAAAAAAAAACAACTTACCATTTGATGTCTTCTTTTTTCTAAAATCTTATTTTTTCACCCCCAAAAAAGGCCCCAAAAAATCCATAATAACCGTCGCACTTTGAAAAAAAAAAATACCCCCGCAAAAAAAGTAATCCATCTTGTTTTTTTTTTCAAAGTGCGACTGTTATAATGGATTTTTATTTGGCCTTTTTTGGGGCTGAAAAAATAAAAGAAGATTTTAGAAAAAGAAGACATAAAAATGGTAAGTTTTTTTTTTTTTACAGGTACCTAGTTATTGGTCCCCCCTCACTATTTTTAGGGTGAGGTGGGTAGGTAGGGGTTCATAAACTTTTGGGGGAGGGGGTGAAGAGGGATTTGGGGACCTCTAGTCACCTGGAGGGGTTACAGTTTTCATTTAGGGTCCCCCTGCCACACAGGGGTGTGGGTCGGGGGGAGGACAATAGATGTGTCCCCCTTATTGGTATTTAGGGCCCCACCCACCACTCAGGGGTGGGGGCCAGGGGGAGGACGATAGGTTCCCCCCTTATTCTAATTTAGGGCCCCCACCTGCTGTTCAGGTGTGGGGGCCAGGGGGGAGGACAATAGGCCCCCCTATTTTACTTTAGAGCCCCCGCCCACCGCTCTAGGGGTGGGGGCTGGGGGGGAGGACAATTGGTCCCCCTTTATTCTTATTTAGGGCCCCCACCCACCGCTCAGGGGTGGGGGCCGGGGGGGAGGACAATAGGTCCCCCCCTTATTCTAAGTTAGGGCCCCCACCCACCGTTCAGGTGTGGGGGCCAGGAGGGGGAGGACAATAGGTCCCCCCCTTATTCTTCTTTAGGGCCCCCACCCGCTGCTTGGGCAATAGGTCCCCCCTTAAGGTTAGAGGGGGGACACTGTGTTTTTTTTGTTTGTTTTTTTTTACAGTGAGCAGCCACAGGCTAGCGAGTAGGGGCAGAATTGACTAATACTAAGTAATTTTTACTAAGTATTAGTAAATTTGGCTGAAAGACCAATTTAGGTCTTTTTTTAGCCTTTTGGTAAATAGCTCCCTAATACCGTGGGAAGAGATCATCTGAAGTACCGAAGTCCCGAAATTCCGAAATTCTGAAGTTCCGAAATTCCGAAGTGCCAAAGTTCCGAAGTTATTGAAGTTCCGAAGTACTGAAGTGACGAACCGCTGAAGTATCGACGTTCCAAAGTTGCGAATTGCCTAAGTCCCAAATTTTGGAACGCCGAACCGAACCGAATATTTTCCCCATGCACATCCCTACCCTGAACCAATCTGGATGATTTTTGGATATGTTGGTCACCCAGATCGGGGCTATCAGGTGATGTAAGTTTTGTGGGGTTTTTGTGTATTTTATGTTTATTTTAGGGTGTTTTATAAATGGTGTGTTTTACTGTACCTGGAGATATTTGAGTTTGCACAGTTCCTGACTCAATTATCTCCCAGGCACAGGGGAGGGATTAGCTTGTTTTGTGTGGGAGTGTCATGGGCGTGTTTGACTGTGTCCATAAATGTATAAAAGCAGGCAATCTGGCCAGATTAAAGCATTCCAGCTTTTACTCCCAGAACTGTTGTCTGGTTACTGGGAGGGAAAAGGGCTAATTACTACTCCAGCTTGTGCCAGTGTGGAGGATTCAACGGGGAAAGTCATTGTAAGGACTAGAGTCCCAGGACTTAGTGTCATCCAGTGCCTAGGAGTGGATAGAGCGAGTTCCCCATTCGGCTCCAGGACGGAGTGGTTCCAGGACCCCAGTCAAGTCACAGTGACTGGGGGCAGGAGTGCTAAGGTTTGTCCTCTGTTCCAGCTAGGATGTGGTCCTTGGCGGAGGAACCCAGCCGGGGTACAGGGAACACCATTACAGCTCCTTCAACCTATCCTCCCTGATACACAAGTATGTCTAGGCCCCTACTCTCTGCCGAAGAACTATGTCTATCCTGTGTTCGTAGTCTCACCTCTGATGCTTGCCTTCAAGACTTTTCTAGGGTTGCACTGTACCTGTGGAACTCCCTTCCCTTTTCCATTAGATGTTCACTCAGTCTCCACCCCTTCAAAAAACCATTGAAAACTCACTTCATCAGGAAAGTGTATCAATTAAATTGTTTATATCACCCCGACACCAATAAAACTTACCTGTGTTCCAGCACCATGGCCAAGTTTTCACTGCAGCAAGATCTCTTGTTGGAGGGGGATGGACATCAAATTGACATCAAGCTAAGCAAAGGACATGGGCAGAAAACAGGGGACAGCAAACTTTCTGTTTCTAGCATGCTGTGCGTACTAGAATCAGATGCCAATTTTGCTCAGAATTGATATTATCAAACTCAGAACTCTTGTTCTGGGCTGGATAATGGTGCTTCAATTCCGCAGTTGGAGGTGGAGTTACAATAGCTGCAGGGAGGTTTACCAATGACAAAACACACTAAACACTTATATGTCATGTGAATTGAGAAGAACTCTAGACTCACTAGATTTGGAATGCTGGGATGTCTATAATGTGCAACACAGACCTCTGACTGGATAACATAAAGTAGAGTAGACCAGGTTATTTATAGAGAGCAGGCCCGGACTGGCCATCGGGCAATACTTCCAAACATATATGTATATACACTACAGAACCCCTCACACACATACTGCACCCCTTGCATTCCAAACACACACTAGATCCCTTACCCAACTTTGGATCATCTACACATATACACACACACTAGATCCCTATATACACTCTGAATCCTCTACACACACACTCACTCACTAGATCTCTTATACACAGTCTATGTCCTTCAAACACACACTAGATCCCCTACACACACACTACATTTCTGACATACACGCTCTGGATCCCCTATGCACACACTAGATTCCTTGTAAGCAAGCACTACATTCACTAAACACACACTCTCTACAACCCCTACACCACTACATCACCTATACACACACACACACACACACTACAGCCCGTATGCACACACTCGCTACATCCCCTATACACACTATGCCCCATATACACACACACACTACAGCGCCTAGAAACATTACATCACAAACACAACATGACCAAAACCACACCACAATCAGCACACTCTACACACACACAATCCCATATGCAAGCTCCATACACATGCACAGTACTCTTTCCTGGCATTTATGAATACACCAGAAACAAGTTTCAAGCAAAAGCAAACACAATGCAAGCATGTTATTAAATTTGCTTGCGCTGTGCAGAACAAATACAGGGCCTTTTTCTCATGCTGGAGCTCTTCAGCAGAGCTCTGCGCATAATCTGCCCTGGAAGAGCATTAAACCAATATGCTCACTTTGAGATGGGGTGTGCTTGTCAGTGGGCCACTGTGATTAAAAAATGCCGGGGACGAATTTATTTCCCAGTCCGGCTCTGATAGAGAGTTATCTCCTTTTTTTAAAAGGGTACTTCTGCAGCATTTTCTACAGAAATAGTTGGCTCCCAGCTATTTCACTTTTGACTTTACTCCCACACTCCAGATATAATGTGTCATAATATATAATATGCTTCTACCTAAAATATCTGATAGTCTAACACATGGGAATGGGATACATATATTTGAAACATCCTTTACACTTATCATGTTCAAATTGTTCAAATTGATTAAGGAAAACTGCTTTGAAATGTTTAGCAGGAAAAAACGTTGTAAAAGTAACCTGCAATGGCCTATAATAACAGAGTCCTGCATGGTCTAGTTTTCTGAGTTTTACCATCTCTGCATAACAGAAGATATCCCATCACTGTATAACATAAGATATACCATCACTGCATTTAAGAAGATATACCATATCATTGTTGCATTACAGAAGATATCCCATGACTGATAGCAGAAGATATACTGTCACTGCATAACAACAGACATCACCTCACTGTGTAACAGAAGATATCCCATAATTGCATAGAAGAAGATATACCATCACTGCATTACAGAAGATATCCTATCGCTGTATAGCATAAGATATATCATCACTGCATATCATAAGATATATCATCACTGTATATAAGATATCCCATCAGTGCATAACAGAAGATATATCATCAGTGCATGACAGAAGATATCCCATCACTGCATAACAAAAGATATCCTATCACTACATAGCAGATTTCCTATCACTGCATAACAGAAGATATACTGTCACTGCATTACAGAAGACATACCATCACTGCATACAGAAGATATACTGTCACTGCATAACAAAAGATATCCCATCACTGCATAGCAGAAGATATACTGTCACTGCATAACAAAAGATATCCCATGACTGCAGAGCAGAAGATATACTGTCACTGCATAACAAAAGATATCCCATCACTGTATAGCAGAAGATATACTGTCACTGCATAACAAAAGATATCCCATCACTGCAGAGCAGAAGATATACTGTCACTGCATAACAGAATATATCCCATCACTGTATAGCAGAAAATATACTGTCACTGCATGGCTTTAGATATCCAATCACCGCATTTCAGAAGATAAGCCATCACTACGTAACAAAACATATCTAACAAAGTGGGGGTTAAAACATTTTTAAAAATAACATGGATTATGAATGATTTTAATTGCCATAGATGAGGAAGGATTAAACCAGCAATTAAAACAGGGTCTGAAAGGCATAACGCTGTCAGAGAGATGACGATATTTTGCATGCAAAGAACTCTCTGCGTCCCTCTTTGGCTTCCTCCAAGGAATACAGACTGAACCGGCCAGACAGTTTCTCTGACACTCTACTTGGTGTACTATAATTAGTATTGTTTGTGCTGCTTTTATAAAATCAAGCTATTTTGAACCTATCTTAATATCATATCGTCAACTTCAATACCAGCAAGCCTAAAATACAAAAGGAAAATGATCTAAATGATTTGTAATGTAGGTTAACACTTCAAACTTTACAAATGCTTCGTAGTTTATAGTCCACAGCTAGCGACACTGACAGGATTATTTTATAACGTGAGAATTCAAAGTGAATATTGAACTTAAGGCCAAAGTAGCCAAAAAAGCATAGTTGCCCAAGAGAATATTTCCAGATTGGCTTTTTTTACCTTTAAATTCACTTTTTTTTTTCATTTTATTAAACAACCCTGTGACCCTGTGATTGTTATTTTGTATGGAACGTCTATGGAATCAGAACACAAAATATTTCTTGATGAATTTAATAGGATTTCCTCAACTTCTAAATATGGAATGTTCCGTTTACACTGGTTAGTGCTGGATAAATAGCACTTACACCAACACCTCCAGAAATGATGACAGACTGTGACGTACAAAGCATATATTATCATTGATTTTCCAAATATAATTCAATTTATATATGCAAAAGTGAAATGCAATACAACACGGCAGCTGATAAGAACAGTTAAGTCAGCCAGCCTTAGAAAATATTATGAGGCATAAATGTTTAAAAAATTTATAACAAACACTACATGGTGTGCTTGGATACTGATACTGAAACTATAACTGGAACCTCTTAATCATGTGTTTAAACTTTAATAAGCACATCACAAGAAAGCACCCTACATCTTTGTCACCACATGACAATGGTCTTTTGGTCATCTTTGGGACACATCAGATCAGTTCAAGTGTGGTATCATTTGTCTTCAATATCACAGAGTCTGTTTTAAAATGTCTAAACAGGCATGATTGATGGGACCTGACCTCTTAAAAATGTCCATAGTAGTAGTTTATCTGGCAGTGTTGTTTGCTCAATTTCATCTAATATTGTTCCACTATCTCTCTTTTGAAGCCAGTAAACTCTATACTCTAACCAGTCAAACTGTTTTATAATACTTATCTAAACACAATGCGCAAGGTCATTACTTCAGCTTGTAGATCTTTTGACAGGGTAATTGACTAATGTGAGAATTCAAAGTGAATTTCAAATTTAATTTTATAATAGCCGACCTGGAAATATTATTTTGACTACTCTGACTTTAAATGTGAAATTCACTTTGAATTCTCACTTTACTAAATAGCCCTTTATTATTTACAATAGCTGTTGATCGTGTTCTTCATGACACATTTAAAAGTATTGTGATGAGTGGTGTAAAAGCTAAGCTACAGTGCAATCCAACAGTTTACAGAGCTAGAATGTAAGTAAGTAAACATTGTATACAACAAATTAAACAATGAAGAAAAACTGAACATTAATATTTAAGATACATATAGCAGCTGCTTTAGGTTTTAAGTAGGAGAATCAGACACCCCAGGCACTGCCCCTCTCGGCACAAAATAAGTAATTCCCTGTACTGTTCAAGATGGACAGGCTCTGCTGGTAGGCCTAGGGACTGGATGAAGACAGATGTGTGAAAGGAGATGCATCTTGCCAGCCTTGTCCACCATCAGTCGGTGTGTTTGAGATGTCGTGTTCACGTAGCAGTTGAGTGATATGTTGGAATGACCTCCACCATGTAAGGGTGCTTTTAGAAATGTCCCTTAAAAGACCAGTGTGCTCCCTCCAAGAGTTCTGTTG
Organism: Pelobates cultripes; assembly: GCA_933207985.1. NCBI lineage: Eukaryota > Metazoa > Chordata > Amphibia > Anura > Pelobatidae > Pelobates > Pelobates cultripes. The sequence continues at coordinate 149,319,658 of OW240914.1, read as the reverse complement.
GAGAGCCTCTTGCAGCATCCATGAGGGCCCCTCGATCAGAGTTCCACATAAACTTGAGTAGAATATCAGAGGCTGCATCTTGGGGTGCATTGGCAGCCTTTGGGAGATGGAAAGAGGCATCCACCACAAGCTGTTTGGCCTGCTTTGGCGGCAATAGTGTAGCAAGAAGCATCTGGCAGTATTCTTACGTTTTGTGATTTAGACCAGTCTTCCATGCTGGCCAATTGTGCGGTCAAGTCAGCACATCTCTTTTGTAGTGAGCCTAGGGCAGCATCTGTAGCTGATTTTGCTAGTTTAGTGCTTCCCATGTCTCCTTCCACTGCTTCAACTAGACTAGTAAGTGTGGTAACCTCCTACCTAACAAGTGCCATATCTGCCTGAAACATGGCTTTAATGTCTTGCGTCAATGTCTGTATGTCGGCTTCAGTTGAGGGAGCAGAGTCACCCTCCTCCAGAGATGCCTGTGGCACCGAGAGTACCTGGGATAAAGCAGGAGGGATATCTTGGAGGCTGTCGTCATCCGACTATGGAGTGGAGTAGGTGCCAGTTGGAGCCATTTTGGGAGATGAGGACCACAGGGTTGGTCGCATAAAAGCTCCGATATCTCTGCAACCCAAGCCAGGATCAGCGCGGTGTTTTTTTGTTTTTTGTTTTTACCCCATGCAGTAATGTGTCCAGGGAGACCCTCTGGAACCCAGTAGGATAAGTCTCCCTGTTTATTTCTCAATGGCCTTTGAAAAAAATGCTAGAGCCACAATTCAGTTTTCTCTTCATGGGGACCAGGTAATATGTGGACCAAAGATCCAAAATATGAAATAATTCACTAATTGCTAAACATTTAAGAAATCTAATACCATTGTGAGTTTATACTAATCATTAATCATTTTTTTGTATAGTCTATACATTACTTAAATGAGTCATTCTTTTTTCATAAAGGAGCACAATAAAATGGTGAATACAGAAAACAACTCAAATAGCTGTGAAAAAATATTGCAAAAATCACCAAAAAGCATCCATCTCGTGCCATGCCTACATTACCATTACCACATGCCTCTGATATACCATATTTTCATGTGGATCCACTTACCCAGACCTTTGATCAACTATGCCTGAAATTCGGGGCTTTGATAATTTTTTCATGTGCATACATGGATGGAAGCCTAAAAATATTTTGATTACTCCTGGTTTGCTATTATCTAATTGAATGTCTGGTTAATATTTCAAGGGACACTATAGTCACCAGAACCACTGCAGCTTAAATACAATGTTTACATTGTTGCCTAGTAACACCTCTACTGTCTGTATGTCTGCCTGAGTGACAGCCACTAGAGGTGCTTCCCAGTCCACTTCTGCATAGTGTGCAGCATTGGCGTTCAGAGTCTCCGCGCTGTGCATGGAAGCACTAACCTCTCCCCACAGAGATACATGTTCTATGCATCTCTATGAGGAAATGCTGATTTGCACAGCGTAACATTTACCGCACATGTGCAATAGCCTTCCAATGCTTACCTATGGGGAAGCTTTGGATTGGCTAAGATCATCAAGTTTGATGATCTCAGCCATGAAGATGGAGCCAGACGGAACCAACCATGGCTAGAGTGAGTTGCCTGGACATTTGCCACTGGCTCCTGGAGGAGTGTGAAAGCTGGCCTCCTGCCCACCGACTATGGGCCAGTTCAGCGACTGTAAAGATCCATATTTGGTTCCCCTGGTTCGGCACTTTCCATTCGTGTGCATAGAACCGAAAGCTACCTCCCTGGTGGCCGTTCACATGGACAAAAACAGCGAACAGGGGGACTTATCCGCGAATGCCCTGGAACTATTTTCGGCATGAAAACTTCAGGGTTCCTGGTCAGTCCCCAGCAGTACTTAGCCGCGATTCTATGGAACTATTTTCGGCATGCAGACTTCGCGGTTCCCAGTCAGTCCCTAGTCAGTCCCCAGCTGCACTTAGCCGTGATTCTATGGAACTATTTTTGGCTAGGGGACCGTGCGATTACCGGTCACCTTGGTCCTGCGTTTTGGACCACTTTGAATATGGCCAGGAGAGCACTTTTTGGAGAGAAGGTGCCTGAGACTATAGGAAACAAACGCTGCTTGCGATCCAGGCAGAACACCATGTAGTTCGTCCGCTGGAGCCTCGGAAAGTTGACCGGCAAAAGCACCAAATGCTCTGGAACTGTTTTGGGTATAGGACCACGTGTGTGGCCGGTCAGAACTTTAACAAGGTGGCGATTCCCCTGTACTGCATGGATCTGAGTGCAATTTGCTCAGGGGTGATTGAGGATGTATAATTTGTGTAGTTATTATGTATTTTTATTATGTTTTTGGGTGTTTTATGATTTTGTGTATATTTTCCTGATAATTGAATTAAGGTCCTTTAGTCCTAATTATCTCTCAGCTGCAGGAATTAAGGGGAGAAGTTTACGTATGAACCTGAAAGGAGGCTGTGTATTGTGGGTGTGTTCTACATAATGTAATTATTGCTGTGCATTGTGTATAAAAACAGGCCACTGAGCCTGGATTAAACACATTCCTTTACCCCTTCATGCTTGAGGGATTGGAGAGCTCTAATCACTACTCTGCTGGAAACAGGAGAGCTATAATCACTGCAGCACTTGGGATTCGGGGGACTACTAACGGATTTACTTAGCCAGAGTATAGGGGATCCGTTACAATCATCTTATGCAATATTACTCTATTGTACTTCAACCTGCATTGCTCAGTTGTCTGTATGTCTTATGTCTTACTTAAACCTCAATAAAATAATGATTGCCAAAAATTAAAATAGAGGTGTATTAGAAGATGTGCAGTCTTTTAATTGATAGTTTAACAGGAAATATTACAATTAAGGATTTACTAAGCAGGTATTTTCCTAGGTAGTTCTCAACAGAGGTTCCTTGAGTTTTATTTACACAAATTATACATATCCAGCTTATTCTTTCAGGATAAAGTGATTTTTTTTGTCTGAATGAAATCTATAAAAATGTTGACACCAACAGGGTTATTTACTAAAGTATGAACACCCAAAGATTTTAAGTGAATTTCACATGTGCGACCAAAATTGCTGATTTGGAAAATTCTCCAAGTCAGGTCTGTTTTCAGTTTGATTATTTTATCCTAAAACTTGAAAATCTATTTGAATTCACTATGAATTCCTGACAATTGATATTCAAATAACCCTGCAAAATACAGAATTGTGTGCAGGACCACAAAAATATAAAGCAGAACCATACATTTTTATTTTTTTTAAATTGTTAGTATTATTGAAAATTAAAGGACTACTATAGGCACCCAGACCACTTCAGTTTAATGAAGTGGTCTGGGTGCCAGGTCCAGCTAGGTTTAACCCCTTTTTCTATAAACATAGCAGTTTCAGAGAAACTGCTATGTTTATAAATGGGTTAATCCAGCCTCTAGTGGTTGTCTCATTGACAGCCGCTAGAGGCGCTTACATGCTTCTCACTGTGATTTTCACAGTGAGAATATGCCAGCATCCATAGGAAAGCATTATGAATGCTTTCCTACGAGACTGGCTGAATGTGGGCACGGCTCTTGCCGCGCATGCGCATTCAGCCGAGGAGGAGGAGAGGAGGCGGAGAGGAGGAGGGGAGCTCCCCGCCCGATGCTGGAGAAAGAGGTAAGTTTAACCCATTCCTCTTCATCCAGCCCAGCGGGAGGGGGACCCTGAGGGTGGGGGCACCCTCAGGGCACTATAGTGCCAGGAAAATGAGTATGTTTTCCTGGCACTATAGTGGTCCTTTAAAGATTGTGTGTATTATAGTCTCTTTCTACATACTTTTTTAAATGCACATATCATTATCCTGCTCTTTGGTCCTTTTCCACACTTGACCTTGCTTCATGAGGGCAGTCCACTTTAAGTCCTCTTTGGTCAATAATACAACTTATCATCCAACACCATGATCAATTCTAACACTTCCATATTATACCAGGATTCATGACTGTCCATATACCCTTTTTTATCTGCAACGCCTTAGGTCGGATCAGTGATGATGCTGATCAAGGAGTACTTAAGATGGCGGCCCTGTTGGACCAAGGATGCACTGAAAAAATATATTTATAATGGTCATTAAGTTTTCTAAACTGACTACACTGCACATAATTTTGTATACTACATAATATTTAAAAATTATGACAGTTTTTCTTTATCATTTCTCAATCAATATCACAACCACTTTTATCTCTACTTCTATGATTTACTTTGTTATAGTATGAAGGAACACTGTAAAGTACATTATATCACTGTGGTAACAGTAAAGGATCTACAATGTTCATAAAAATCACAGATTTTGATATGATGACTGTCCACATGTTAAAAAGACAATAACCTCCGGCTTTTAAAACCACTTACCGTAGATTGGTCACTTTATCCAAATCCTAATTATTTTGGCAGAAATTCCATTCCGGAAACACTCAACTAAAGTAAATAAATTTAGATAAGAATGCTAACATGTGGAATAAAACGCAACTTGGCAGAACAATGCTCTTTTCATCTGAGGCATTAAAGCCAAGATTGATAATGTTATCACAAAATCTGTAATTTTAATGCTCACAATTAATACTATTGCCTTTAAAGTGGACCACTTAAAAAATGTTCTCTAAATTCTGTAAAGTGTAGGAAAGTGCATGAAAATACATCAATATTGGATTATTTTCTTTATACTCTTCGAGTTCTTTTAGTTTATTACAGTGGGGCTAGACACACAGAGGGACTGAGGGACAGGAACAAGTTGCTTGGAGGAAGGGGAACCCAGAGGGACAAACAAAAGGGTCTGGGGGAAGAGACACAAAAAGAGGCTGGGGGATAGAGAGAAACACAGAAGGATTGGGAAAGGGAAAAAGAGACACACAGGAGTTTTGGGGAAGTGACAAGATGTTGCAGAAGGGGAAAAGGAGACACACAAAGGGTTGGGGGGGGGATAGAGACACCGAGGGGTTGGGGGAGGAGGAGACAAGATGCAAAAGGGGTTTGGGAGAAAGAAACACAGGGGAGATAGAGACATACAGAGGGGCTTGATAAGGGGAGAGGGACACAGAAGCTGAGAAAGGGGAAAAAGAGATACACAAAGGGTCAAGGGGGAAAGAGACACACAGCGGGGTTGGAGAAGGGAAGAGAGACACAGAGAGGGGCTTGTTGGAAAGAGACACTGACAAAGAAACTATGAGAAGTAAGAGACACAAAAAGGGAATGGGGAAAAAGAAACACAGCGGGGTTGTGGAAGGGTAGAGACACACACAGAAGGGCCGGGGAAGGTGAGAAATAAAAACACAAAGGGTCTGGGAGAGACACAGTAAGGGTGCTGGGGGAGAAAGATCCCCTTAGGGTCTGGGGAAGTGGTAAAAGAGACATGCAGAAAGAGACACAAAATGAGTCTGGCAGAAAAGAGACACACAGAGGAGGTGGGGGGAAGACACTAAGAGTGGCTGGGGATGGGAAAGTGACACATAAATGGACTGGGGGGTAAAGAAACATACAAAGAGGCTGGGGGAAGGGGAGAACAAGATACACAAAAGGGGCTTGGGAAGAGACACAAAAAAGGGTCTGAGGGATATAGAGACACACTGAGGGGCTGGGAGAGAGGAAAAAGAAAGAGACATACAAAGAGATTTGGGGCAGAGAAAATGTGCTGGGAAGTAGAGAAGTACACACAAAATGTCTGGGGAAGAAGAGACTCACTGAGGGGCTGGGGAGAAAAAGACACACTGAGGGGTTGGAGAAGGAGAGAAAGGCACACAAAAGGGGTTGGGGTAAGAAATGGAGGGGTAAAAGAGACACACACAGAGGGGCTGGGGGGGAAAGAGACACAAGATAGGCTTAGGAAGTGGAACAAGTGACACACATAGACGTGTGGGGGTAGAGACACAGTAGGGGGCTAGGAGAGAAAGAAAGAAAGGATCTGGTTAAGGGGAGAATGAGACACACAAATTGTCTGGGGAAGTAAGAAACACACAAAGGGTCTGCAAGAGAAAAAGACACACAGAGGGGTTATGAAGGGAAAACATTGAAACACAGAGGGATTGGGGGAAGAGCCACACAGAGGAGCTGGGGAAGGGGAGAAAGACACACAGAAAGGGTTGGGATAGGAAACACACAAAAGGAGCTTGCAGATAAAGAGACACAGGAGAGAAAGAGACATACAGAGGGTCTGAAGAAGGGGAGAAAGAGACAGAACAGGGCAGAAGAGTCTGGGAGGGAAGAGACACAGTAGGGGGGCTAGGAGAGAAAGAAAAAAGAAAGACACAATGGGGCTGGCAGAAAAGAGATGCACAGCGGAGTTGGGGAAGGGGAGAGAGACACACAGAGGGGCTGGGGAAGGGGTGAAAGAGACACACAAAGAGTCTGGGAGGGAAGAGACACAGTAGGGGGCTAGAAGAGAAAGACAAAAAGGATCTGGAAAAGGGGTAAAAGAGACACACAAAGGGGCTGGTGCAAAAAGACACACAGAGGGGCTGGGGGGAAAGAGACACAAGATGGGCTGGAGAAGTGGAACAAGTGACACACAGAGAGGTATGGGGGTAGAGACAATGAACTGGGTAAGGGGAGAAGGAGACACACAAATTGTCTGGGGGAGTAAGAAACACACAGAGGGTCTGCGAGAGAAAAAGACACACAGAGGGATTATGAAGGGAAAAAATTGAAACACAGAGGGGTTGGGGGAAGAGCCACACAGAGGGGCTGGGGAAGGGGAGGAAGACACACAGAAAGGGTTGGGATAATAAACACACAAACGGAGCTTGAGGATAATGAGACACGGGGAGAAAGAGACATACAGAGGGTCTGAAGAAGGGGAGAAAGAGACAGAAAAGGGCTGGCAGAAAAGAGACACCCAGCAGAGTTGGGGAAGGGGAGAGAGATATACAGAGGGGCTGGGAAGGGGTGAAAGAGACACACAAAGAGTCTGGGAGGGACACAGTAAGGGTGCTAGGGGAGAAAAACACAGAGGATCTAGGGAAGGGCTAAAAGATACACACAGAGGAGCTGGGGAAGAAACACACAGAGGGATTTTGGGGGATACACTCAGAGGGACTCAGGAAGGGGAGAAAGAGACACACAAAAGGGCTGGTGGAAAGAGATACACAGAGGGGCTGGAGGGGAGAAAGAGACACAAGATGGACTGGGGAAGGGGAACAAGTGACACACAGAGGGGTTTGGGGTAGAGACAAGGTACTGGGGAAAGGGAGAAAGAGACACAAATTGTCTGGGGGAGTAAGAAACACACAGAGGGTCTGCGAGAGAAAAAGAATCACAGAGGGGCTATGAAGAGAAAACATAGAAACACAGATGGGCTAGGGTAAGAGACACACAGAGGAACTGGGCAAGGGGAGAAAGGGACCAAAAGGGTTTGCGTTAAGAGATGCACAAAAGGTGCTTTGGGAGAAAGAGACACAGGGAAGAAAGAGACATACAGAGGGGTTGGAGAAGGAGAGAGTAAAAGGCACACAAGGGTGGATGTAAGAATCAAACAAGGAAGGTGTAAGACACATACGGGGAAAATGGGGTATAAGATACACTACAGTGAAATGTAAGTCACATAAGGGGGATAACGTATATTAAAGGGGGTAAGACATTTAAAAGAGGGAATAAGAAACACAAAAGGGGGTAGGAATAAGAAATTCAAAGGGGAGGGTTAAGAGACATAAATACAGGTCAAGAAACTTTTTTTAGGTTGGGGGGGCAAAATGCATCTTCACCTGTGTAGCCAAGAAATCCTTGCACCAGCCCTGCTTGGTGCAACCTTTTAAAAATACTAATCTAAGATCTGAGTTACAAAATAAACATTTTCTCTAGTAATTAAAAAAATGCAAGATAACCTAAACTTATGTAAAAGTGCCTGTGAACATTGCACAGGGACAGGAGAACAATCTGATTTGATAAAGTACAATATGCAAAACATAAAAGTAATTTTTCTAAATTTTCTACTATTTTAACAATTGTTACCATATATTTTAAACATCTCTTCAAACCTTAATATGCACATGCACGCATGACTTGTTACCTTTTTACTACTGTATCATCTGGTATATTTTGTTTTTGTGTGTTTTAATCTGTTCCACTGCACTTTTTGATTCTCTTTCTTTAATAGAAACAAAAACACAATAAACTATAATTCGGTGAAAAGAGTAATCTTGTCCATGTACATATGTTACAAAACAATCGTCATTAAAGTAGCATCAAAGTAGAGTCCCAGAGACACATTGTGATTTCTACTTGTTATCCACTACAGTTTGATTTCATGCCCCTTTTATGCCGATAGATGCCTATGTACTTTATAAACACATGTCATTGACAACAGCAGTTAATTCCCTTAATACTATAAGTAACTAATTCAGGCAATTTTTCATGTATCTATGCTCCCCATTAGTACAATCATATTTTCATGTTATTTGTTTACATTAGTGGTGGGTGATGCGCAAGTTGGAAGCAGTTTGTGTTTGTGTGTAGGTATTTATAACTTGTGTGGTTGCATAGTTACATAGTTTGTACAATTGAAAAAGACAAGTCAATCCAGTTCAAAACTCCACAGATTTTACCTTAGTTTATCTAGTTGTTTATTATAACTGTGTCTCATTATACAATACAGTCTTAGTTATGATAATCTCTGCATTTGAACATTTTATAAAATTTATTACGCTGCTTAGGAAATTAAAATTGTATAAAATATTTATTGTTAGAAAATAATTTTTATATGATGTAGACTTTGACACTATCGTTAAAATCTCTAGCAGGGTTATTCCCTATAGTGAGAATGTAAAGTGAATTTCAAGTAATAATAGTGAAAAGTCAGCTTTAAGTCAATTCCCTGAGTCAGCTATGCTTCCAGTTTGGCTACTTTGTCCTTAAAGGGACACTATAGTCACAGAACAACTACAGCTGAATGTATTTGTTCTGGTGAGTAGAATCATTCCCTTCAGGCTTTCTGCAGTAAACACTGTATTTTTAGAGAAAATGCAGTGTATACACTTCAGCATAGGGATACCTCCACTGGCCAGTCCTCAGATGGCTACTAGAGGTGCTTCCAGGGGCAGTGCTGCACAGTTTGCATCACTGACCATTAGTGTCTCCAGTCCACCCTCTGCATGGAGACACTGAATTTTCCTAGTAGAGATGCATTGATTCTATGCATATCGATGAGTAGATGCTGATTGGCCAGGGCTGTGTTTGGCGTGTGCTGGCTCTGCCTCTGATCTGCCTCCTTGACAACCTCAGCAAATACAATGCTTTCCTATGGAAAAGCATTGTGATTGGCTGAGATCATCACTTCAGCTAAGCAACAATACCAGGGTCAGAGCCAGCAGCAGCAGAGTGAAACTAGAAAAGCTCCAATTTCTGGGAAAATTGTGTGAAGTGTTTTTGCCTCCACCAGTAGTCTACAACTGGAGTGGGTGGAGTAACTGGGTGGAGTGGCTTGAGTAACTGTTGTGTGGTTGGAGTGGCTGGAGTAACTGTGGAAAGTTGGAGTGTGGTTCACTTACTTACAGCAAGGGCAGAGAAGAGCTTTCAAATCTTTCAAATCCCTCGAACATTACACCAACTGCCAACAGAAACTAATAGATTTCAAATAGGGCAGAGAAGAGCAGTTAAAAACAAACTGCTCCAAATTGCTCACTTCACTGGCGGTTGCCATCTTCAAATGGTCGTATTTTAAAAACTATAAATCCTACAGCGAAGAGCTTTATATTGTGAGAATCACAAGACCCAGACCTGCATTTTGATGCATAGTATGTCTCTGAAGTATTAACAATGAAGGCACAGTCGCAGTTTATAAATTGCCCTTCAGGTTTGAGGTGGCTAGAGTAGCGTTTCAATGAATGTCAATGGACGGCATGAGTTGCAAACAAATGGTCATATTGTGAAAACTATTAGGACTGTAGCTTAGCTGTGGGCGTGTTTTGTGGCAGCAGGGATAGCTGAACGTTTTGATATAAGATTTGTGTAGGTGGGCTTGAAAATGAGGGATTGGTGGCAGTTTAGAAATCAAGTCCTGATTTTTCATCTCACACTCTAGCTTTTGTCAGCTCCCCCTCTAGTTTTGAACATTTCGCCATTCATTCCTATGGGACCAATTTCGCCACAAAAACGACGATATTTCGTGAACCATTTGGCAAAACGTTCCACAAAGTAATAGCACACCAATGGGGAACAATCCGCACGTTTCGGTATATTACTGTCTATGTATTGTAAAAACTGTGGGAGGAGTGAGGGTGGTAAATTTGGCTATAATAATAATAATATATATGTGAGGTAATAGTAAGTGGTCTTGCTATGCAAGAACACTTAATAAAAGTAAGATTTTAATATATTTTGGGAAGTAAGAGGATGGTTTTAACACAAACATCTATTCATGACCCTATAGTGTTCCTTTAAATGTGAAATTTACTTTGACTTTACTCAGGATTCTCAGTTTAGTAAATAAACCTGTAGATGTAAATTATTCCACCAAGTTCATCTAATGAGTTATTATAAATATATACAGTGGAACCTTGGAACTCAGACTTAATCCGTTCCAGAAGGCTGTTTGAGAACCAATTTGTTCGAAAACTGAATCAAAATCTTCCATAGGAATTAATGTAAATTAAATTAATCTCTTCCAGACCCCTAAAATTACAGCATTTTAACACAAATTTTACAGATCAATAAGACCATACTTGCATAAAATCATACAGAAAACCAATAAACACATGAAATTAAATTTTTACTTAATTTTACCTGTCAGCTCTGTTTGCTGACAGAATGGAGCGGTTTGCTGACATAATGGAGCTCTGTTCGATGACAGAATGAAGCTCTATTCGCTTTGTCTAGTGCTGGGAGGCCGATGCATCATACCAGCAAGGTTCACCAGGTTCACCAAGTCACCACCAGGTTGTATTTTTACCTGCCAGATGCAGACCATGAGTAGGTGTGTCCTGAGCTCTGATCAGTCAGAGCATTATTGCAGGTTACCATGGCAATGCTGTGACACCCACAAGACAGTTATTCATACCACCCCACTGGTTTACCAGGCATCAGCATGCCCCCCTTCCCTGCAAAGTAACAGGGAGAGGGAAATTAATGTATGTTGTTGTTTTATTATGATTATTAAATTAATGATGCCCTTATCCCACCCCGATACACATGCTACACCCAACTAAACAAACACACTACATCCCACTATACCCTACATACATTCACTACACCACAAATGCACACAGAGCATCCATCTACACACCCACTATACATTATGCACCCCTATACACATGCACACAATACACCCCTCTATGCACATTCAATCGTTTTACACACAAAACACTCTTTACCAGTCCACCAGCAAATGCAGTACAAGAGTGTAATAAAATTTGCTTTATTTCTTTATTTTAGTGGAGGAAGGGTCATGCCAGCAAAGATTATTCTTTTTAAAAACAATGTATTAAATCAAATCTGACCCTGTCTTGAGTCCTGCAGGTATGGGAGTCATGGATGTGCGACTCTCACACAACCATTCTTGAAATGCGCACAGCTCTTCGGCATGGTCTCTAACACCTAACCCGAAACCCCATTTAAACACAAGTTTTACTATTGGAAAATATTAGTACACAGCTTTATTAGATTATTATAAAATACAACAAAATAGGGTCATTGCCAACAAATATATATCTACATAAAACCAACCTCCCCGCATACATAAACATAAATTACTCCTGGCAATAAGCCTACCAAATTGGCAATATATAACAATAAAACTACCAGATGAAACATAACATGGCCAACCAAACGGACCCATTTCCAACTGATTAAACCGTAGGGATGTACCAAGATATCCCTACCCCCCACGTTCGGAGCCACCGATGAGCTCTAACCTACAAACCAACTGTAACATTGACTAATCCACAATAAACCTAGCCATGCCCAATTTAACCTGGCCATTCCCCGCCGCTGTGAAGAAACGGGAAAGAACCCCCAAACAAGTAAACAAATGGGAGGGTGAGAGGGACAACTAACAGGTAAGTTTAGGTTACTTTTATGTGGTTGCATTGATGAGTCATACATTTGTTGAGAATATTTACGAAGTTATTGCTCATGCACGACCTTTAGGGTCGTCGCTGGGTATCTCCGCGGTCATCTTTGTTTTTGTATTGTCATTTTCTTCCTACCTGATGGTCCATTCGGGAGATGAAATATTGGTGCAGACACTGGGAAATTAGCCCAGATGTCTCGACCAAGCGGCTTCTTACTTTAGTCGCCGTATATGATTCCAGCGGCCATCTTTTTGGTTGGACTAATAATCTATGCATCAGACTCACCTGATAGGATATAATACATGTGTTGAACCCATTGAACATTGATTGGCTGAGTTTATAAACCGCAATGGCGGGGATTACACCCAAGTTATTCCTTGAGAAGATGAAACCGGTCGGACAAATTTTGGAGCATTCTGAGATTTTCACCTACTTCTATCGGGACATCCTCCTTTCTTATTCAGACATCAGTGACCTATTTTCCAACACTCATTGGGATCTGGAACCCGGGTGAGGTGGATAGACTAATCTGACTGAGAACATCTTGGAGTCCCATTTCGGAAGGTCTATTTGACCCATCTACGTGTCTTTCTGGTCACTTTTAGTGGCAGAGTGTTTGTGAGTGCAATAATTATGTTATTTTATATTGTTATATTGTATGGTTTTACACTATGTTATGTTTCTTGAAGTAATTAAAGCTGGAATTTCTGTTCCTAACTGGGATTATTATTATACCAGTACATTCCAGGGGGACCTATTACCAGTGTATGTATACCATTTAAGTTGGTGACTCCAAACACATGTTTGTATAGCACACCACACCAATCCTGTCTGTTTTTTTGGAATTGGCTTATGCCTGAAGACTATTCGTCACAAATATGTAGTACAAGTTAAAACAGAATGTGTGTTAACCCTAACAATGGCTATAAACCATAATCCAGGCAAGTCTCCTCTGCGATATAGCAACAACAGATGATGGCTAGCAGTGCCAGAAGATAGTCTGGTCTGCTTGAACGGAGAAGAGCTGGAACTGGAGAATGGGCAGCTCATCTTAAGGTAGGAGAAGAGGGGCAGTGTGTTAAATTGGGGAGGTAGTGAAATAATTTGGGGGAGGGAGGAGGCAATGTATTAAAATGGGAGATGGAGTGGGCACTGTATTAATTTGGGAAGGGTGGGGGGCCAGTGTATTAATTTGGGGAGGGCGGAGGGCAGTGTATTAATCTGAGGGGCCGAGGGAGGGAGGGGGCACTGTATTAATTTGGGGAGAGAGGCTGCCAGTGTATTAAATTGGGAAGGGGAAGCAGTGTATTAATTTGAGGGAGGAAAGGGGCAGTGTATAAATTTGGGGGAGGGAAGAGGCAGTGTATAAATTTGGGGGAGGGAAGAGGTCAGTGTTTTTTAATTGGGGGAGGTAAGGGGGTAGTGTATTAGAGTGGTGATGGGGGCAGTGTATTAGAGTGGTGATGAGGCAGTGTACTATATAAGGAAAGGGAGGGGGCAGTGTATTAAATTGGGGGAGGGTTGTGTATTAAATAAAACTGGTGGGAGTGGGGACAGTGTATTCAATAACAATGGAGGGAGGAGAGGCAGTGTATTAGATTAAGGAGCAGTGTTTTAGATTGTACTTGTGGGCAGTGTATTAGAATGAGGGGAGGGGGCAGTGTATTAGATTGGGTCTGCATGGAGGCGCTTTTCATTGGGAAAGCATTCGATTGGCTGAGATCATAAAGTTTGATGATTTCAGCGAAAGTGAAGAACACACTCATAGGATTTCAAAATCAACAAGAATACATAATTTGTTATTTACAGCTGTGCAACAGTATACATTCACCATTTCAGTCCCATTACCAAACGTTTCTTAATATGTCAAGGTAGTTTGACTAAAACATTGACAATAACTTATATGCAAATGTTACTTCGAGCGTGAGGACATCCAGTGTCAGTTAGGCAACTTTTTTTATGCTTTACTTTTCAAAATAAACCTACGTTTCTATGAAAACTGAAGTTATTGCTTTTTTGCGGCACACATAAACTTAAAGAATGTTTATTTGGCCTCTGTTAGCCTTTGAGTTTGAAATTCTTGTCCTAGATGGTAGTGAATTATGGATTAGGAATAACAACGCATGAGAAGGATTTTCTAGTTGTATAGACAACAAACTAAGCAACAAAATGTTGTTTATCAATTAGCAGTTGCTAAAGCCAGTAAGTTATAGTCATGCGTAAAAAGGAGACATTATTTCTCGGGGTGAAAGTATAATTTTGTCTCAATATAAATCAATGGTAAGGACAACCCTTGAATATGCCATGCCATTTTGTGCACCTGTTCTAAACAATGAGATTATGGCAATAAAAAAAGTGTAGAGGCGGGCTACAAAATATTAAGAGTAATAAAAGATTTAGTTATGAAGAAGCGCTAACAAATTTAAATCATGTTTAGTTTAGAAAAAAGTGCCTCAGAGGGGAAATAATAGCATTATACAAACATTCTTGGGGCAATACAAAGCATTGTCTGAAAATCTATTTATAAACATGATTATACATAGGACACAAGGTGACTCATTTAGACTGGAAGAAAAGAGATTTGGTCTAAGGCAAAGGAAAGGTTTTGGCAAAGGAAATGATTCTTTACAGTAAGAACAAGGATGTGGCGTTCTCTACCTGAAAACATGGTTTTATCAGAACAGATGTTTAAACAGCGACTGGATGAAATCTTGCAAAAAAAATATTTAGGGATATAATTTTTAATATGTTGTGTAACAGCTTCTTGCAATAAGGAGAACTCTAACTGCCTTTCAGGGTTCCTAAATATTTTTTTCCTAGTTGACAGGTTGGAAAATGCTACGAACTGAGTGTTTTGCCTTCTTTTGGATCAACAGCAAAAAAAAAAAAAACGTAAGAAAGGCTAAACTTGATGGACACAAGTCTTTTTTTCAGGCTATACAACTATATAACGCACTGCAACCAATACCTATTGGCGCAAGTTTTTTTTCTGGAATTGACGATTCTTTAAACTTGCAAGTTTTGAAATATGATTCAAATTGTTGTAGTACTTTGTCTACTTGTGTGTATATGTGGGCTTAGTGTATCTCTGATCATTCACATTACTTAGTGTTTGAAATGTATGGTAGATTATGTTTTATGATCCAGAAAAGAAATACATCCACTGAAATCTAAATGAAACTCAAAACAGCTAAGTGCCACATATCTAAATGAATTAAATATGAAATAAAATGTAATTAAAATATGTGTTTGTGTTTTAGATTACTGTATTCATTAATGCCATGAACAAATTGTGTATTATTTGTTTGACTGAATTCGCCATATTTATTTTCTGAGGACTTTGATAAAGCTCAGATTAAGTTCATTATAATACCTGAATATAACTAATTATGACAGCTTCACAGATCAGCTCTTCCTACTGTATATTTAACATTGCAATGCATAGCTGACCATTTTAAGATATAAAATAACAGCTAGACTTATTAACACACTTTCTGTGGCACCTGTTCAAACCTCAGGGTCTCAGGTTTGATTCTTAACAGGACCCACTAGAAAATCGATGAAACGAGTAGAAGGATGGGTTTTAGTATAAGCTATGATTATTAATCATGATGATAGTAACAATATCAGCATTCACTTGCTATGTAACGGCAGCTCTGTGTTATAAAGTATGGTCGTATGGCCCCCTGAACTTTTATCACATTATTATTATATTTTTTTATTTTTTTTTACTGAATGATCCACTGCTGCACTTATTTTTCAATCCATCCTAACAAAATGATGCCCTTCTTTAGAAATTATGTAGAGAACCTGTGATCACTTCATATTCTACGTACAACAGAGGGGAGCGTTTCCATAGAGAAAATACCAAATCTCCTTCCATAAGAGTGAGGAGGGAGTATTAAGAAGGGGGAGCATACTTACAAGTCACTGGTATTCTTCCTCATGTTTTTCTTTATCCTTAGAGGCACAGAGGAGAGAGCTTCACTCATCAGCACTGCCACAATCAGGTGAGTCTAAAAATCTAATCTCACTCATCTTAGTCCCCAGCTTCTAGGGGGAAAGTGTTACAGGTGGCTGCAAACCTTTCTTCTCTGCACTGAGTACACTTTTTTTTTCTTTCAGAGAAGTTATGTGATGGATTTTTAACCACTTTCCCACTCTCTCTACATTTATTTAATAATGAGATGTTCTGCAGTTTAGTTAAATTATTGCACATTTGGGGTGTGATGTTTAAATAGCTATCAATGCTTACAAATGTATGTAGAAATGCAATCTAATTTAATATTTCAAATATCTATTATTTTTTTATCTGATATTAAAGTAGGATGTATTAAAATATCTGAATTATTTTAAAACGGTCAGTTTTGGTACTGTAACATGCTTCCATGGAGAAGAGAGTTCTTTGTGATAAAAAAAAAAATATATATATTTTATAATAAAGAACATGAAACCAACAAATTGGAAACATAATTAAACATAATTATGGAAAATCAATCATAGCATAGGGTGAATTTAGATTTTGTATTAACCCTATCTCAGCAACTTTATGACATATTTGCTAAGGTACACAAATTGGGGAATAGCTTTATAAAGCAAAAATGATAGATAATAATGTATCTCCTTGGCAAACTATATGTAAGGGAATTTAAGAAAATGGTTTAGATAGTTAATAGTTTAATTACTAGAATTGGTGCACAATGGATTGTGATATCTTTTGTAGATTTATCAGATTTATAGAAAGAAAAAATATATCTTTATTAAATGGTTATTCGCTAAATCAGGAATTGTCTGAAATTCAGCAGGGACTTTGAAATTTAAGGTCAAACTAACTGAGCTGGAAAGATAGCTTGGAGACATTTTTCCAACTCAGGTATTTTGACTCTAAACGTACAATTATCTGGAGAGTTCCTAAGAATTCACTATTTGGTAGATAACCCAGCCTAACATGCCACTGGCATACTAATCATGCTATGCTGGCCAATGTTACAGGCCTATGGCATTGGTTCGGTTAAATGTATTTACATTTAATAGTGTGAACTGGACTTGTGCACAAATCCTTTTCACGTGTGGTGAACCAATAGCTTCGTTCGGTAGGTATGAACAATCGGTTTGTTCATCTGTAGAATGACAGGCATTGGTGACCGCATGCAGTGATTATAGTAGTCAAAATAAATGTAACTTTATAGGTAGGTGAAATGCAGTTATCTTTATTAACCTTTTAATTGCTAGTTTAACTCAAATTAGATGATCACACATATGATATAAGAAACAAATGTAGTTGCTTATTATTTATGTTGAGTAGCACAAACTTAGCAATTACTTAATGTTGTTTTATGACTATGAAAAGGTTATAATGATATCTGATCATCTATATCAGAGAATTGCTCTGCCTTTGCATTACTTGTAGTGAAACTGCTGTACCTGAACGACTGCATTAATATACAAAACATAAATTCGTGATCATTTCCTAATAATTGCTGTTTCTATGAACCCTATGGATAGCAAGCTTAAATGAACAATTTAGACACCCAGACCACTTCAGTTTAATGAACTGGTCTGGGTGCTAGGTCCATCTAGGATTAACCCATATTGTTTATAACCATAGCAGTTTCAGAGAAACGGCTATGTTTATAATATGGTTAATCCAGCCTCTAGTGGCTGTCTCTTGACAGCCGCTAGAGACGCTTGCGTGCTTCTCACTGTGAAAATCACAGTGAGAAGACGCCAGCGTCCATAGGAAAGCATTGTAAATGCTTTCCTATGAACTGGCTGAATGTGCGCGCGGCTCCTGCCGTGCATGCGCATTCAGCCGATGACGTCGCTATGGAGGAGGAGAGGAGGAGGAGAGCTCCCCGCCCGGCACTGGAGAAAGGTAAGATTTTAACCCCTTCCTCTCCCCAGAGCCCGGCGGGAGGGGGACCCTGACGGTGGAGGCACCCTCAGGGCACTATAGTGCCAGGAAAACGAGTATGTTTTCCTAGCACTATAGTGGCTCTTTAAACATTTCACATAGTAATATCCATTTAATACCAAATGTTACAATTATCTGTATCTACTGGATATGCAACTGGCAACTTATTTTCTTCTATTACATGGCCCATGTAAATCGCAACTGTAAAATAAAACCCTGTCCAGTTGTGTAGAATGATATACATATATATTTAGTTTTATTCTGTATTTTCTCCAGTTTCAGAAACTTAGGATGAGTGATTTAAATTTGTGCAATGGTTTTGTCAGTTGGGCAAATTTCTTTTTTTTAATGGGCACGCTAAACACCCAAACCACGTAACCTTAATTAAGTGGAGGTTTTTTTTGTGCACAGGCATTGTTCCTGTTTGCTTACAAAGTAAAACATTGTAGTTTCAGGGAAATGGCAATGTATGCATATTCGATAAAACACGTCTCGGTCTGATAGCAATTAGAGGCACTTCCTCATATTGACTCTTAAATATCAAAGGTCTCTGCATCCTGTGTCATCACACCTAGCATGATGATGCAGAATGCAATTAATGTTTCTTACGAAGAATAGAATTCCTGCTCTGTAGGTCCCAAATGTTTCTCTGTTAGAAATATTGGGATAGACCACAGATCATCCACACTGATGACATCACAGTAGGAGGTGGCTCAACTGAGAGGAGACTATCCCAGCTGTGGATTGCAAGTAAAACAAAACATAGAAATTGTACCATGTGTTTGTTCCACCATAATTTAATGGTTTCTTTAATTGCCAATACATATTTATTAGTTTTTAAAGGACAGAAAGAGACAGGGCTTTTTAAAAAAAATTATTAATATCCCATGTGTATCCTAACACAATATTAAGTATGAATAACATTTTAAAAAGGGGGGAGGGAGGAAATGTTTTCAGTTTTTAGATTTTTTACGCACCAAGTGCACTAAAGAAAAATTTATTCAAAATAGATTTACGCATCAGTCCTGATTGGTAAAAGCCTCAAATGCATACCCCCCAATGTTTTAAATAAACAGACATGGACACTTTAGGGGTGTGAGTGGAGCCAAGGGCGTGGCTGTTCTGAGAACTTGTGTGACATACTAACAGCAATTTATGCAACTACAAGCTAATTTCGAACCAGAGTAATGTATCTTTTTTTTTATATACAGACTGATTCTAAACACATCTATGGTAGTTTAAAGACACATTGCTGTGAGCATTGTTGGTGTGGAGCTCTGTTATACACTCAGACACACCAACAATATAGAGCTTCCAGAAGAGAGGGAGATTACGATAGTAAAGAGGGACAAGTGGATTTGAGCCCAAAATAGAGACTGCCTCTCCTAAATTGAGACACTTGGCAATTATTTAGGATCTAAATTAATTTTTGGTAGGTAACTTCAACCTATACCAGGGATAGGAGACAATTGCCACTCCAGATGTTGTGCACTACATTTCCGTTGATGCTTTGCCAGTATTATGGTTGTAAGAGCATTATGGGAAATGTAGTGCACAACATCTTAGCTTTAACACTTAGTCTTCACTAACCCTACAGTGACCCTATCATTAAACCGAAGTCCGAGGGATTCGCTCTGCTGAAGGCAGCAAAGGGATTATCCATCCCTCAGTACAGAGCACTCTGTGTGCGGCCTTTACTGTGTGATTGCAGCATGAGAAAGAGATCTCTAAAACTCTACCATGCTGACCTTGCCAATCACACAGGGATCATTGCTGGACAGCTGGCAAAGCCCAGCGCTGATCACAGATGGCAGGTAGGCATGCAGGTAGAATCTCCCAGAGTCTTTTCAGTCCGTGGTTTCCCTCAGACTGAAGGCAGGCTCAAACTCACTGCTGCTATGCTTGATCTCTCAGATACAGGGAATTAAATGCATTTAAAGAGCTGTATGCAGGGATCACTTTGAGCACTGGATACAGCTCATAGTTCAGTCTGGGAACACTAAATATTGCCACAGTTGACAGATGGGAGCTATAGGTATCAACTAATACCTGGATCTTCCTGGTGTAATCAGGGAATTCATCCTGCTCAAGCCAAATATTAGGACATTCCATGCCACCCTAATATCATTGAAGCCCACTCTGATGGACGGCATGGAATGTCTTAATATTCTCAAGAGGTTAAGGTGGGGCGGGGGTAGCAATCTAAAAGGACAAAGTAACATTCATTTTAAAAATAGTAGATTTATTTTTAAGGTTAGAGGGTTCATTTAACATATTAGATGCATTTATCCAAATTCACAATTACACATGCATTCTGATGTTCAATAAGTATTTATCTGGCATATTTGCTTTTTGAATTTACAGACTAAATTGTTGTATATAGGGAAAATTAATTAACTTGCCCTCCCTCCTTATTCTAAGGCTACCAGGGCCAATAAGAAAGGAATCATTTAATGAAGAAAAAGATAGAGATACATGTATTTGAAACCTGAGATGAAGCGCTAGATAACACAGAAAAAAAACTTTTATTTATATATATATATATATATAATTCAGACCCCTTATTTGTTTCACATTTTGTTTGTTGCAGCCTTATGCTACAGTTTTTTTCCTTTTCACATCTATCTACACTCAATACTCCATAATGACTAAGCAGAAAAAAAACTGAAAGGTCACATTGACATAAGTATTCAGACCCTTAACTCTGTACTCAGCTGAAGAACCTTTGGCAGTGATTACAGCTTCAATTATTTTTGTGTATGATGCAACAAATATTGCACACCTGGATTTGAGTGGTTCTGCCATTCATCTCTGCAGATTCTCTTGAGCTATGTTAGGTTGGACAACCATTTTCACATCCCTTTAGAGTTATTTGCTTGGATTCAAGTCCATGCTCTGGCTGGGCCACTCAAGGTCATTCACAGAGTTGACCATATAGCATTCTTGTGTAGTTTTTGCTGCATGCTTAGGGTCATTATTTTTTTGGAACGGTCTGTATACTGAGCTCTCTGGACAAAGTTTTCATTGAGGATATCACTGCTTTTGGCAGCATTTAGCTTCCCTCCAACCCTAACCATTCTCATAGTCCATGCTGCAGAAAAATCTCAAAACATAATGCTACCACCATTATGCTACAGCTTTGGGATGATGTTGCACCGGTGATGAGACATTGTGCTTTTCATTGAGGCCACAATGTTTAATCTTTGTTTCATCAGACCTTACATTCTTGTTTCTCACAGTCTGAGAGTCGTTTACCTGGCAAGTTTCCAGGCAAGTTTTCAAATGTCTTTCAGTGAGGAAATGCTTGTAAATGTATAAATGATTCAGAAGTTACATGGGGAATGCCAAATAAACACATCATCACCCTCTAAGATAAAAATTGCAGTACCTTTTATTTCTTCATTTAAAAAATACATTATCTGGATATCAAGAGTGGACCACTACATCAGGAAAACAAAACCACATGTTTCTTGTGCTTAGCATTATATCTGAGATATATTTAGGAATATCTAAAACATGGAGAAATAAAAAAACAAGTTAGTTAACAGAATTTCTTAATCATTCCTTACAGAAATATTGAATGGATGAAAAGTTTTAGATATGAACGTGTCCCTGTTTTATTTTCAGTGGGTCTTGGTTTTGTTATCCATTGCATAATAGTTGAAGAATGGGTCACTGAATTAATTTTACAGATGAATAGGTCATCAAGTAAAGGTCACGTACGTCATTTGGGTCCCAGACAAAAAAGAATAATTGTTATATGGTATGCCTTATCTTGCAATATTTCAGACAAGATCTGAAATGTTACTGTGTATGCAGAAATCCAATTTTTATCATATAGAGTACATGCAAAAAAATAAATCAGAATCTAAATATTTTTACTATATTATTCTGATAACTATTTGAAAGGAAGGTGGTAGCATTTTTGATTCTATTAAATTGTTTTTAGAATGTAGAAAAATACGTCTTGATTTGGCATACTGACTTTTTTTTTCGGATGACTTAAACCTGTCATTTTTAATATATAAGGAAGTTGCTACTACAGACAAACCATGTGCCCAGGATCTCCTTCACGTTTCTCACCCCCTCCTTTGGATTCTTGCTAACAAAACCATGAATTAAG
Source organism: Pelobates cultripes (assembly GCA_933207985.1). Lineage (NCBI taxonomy): Eukaryota > Metazoa > Chordata > Amphibia > Anura > Pelobatidae > Pelobates > Pelobates cultripes. The sequence continues at coordinate 149,297,606 of OW240914.1, read as the reverse complement.
TTGTCTGTAAACTAATGGCAGCCATGGGTGCAACTGTTATCAGCTTGAGTGTCCGCTCCATTCACGTTTTCGAATTAATGAAACTGCTGTCGAGAGTTTAATTATGTGTCCAATAAACGCACAGCAAATAGGGGTAAATGATATCTGATCAACTCTAAATTAAACTAATCGAATGGGTAGGCTTTGATTAGCTGGGGTTTGTCAGTTACTTCCTACTCTAAGTGATCACGGCAGGATGCTGCAAAGCCTAGTGATTTGCGACAACAATGTAACTTAAATTGTAAAATTTTCTCTATTTTTTTATTGCAATTTCTACAGGATGCATTAACAGTGGGGTTTTACTCCTGCATGGAGTGTCTCTTTAAGAGTGCAAGCATAAGCAATAACCCTACATCTGATAGATGTATAAACCAGAAATAAAAACCATACAGCAGACCTCTACCTCCCTTGCCTCGCTCTTCAATTAGACCCCATGCCGGGCAATTATCAATTATATATTCCCATAAACCTCTGTTGAATCACAGAACAAATTACAGACAACTGCACTGTGAGTGGAATCATATTCACAAAATTTAAAGGGTGTTTCAAACAACACCCTTTCACACATCCAAGGAGTCCAGTAAGATTTCTGTTATAAGGAATATGACAGCATGTATACAATCTCGTACATGCATGCATGCTCACTCACGTTCTCATTCAACTGAATCTGTGTTCAGGTATTAGATGGACTAGTCTAAATACACCTTTTTGTCTTTTTAGTGTGATATATTTAGGTAATTCATTACATTTTATGTAAAATCACCCCTGGAGAGTCCCATTAAACATTTGTTGGAACATACTCCTAGGTGATCTGCCATGGACTTAATATAGTATAGTTCTATACAGACCGTGCCATGCCCCCCAAGTACTTGGAGACCCTCTTGAGAGACACACAAATGAGTCAATTTAGAAAAATGTCTGATCTTTATTAAGTAGAACAATGGTTTTGTAAAGCAATAAAGGGGCAGTATCATTCATTACCAATCAAATTTTGACCACTATTAACTAACATCATAAACAAGCTTGTGCTTTTAATGTATATAATAAAAGTTATATTTTAGATTATTCTGGGCTGGGTATTGAGTTTATTCTTTCATTTTTGTGCTACTCTATCATTAGGGGTTATCCCCCACTTATGCAATCCCAGCTTGACACACTTTCCCATACCCCATATTTTTCAACTATGACTTACATATGTTGATTAAATAAATATAGCTGTCTGATAGAATGCTGTGATTTAGTTATGTGGGTTAAATTAAAACAAATAGTGCATGTTATTTAAACATATAATCCAGCGTCATGTTGCACATTGAGTGTATAATTATACAGTGTTATCTATGTTTCTAATAAATGTCCATGCATACTATCAGTTTTGATTACGTTTCATTGATGGAGATTGCACACTACCTCTAAATTACAGCTATATATGTAAATCATGGTCATTGTCTTTATTCAGTTATCCTCCTGTCAAAAATGTTCTATAGTCTCTTCTTGTCTATCCTCTATAGCAGGGGTCAGCAAACTATGGCACGTGTGCCATGATTGGCACTTGAGGTTTCCTTGCACGGCACTCAAGGCTGCCAGAGCCAAACAGGCTCTGGCCTTTCAGAAGCCCAACTGGGAATTCATATATCTGCTAGTGCAAACCGAGCGGTGATTGCAGGTGGTGAGGGACACTCCTCAATTTATGCAATGCAGCTCTTAGAGGGAGTGATCTTTGCTTCCTCACCAGAATTGTAAACGAAAACCTGCATTCCTACTCTCCTACTCTTAAACATATACCTGGCCAAGCTGGATCCCATAATACAAGCAGCCCACACACAAACACATACGTACAGTCCCCACAAACACAATACTACTGATAATCCACATGCACGCACACAACACTACAGCAGTCTCTCACATGCAACCCCACAAATATACACACTATCAAACACACAATGTGACATATCATCCACACACAATTCCACAAGCAGCCCGCATTCATAGGTATCATGCACAATACCACAAACTACTAACGAACATAAACAAAATAACAGCCCACATACACACAAATACAACACTGCAGTGCAACTGCAGCCCCCATAAATAACACAAGCAGAATACACCAACATATACAACTCAATTTAAAAAAAAATAGAACCAGCATGCTAAGGAACTTCAAGATCTTGTTTTGGCACGGTACTACTAAGATTGCCTACCCCTGCTCTATAGTTTATTATTATTATTATTGCCATTTATATAGCGCCAACAGATTCCGTAGCGCTTTACAATATTATGAGAGGGGGGATGTAACTATAAATAGGACAATTACAAGAAAACTTACAGGAACAATAGGTTGAAGAGGTCCCTGCTGAAACGAGCTTACAGTCTATGGGAGGTTTGAGGTGGGGTATAAAATACATTAGGACAGGAAATATCAATCAAATAGGGTGGGAGTGAAGCAGAGCTGGAGGAGAGAGTAAAGCACTACCCTATAGGAGAGAGCAAGAGACAGGTATGTAAGGTAGAGGTTACTCTGGGAGGCCATAAGCTTTCCTAAAGATATGGGTTTTAAGGCACTTCTTAAAGGATTGAAGACTAGGGGAGAGTCTGATGGGGTAGGCAGGCTATTCCATAGGAAAGGAACCACCCGCGAGAAGTCCTGCAAGCGCGAGTTGGCCGTACGAGCAGCGGTCAGGAGGTGGTCACAAGCAGAGCGGAGGGAACGAGGAGGGTCTGTGAAGAGATATAAGAGGGGCTAGAATTGTTCAGTGCTTAAAATGTATGGGTTAGCACTTTGAATTGACTCCTATAGGATACAGGGAGCCAATGTAAGGACTGGCAGAGGGGTGAGGTGTGAGAGGACCGACTAGAGAGGAAAATCAGTCTGACGGCAGCATTCATTACAAACTGTAGCCGGGCAATACGGCTTTTAAGGAGACTAATCAGGAGAGGGTTACAATAATCCATGCAGGAAATTACTAGAGCATGGACAAGCTCCTTGGTAGCATCTTGTGTAAGAAAGATGCGGGCGGATGCGGGCTATGTTTTTAAGTTGGAATCTACAGGATTTGGCAACAAACTGGATGTGAGGCTCAAAGGTGAGGCCAGAGTCAAGTATGATGTCAGGACAGCGTGCTTGCAAAGATGGACTTATGTGGATATCACTGACATGAAGGGAGGGCGAAAGAGGAGGATCAGTATTAGGCGGAGGAAAGACAAGGAGTTCAGTTTTAGAGAGATTGAGTTTCAGAAAGCGCAAGGACATCCAGTCAGAGATGGAAGAAAGGCAAGCAGTGACACATTGCAGGACGGCAGGGGACAGGTTTGGGGAGGAGAGGTATATCAGAGTGTCATCAGCGTACAGGTGGTAGTGGAATCCAAAAGAGTTAATAAGTTTGCCAAGAGAGGCAGTATAAATTGAAAATAGAAGGGGACCAAGGACAGAGCCTTGGGGAGCTCCAACTGAGACAGGACGAGGGGAGGAGATATCCTTGGAAAAGGAAACATTGAATGAGCGTTGGGAGAGATAAGAGGAAAACCACGAGAGGACAGAGTCACAGAGACCGAGCAATTGAAGAGTTTGAAGGAGGAGAGCATGATCATCGGTGTCAAAGACAGCAGAGAGGTCAAGGAGAATTATTATGGAGTAGTGATCTTTGGATTTTGCTGCAATTTAGGTCATTAGTAACTTTGATAAGAGCAGTCTCAGTAGAGTGGAGAGGGTGGAAGCCAGAGTGAAGAGGGTCAAGGAGAGAGTTGGAATTGAGGAAGCAAGACACACGGGTAAAGACAAGTCTTTCCAAAAGCTTTGATTAAAATAGGAGTAGGGATATGGGACGATAGTTAGAGGGGGAGGATGGGTCAAGAGATTTTTTTTTCAGGATAGGTACTACAGTGGCATGTTTAAGGTCAGCAGGAACAGTGCCAGAAGAGACAGCAGTTGAAGATGTGTGTTAGGGAAGGCACAAGACCAGGGGAGAGAGATCTGATGAGGTGAGATGGGACAGGATTGAGCAGGTAAGTGGTGGGGCGAGAGGAATGGAGAAGCACAGCCACCTCTTGTTCAGTAGCTGGGTAGAAAGTCTGAAGGATAGGAAAGGCATGATTTACGTGTGGTTGAGAAAGAGAACGGCAAGGAGGGGAGAATTCTTTCCTTAGCTGTTCAATTTTGTCGGTAAAGTAGCATGCAAAGCTATCAGCTGTAAGGTTAGTTTGCGGGGTGGCCACAGCAGGGCGGAGAAGAGAATTAAAGGTGTCAAAGAGACGTCTGGGATTTGCAGGAGCATGAACTAATGAGAGAGAAAAAGTATGACTGTTTGGCTAGGGCAAGGGCTGCACTGTATGAACGCAATATGAATCTATAATGGAGAAAGTCTGCCTGGGTGCGGGACTTCCTCCAGGAGAATTCAGCACAACGGGAGCAACTCTGCAGATAGCGTGTTGATTAAGTATGCCAAGGTTGGGTCATGTCCTCATCGAGGTGCATGTTTGGAGCGGGGCTGCAGCGTTCAAGGCAGAGGTGAGGGCAGTGTTATATGTAGAGATGGCCAGTGAGGGACAGGAGAGGGAAGGGATGAATAGCAGTTGTGAATCAATGTCAGCTGACAGCTGCTGGAGGCCAATAGAATTAAGGTTTCTCCTGAGTTGAGGGGGGTTAGGCTGAGGTTGTTGGGTGAGAGGGTAAGCGAGAGCAAGCGATAAGAGGTGGTGATCAGAGAGAGGAAATGAAGTGTTGCAGATATTAGATACTGTACATGAATAAGAGAAAATAAGGTTAAGGGTATTGCCAGCTATATGGGTGAGAGAATTAGCCCACTGCAATAGCCCAAGGGAGGAAGTAATTGAAAGTAGTTTAGATGCTGCTGGGGTCGAAGGTGGGTTAATGGGAATATTGAAGTCTCCAAGAATAAGGGATGGAATGTTAGAAGAGAGGAAGTAGGGTAGCCAGGCAGCAAAGTGGTCAAGGAAGAGGAGAGGGAAACCAGGGGGACGATAGAAAACAGCAATGTTAGCTGAGAAGGGTTTGAAAGGTGAATTGAATGAATTTCAAGTGACTAGAAAGAGAGGGAAGTGGGGTGGGCAGAGTTTTAAAGGAGCAGTGGGGTCAAAGGAGAAAACCTACACTGCCACCTTTACTCTCTGCTTGTCTTGGATTGTGGGTAAAGTGAAGACCACCAAAGGACAGTGAGGCAGGGGTAGCAGTATCAGAGGGAGAGAGCCATGTTTCTGTTAGTGCAAGTGGGTTTAGGGAGTGTGAGATAAATAGGTCATGGATGGAAGTTGATTTAAAGGTGCTGCACAACTAGCGTGCATTCCAGAGGGCAGCTTTAAAGGAGGAATTATAGTGAGAATTACATGGGATGGGTATCTTTATTCTCTATTGTCTTGCCTCTGAAGTGCAGCAGTTTAAAGTATAATCAAATCTTTATGCTATTTTAGCACAATTTATTATAATTTGGTTAATAAAACTACAGTTTAATATTAAAGGGACACTCCATGCGCCATAACTACCACAGCTCACTGAAGTTTTTATGTTGCTAGGAGTGGCTAGTTTCCCTCTATTTGTACTTTGCCAAACTGTTTTAATGGTTTGACTTCTTACCTGGGGTTCACCAGGTGTTCCTACTCTCCACCACTACTAATCCTGGAGAGGCAGAAGTTCCTCAGCAGGAATTTCCATTAGTTCTCCTGAGACTCACCCTGCAGTAAAGTGCTAGTTCATTGGCTGAGAGTAAGCTGTAGTAGTTTTGGTGCTTGTAGAATGCCTGGACTGGCCATTTGGCAAACCAGGCAAATGTCTGTTGTGCCACTATAGACATAGGCTGACAGGGGAGATCAAAGGATATCCTTGGTCGGCCTCTGATGATCTCCCTCAGCCCATGCTAATGCCAGGGAAAGTGAAGACGTAGAGATTGAGCTGTTCTGGCTTCCATATCAGAACATTGCCAATGTTCTAATTCTTTCCCTAGCACTAGCCGATAGCAGCCTTCTGAACCTGCTGGGTGTGCAAACAAAGTGCCTTTCCCACTGGACCACCAGGGTACGACATATGTACATACATGTTAGCGTTTTTTATTAATTAGAAATAATTAATTCATTTTTCAGTTTCAGTTTATGCAATTTGTGTACTTTTTATCTTTCATTAATTGTATGTTTATCCATTTAGCCAATAAATTTTTTTACATATAGTTTTACTATGTTATATTATTGATTATACTAGCGCTAACCCCCGCCTTGCTTATGTCTATTGGTATTGTGACCTATTCTCATCCAACCTCATGCATGTAATTTCTCAAGCAGCTTTCAAACTCGTGTAGAACCACAGGCAGCCTCCCATACACACATACAACGTCATCTCCCAAAGTTGTTCCTCTTTTGTCCTCTGGTATGGCACTTATTTGAACACCAGAGACAAATTACTGGCAAATGGCTGGTTAGAGCAGTGGTAATATCACTGCCTTAGAAATGAGAAAATTAAGTTTGAATCACAATAAAAACACTTTGCCAGAAAGTGTCCTTGAGCAAAACACCTATATATGGATATATATAGGGCTGTGTGTGTGTGTGTGTGTATATATATATATATGTTTGTTTGAGCAGAACATTCTTTACCTTTAAATATTCCCTTCTTATTCTGTAGAATATGTTGGCACTCAGGGCTGGCCTTAGGCCATTAGGCGCCCTGTGTGAATAATCTTCACAGCGCCCCCCCCACACGCCTCCCCATTGACCGCAGTCCTACACCTTCATCGATGTATGTGTATGTGTACAGGGATGTAGTGTTTTTATAGGGGATTTATTAAATTAATAATGATTTAAAAACATATATTCATTCCCCCTTCCCTGTTACCTTGCAGTGAGGGGGGAATGTTGATCTCTGGTGTTGCAGTCTGCTGGGAATCTGGTCTGAATCCTTCACCTGGTGCAATCTATGAGTAACTGTCTCATTAGCTCAGGCATAGACAGTGTCAAGGCTTTCCTCTGGTAATCCGTGGCAATGGACTGATTGGCCGGAGCTTGGAAGACAGATAATTATGGTCTGCAGCAAATGGAAGTGCATTCCAGAGGTGCCAGACTGCCTCTGCTGCATTATAGAGAGGCAGACTAAGTATGTCACATAATACTGTGAAACACGGTTACAGGCAGACAGACACACACTCACGCTCAGTTACAGGCAGACACACACACAGTTACAGGTAGACAGTCACACACATTCAGTTACAGGCAGACACTCGCGCACACTCAGTTACAGGTAGACAGTCACACACACACTCAGGTACATGCAGACAGCCACACACACACAGTTGAAGTCCCACACAAAGGCACAGTTACAGTCCCACACAGGCAGACAGTCACACGGTTACAGTCCCACACAGGCAGTCACACTCAGTTTCAGTCACACACATAGTACACTCACACACAGTTACAGTCAGACAGACAATTAAAGTCACTCACAGGTAGACAGTCATACACACATACACACAGGCAGACAAACCGTCAGACAGTCACACACACACTTACCTCTTTCCATTATGGCTGGAAGGGGGGAGTGGAGGCAGTGCAGCTCCTGTAGATTAGTTGTTGGGGAAGCGGGGACTCCTTCCTCCTTCCCCTTTCCCCCTTCCTGTGATGCAGTTACCATGGGCTTCTGGTAGGTTTTAGCCCCGCCACCACTGCCATTTTAGCCCTGCCTCCACCTCGTCTCACTATATTTTTCATACACCCGGGTGGAGAATAATTAATCCTCCACTGGGTATTTAGCTCCCCTGCACTCTTCTCAACCGGCCATGTATGAGCTGTGTCAGCTGCACAGTTCGCACACCCCTAAGGCCGGCCCTGTTGGCGCTATACAAGAGTCATTAAATTTGTATGCACTGCTCTAAACAAACACATGGCAATTTTCCCTGTGAGAGCTCTTCAGCAGAGCTCTGTGTATGGGCTGCACTGGAGGGGCATCAAATTAACATGCCCACTTTGGAAGGATGTGCATGTCATTAGTGGTGACACTACACGGCCCCTTGTTTTGGGCTGCTCTGCCTTTAATTGCTGGGGAGCATATTTGTCCCAGTCTGCCTTGTAGTGTTCCTTTAAGAGCAAAATTAATTATATACAGAACATGTTTACATTATACAGCAATTTTATGTTATATGCACATTTTCATTTGCCCAACACACTTATATAAACAGAATATAAATACATACATTGTAGATCCACCTGCTCATGGATGTGTTATAAAAAATTTTAAATAAAACTATATACAGGTATATGTCAACCTTACGTTTAGCTGGATGCTTACACTGATATATAAAATACATTTTTGCAGTGTGAATTTATTCCACTCAGGAAAACTTAGTGTATGTGCAATTTAAAGTAATGTGTGATACGAAAAATCAAAACACTGATCTGACGTGCTGTTAATTAGTAGCTCAATTCTACCCTGTGGATTTATAGCTAAAATAAACCACAGTCAGTTCCATTGGTTTCCCTGTGAACTGATGGACGTGTGAAAGCCAGAGCCTCATTTTATACGGATGCTTTGCACAGCAATCTCAACACGTGACATTATATAAAAACATGCGAGTTTATCAATGAAAAAGAAACATTTGTTTTTACGCATTGCACCATTTTCATCTTACACTTGTCTCTGTAAAATGGTGTTTACTTTGAAGTGACAGTTCTTCTCCAAACAGAGTATACACCCGAGTGCAGGAGATAATGATTATGTAATGTTGCCTCTGAGACTGTATCATAGCCCAGGAATGAGAATTACCCCCATGATGGCATACCATTTGCAAAAGTAGAGAACCCAGGGTATTCAATATGGGGTATTTCCAGACTTTCTTAGTAGTCACTTAATAACAAGCACTGGCCAAAGTTAGCGTTCATATTTGTTTTTGTGTGAAAAATGCCTGCACCTTGTGCTGATCAGACATGTTATGCATGAGCTCCCAGTCTGCTTGCTGATTTTTGGGGGATATCTTTAGTCGGGCTGACTTCCCCACTCTCTAGCTTGCCATATGGGTGCCTCTATTCCTACCTCCCTTCTCCCTCTTGACCGGCTGGGGTTATCCCGCTCCCTGCTAGATTGACCTGCATTACTACTCATACTCATGGGCGTCCGCAGGGGTGGATTTTTCAGTTTGTGCCGTTTTTTGGTTTTTTTTAGATTGACAATATACTGCAATACCGGCGTTGGCCAGTAGGTGTGTGGAGAGAGGCAGGGATAGGAAGCTACATCTTATCCCTGCTTCTCTCTGGTGACTGAAACCGCAGGAAAGCTGCACAGAGTACAGCCAGCAACTCCCAGACTGCAGAGACAGCCTACAGATCAGCTAAGTGAGGCATGGGGGGCCAACCTACAGATCAGGTAGGTGAGGCATGGGGGGGCAGCCTACAGATCAGGTAGGTGAGGCATGGGGGGGCAGCCTACAGATCAGGGAAGTGAGGGATGGGAAGACAGCCTACAGATCAGGTAAGTGAGGCATGGAGGGGATTCCTACAGATCAGGTAAGTGAGGAAAGGGGCAGCATACAGGATGGGTTAGCAAGGAGCAGGAAGGTAAAGTAGGAGAAGGAGCAGAAAGGAGAAGGAACAGAAATGAGCAGGATGGGGCTGCAAGGAGAAGGAAGGGGCTGCAAGGAGCAGAACTGGTCTGCAAGGAGCAGGAAGGGGCAGCAAGTGGCAGAAAGAGTCAGCAAGGCGAAAAAAGGGGCTGCAAGGAGCAGGAAGAGTCAGGAAGGGACAGAAGCAGCACAAAGGTAAAGGAGCAGAAAGAATCAGAAGGAGCACAAAGGTAAAGTAGGAGAAGAAGCAGAAAGGGGCAGCAAGGAACTGGAAGGGGCAAAAGGAGCACAAAGGTAAAGTAGGAGAAGGATCAGAAAGGAACAGAAATGGACAGGAAGGGGCATCAGGGAGCAGGAAGGGTCTGCAATGAGCAGGAAGTGTCTGCAAAAGGAGCACAAAGGTAAAGGAGCAAAAAGAATCAGAAGGAGCACAAAGGTTAAGTAGAAGAAGGAGCAGAAAGGGGCAACAAGGATCAGGAAAGGGCAGCCAGGGGCAGGAAGGGTCTGAAAGGGGCAGAAGGAGCACAAAGGTAAAGGAGCACAAAGAATCAGAAGGAGCACAAAGGTAAAGTAGAAGAAGGAGCAGAAAGGGCCAGCAAGGAGCTGGAAAGGGCAGCAAGGAGTAGAAAGGAGCAGAAGGGACAGAAGGAGCGCAAAGGTAAAGCAGGAAAAGGAGAAAAAAGGAATAGAAATTAGCAGGAAGGTAAAGGAGCAGAAAGAATCAGAAGGAGCACAAAGGTAAAGTAGGTGAAGGAGCAGAAAGGAACAGCAAGGAGCAGGAAGGTAAAGTAGGAGTTGGAGAAGGAACATAAATGAGCAGGAAGGGACAGCAAGGAGCTGCAAGGGGGTGAAGGAACACAAATGTAAATTATATGAAGGAGCAGAAAGGAACAAAAATAGGTAAGAAGGGTCAGCAGGGAGCAGGAAGGGTCAACAAGGAGCAGGGAGGGTCTGCAAGAAGAAAGAAGGGTCTGCAAGGGGCAGGAAGGGACAAAAGGAGCACAAAGGTAAATGAGCACAAAGAATCAGGAAGGAGCACAAAGGTTAAGTAGAAGAAGGAGCAGAAAGAGACAACAAGGATCAGGAAGGGGCAGCAAGGAGCAGGAAGAGGCAGGAAGGGTCTGAAAGGGGCAGAAGGAGCACAAAAGTAAAGGAGCAGAAAGAATCAGAAGGAGCACAAAGGTAAAGTAGAAGAAAGAGCAGAAAGGGCCAGCAAGGAGCTGGGAAGGGCAGAAAGGAGTAGAAAGGAGCGGAAAGGGGCAGAAGGAGCGCAAAGGTAAAGTAGGAAAAGGAGCAAGAAGGTAAAGGAGCAGAAAGTATCAGAAGGAGCACAAAGGTAAAGTAGGAGCAGAAAGGAACAGCAAGGAGCAGGAAGGTAAAGCAGGAGTTGGAGAAGGAACATAAATGAGTAGGAAGGGACAGCAAGTAGCTGGAAGGGGCAGAAGGAACACAAAGGTAAAGTATGAGAAGGAGCAGAATGGGTCTGCATGGAGCAGAAAGGGATCAAAAAGAGAAAGGAGGAGAAAGGCGCAAAAGAAGCAGAAAGGTAACGGAGCAAAAGAAGCAAAGGAGGAGAGAAGACAGTGTCAGAAGAATAAGAAGACTGTGTCAAATGAAGAAGAAGAAAAGGAGATTTGAGCAAGAAGGACAAGTGAAGTGACCCCTCCACTTTCTTCTGGACACCACATCATAAGGCTTTGGAACCTGGGTCTGGCAAGGAAACTTTGGACCATCTCATCTTCCCAGGTAAAAAAAAAATATCTCCGTGTTAATGTGTCTTTTATTTTCTGAGTGTTAGGAAGCATTGAGTGTCGTTCGGTAGGGGTGTCGCTAATTTGGCTAGAGCGGTCAGCTCACTCTAAGCCAATCAGTAGCTCCCCATTCACAAAAAGTAAAACATTTTTATGAACCGGGAACTAGCGATTAACTTAGAGCATTAGCTGACTCTAGCCAATCAGTGGCACCCATGCCTGACGTCAATCTGCACTTCCTGACACTCTGTTTCAGAAGCCAAATACCACTGAGCGACCTGGAGATCTGGAGCTGGAGGAAGTCCTTGGGGTTAAACCATTTGAGAGGAACACTAAATTAAAGGATTAAAGGAACACTATAGTGATTAAAGGAACACTATAGTGTCAGAAATACATACATGTATTCCTGACACCATAGTTGTGAAAACGCTATTTACCCTGGCTTTATGTGATAATGACTATGCCCCTCCCCTTCATGACTGTCAAAAAGGGGCAAAACATGGATGTCATATAGTTATGCCTCCTTCACGCCCCCCGCCCCCCCCCCGGAAAAGTTCCTGCGGACGCCCATGCTCATACTATAGCTGATAACACCTACAACGACACAGCGGGCACCTAAGCTTCTCTAGATGGCGGTGGGGTCTTCTCCGACAGCACAGAACGTGACACAGAAACATGGCAACGCACCCAGCCTCGCTCAGTGCCCCCTGATGAGGCAAGAGGCAATCTTTCAGGACTTTTGGGCCCAGTTGCAGATGCGGGGAGACACCAGGCGCACGTGGCCATTAAAGTTCCAGCCTTTGTATGCGAACTCTCGAGTTCGTAAGGATGAGCTGCTTACCTGTACCCGAACATGGAGGGGTAGGGATACCCTGATACGACACTGCTTAGCTGTGCTCCCCAACGGACTACCAATTACCGAGTGTGGGAGTTGGCTGGTGCCTGATAACGGGTCTACTGCTGGGAAAGATGTCCCAGTGCGAGATCCAGAGGCATTCTGTATTATGTTTTACCCTGCTGATTTTGCTCTGCTATCTCTCTTATCCTTTTATGTTTATGCACACCCTTCTGTTTTTGGGTTCAGTTCCAGCAGCCTAATTGTTACCCTACACCTGGTATAGTCAGCCTCAATGTGATGCCTAACTCATGTTTAACATACCCAAAAGTGATGTCTTACTTACTTACTTAAATCATGTCTATCTAAGCAAGTAACTCATACAGATAACCATCTAGAATAAGACATGTAAAGTTCGCCTGTTATATAATCCACACTCCTTCATGTTTTCCATATAATTCTAAAATTGTGCATGTTTTAATAAATAATAAAATGTTGACATTTCAGCTCCCAACTGAGAGCTTTCAACAGGACAATTGTTGAAATATTTGGCAGACCCCACATAAGAAATCAAACCAATCCAACTGGGAATGCCAGGTCACGCTGTAGTGGTTATGGTGATGAAGTTCAAGTATTCCTAATATTTTTTCAAAATAGTTTTTCAGGTTTTTAAGAGGCTTGTTGCATAAATATCTTAAAGAACCCGTGTTTAATCTGGCAACATATCCATGAGATTACTGAGGATAATTTGGCAATCAACCTCTCAGGAAGGCTAGCTTGTCTCCATCAAGTCATATTCTCAGACCATGAAGATGATATTTACATCCTGTTTAAAGTAAATAAAGTGACCAACTGTCAAGTATTTTAAAGTTTGTTATTCTCATATAACTCATTAAATTATATTTTTCTCATTTACCTAAATAATTGATGTAAATAACAGTCAGCATAATCCTCATGTTATTAACTATTAAGAGTACATTCAAATTTTATTGAACAAACCTCCTAATGATCATAGTATTTTTTTTAAACATAAAAAACTTACAATGCACTGTTCCAAATTATTATGCACAGTAAGTTTCAAAACACTTTATAGGTTGTAAAGAACTGAAAATTGTCATTTGTTGTGTTTGCAGCATATTTACTGAAATCAAAAGCTCTTTCAATTGAACTTATAACAACATTTTAACTTTTTAAACATTTTAACTGGTCACGTTACATTTTAACATAGGACCCCTTATTTGATAGCAGCTTCACAAGTCTTGCATCCATTGAACTTGTCAGTTTTTGTACAGTTTCTGCTTGAATTTGTTTGCAAGATGTCAGAATAGCCTCCCAGAGCTGCTGTTTGGATGTAAACTGCCTCCCACCCTCATAGATCTTTTGCTTGAGGATGCTCCAAAGGTTCTCAATAGGATTGAGGTCAGGGGAGGATGGAGGGCACACCATGACTTTCTCTCCTTTTATCCCCATAGCAGCCATTGATGCAGAGGTATTCTTTTCAGCATGAGATGGTACATTGTCATGCATGAAGATGATTTTATTATGGAAAGCATAGTTCTTTCTTTTGTACCAGGGAAGAAAGTGTTCAGTCAGAAACTCCACATACTTTGCAGAGGTCATCTTTACACCTTCGGGGACCCTAAAGGGGCCGACCAGCTCTCTTCCCATGATTCCGGCCCAAAACATGACTCCACCACCGCCTTGCTGACGTCACAGCCTTGTTTGAACAGGGTGGCCGTCCACCAACCATCCACTACTCCATCCATCTGGACCATCCAGGGTTGCACGGCACTCATCAGTGAACAGGACTGTTTGAAAATTAGTCTTCATGTATTTTTCTGCCTAATGCAGCCATTTCTGCTTGTGAGCATTGGTTAGTGGTGGCCGAATAGAAGGTTTATGCACAGTTGCAAGACTCTGGAGGACTCTACACCTTGATGTCCGTGGGACTCCAGACGCACCAGCAGCTTGATGACGAAATAGGAGGGTGCGAGCAGGGAGCAATAAAACGCTTCTATTCATGCCACACATGCGCAGATACTTCATAGGGTGGCATTCATGTCTCGACTAGGAAGCACCTCTAGTGGCCATCTGAGTGTCCACTAGAGGTATTCCTCAGCAGTAATGTAAATACTGCCTTTTTACGAAATGGCAGTGGTTACATTAAAAAGCCTGCAAAGACATGCTATAGACACCAGAACTACTACGTTTAGCTGTTGTGGTTCTGGTGACTATAGTGTCCCTTGAATACAGAGAGGAAAAAAGAATCATCACAAATGTAAGAAATAAAATGTCTGTATCATTATTCTAAAAAATAAAAAAATATGCATATTCCTAGCTTAATTTTTAGCACGACATATGACACAAACATTTTGTACTTTGCAGATTACTTTTTATATTTTTTTATACATATACAGATTGTGTAATACTGCCCCTGACTTAGGGTGACCACATTTCCTAACTCATTCAGTGACACTGTCAGAAATGCATTCCATACATTTTACTACCCATCTCTACCCCTTCCATTTATATTAGAACCCCACCTACACCTTCCATGAATATTAGAACCACCCCTACCCCTCCCATGAATATTAGAACCACCCCTACCCCTTCCATGCACAAAAGAACCCCTCCTACCCCTTCCACGCATATTAACACCCCTACCCCTTCCAGGCATATTAGTACCCCCCTAACCCCTTCCATGCATATTAGTACCCCCTAACCCCTTCCATGCATATTAGAACCCACCCTACCCCTTCCATTTATATTAGTACTCCCCTAACCCCTTCCAATAATTTTTCTACCTCCCCCCTCCTCCCATCCATATTAGTAGCCCCCCTAAAACCTTCCAATTATTTTTCTACCTACCCCTCTCCCCCTATCCTTATTAGTAGCCCCCCTAACCCTTTCCAATTATTTTTCTACCTCCCCCTGCCCCCATCCATATTAGTAGCCCCCCTAAACCCTTCCAATTATTTTTCTACCTTTGTCCCCCTTTTTACCTGACATAGCAGGGGGACCTCTGGACGTCCGGCAGGCGCAGTGTCAGACTGAGCGCCGGGTAGTCACGTGACACCTGTCCAGGGCCGGTGCAAGGATTTTTGCAGACCTAGGAAAAATTAAAGTTTGCCGCCCCCCCCATGTGACATTACAATGCCCCACCCATATGATCTGCCATGTTACCTAACGCCAGTGCTGGAGTGCCGCCGTGTTTACATTAAAAGGCTATAGACACCAGAACCACTACATTAAGCTGCAGTGGTTCTGGGGACTATAATGTTTCTTTAATGTGAGGTAAATTAGAGATTAGTGCCACAAATAATATGCTAGATTGCCTACTTACAACCAGATGAGGATGATGATGGGCTCTAGCTGCAGTCTGGCTCCACTGGTCTGGTGTAGAACAGGCTCTCTGGAGGCTGTTTGTAACTGTGGTCACAAAAATCAATGTTCTGGAAGAACGTGAAGCAGCTCCATTTTTTGGGGGACCTTTACACAGCTCAAGGTCTGGGTCCCAGGGTACACCTTCATGTTCCACCAATTGTTCACAGGGGGTGGAGTGTGTAGGGGATGTCCTGATATGTGTGTAAGGAATGCATTTTGTGAATCTGTGTTTGTATGTGTAAGGACTGCAAGGCGTGTTTCTGTGTATGTACGGGATGCAGTGTGTTCGTGTGTAAGGGGTGCATTGAGAGTGGTAAGGGGTGCATTGAGTGTGTGTAAGGAATGCATTGTGTGTTTCTGTGTGTGTAAGGGATGCATTGTGTGTAAGGGTTGCAATGCTTGTGTGTGTGTCTAATTCATTGTGTGTGTAATGCATTGTGTGTTTTTCTGTGTGCAAGGGGTGCATTGTCTTTGTGTGTAAGGGGTGCATTGTGTGTGATTGTGTGTGTGTGATGGATGTCAATCTCTCCCCCCTCCCTTGTCACTCTCTTCTCCCCTTCTCCCTCTCTTGTCACTTTCTTCTCCCCCCCTTGTCAGTCTCTTCTCCCCCCTTTCCCTTTGTCACTCTCTCTCTTCTCCCTCCTTGTCACTCTCTTCTCCCCCCTCCTCCTTCTTTTCCCTCCTTGCTCACCCTTCTCCCTCCCTTGTCACTTCTTCTACCCCCTCCCTTGTCACTTCTACCCCTCCTTGTCAACTCTCTTCTCTCCCTCCCTCCCTGTCAATTTATTCCTCCCCCCATCCCTGTCAATTTCTTCCTCCCCCCATCCATGTCAATTTCTTTCTCCCACCCCATCCCTGTCAATTTCTTTCTCCCACTCCCTGTCAATTTCTTCCTCCCCCGTCAATATCTTCCTCCCCCTTCAATTTCTTCCTCCCCTTCCCTCCCCCCTGTCAATTTCTTCCTCCCCTTCAATTTCTTTCCTCCCTTCAATTTCTACATTCTTCATCCCCACCTGTCAATTTCTTCCTCCCCCAATTTCTTCCTTTTCTCCTCCCCTGTCAATTTCTTCCTCCCTTCAATTTCTTCCTCCCTCCCTCCCCTGTCAATTTTCTTCCTCCTCCTTCTACCTCTTCCTCCCTCCTCCCCTGTCAATTTCTTCCCCTCACACCTCTATCCCCACCCTCCCCCTCTGTTGTAGCATGGCCGAGCCCTGTATGGTCCGCGGGTACAGGGAGCTTTTGTTTCCTGTACCCGGCCGGACTAAAAGGAAGTGCACACTGACTCAGTCCTCCTGGACGCACCAGCCCGGGCAAAGCTGCAGCCACCTGAGGCTCTCTGCAGAGTGCTCGGGAGGCTGCAGCATGAGGGGGGCCGGCGGACCTGGGGGGGATTTCTCCATAACCTGTCCCCCTGCATGATTTGCTGGGGGGGATGCGTCCCCCCCATCCCCACCGGTTCCTACGCCCATGTCTCTTACTCCGATGCATGGATCTGGTAGAAATATTCCTCAATATACCTTTATCTGCACGAACCCGTCTGTGCTCTGAATCAGTCACAAATCTCTTAATAGTGCGAGCATTGAACTATTTCACTCTTTTTGGCAGTAGAGAGATCCTTTTTCTTCCCCATATTGCATGAAAATGGTGCTCTGCTTAATAATGTGGAACACCCTCCTTTAGTAATTTTTCCTTAAATTGGGCTCACTTGGGAATCTAATTATCACAGGTGTCCGATATTGTTTTCAGTGATCAAAAGAGCCCTGAGACACGATGCCATCCATTAGTTAAAGTGAAAAACAAAATATTTAATCTTTGTGACACTTAAATAGAATTTTCATAATAATTTGGAACAGGGTGTATTTTGCTGCCAATAAAATGCCACCACTGCAACTTTAAAAGTCTTTACAGTTAATTTAATCTGCAATTTTGTACACAGGAAATTATTAAATATTTTGCAGCATTCAGTGATATTTCACAATCCCATGTCAAGTTTATCTTTGGATAGGTTTACACATATTACCTAAAATAAATTATATACGAATAGATCTAAGAATAGTTGGATCAAAGATCTAACATTAAATTTCCTCTCTCTGATCACCACCTCTTATCATTTGTTCTTGAGAGCTGCCCACCAGGGCCGAACTGGGGATACATTGTAGCCCTGGAAAAAATCTATGCCAGCCCCATATTTTGTCACATGTAATATGTAAGGCTATGTCTTGCCTCCCTAGATGATTGAGTAATATATAAACACACACACACATATTATATATAAATATATATATATATATATATATATATATATATATAACAAATATATATTTATTTTTCTAATATAAAATTGTGGTCCTTTCAGAGTAAAACATTGAATTATACAGTAAGCATACTTACATGCAGACACAGACAATCTCACTGACACACATAACCTCATTGATACACAGCCTCATAGACAAACAAACAATCTCACTGATACACATAAGCTCATTGACCTAAAAACACAAGTTCACAGATGCACACACGTATGTTCACTATCTAGCAGGCACACACACACACAAACAAGCTCACTCATTAGCAGGCACACACACACAAGCTCACTCAGGCGCACACACACATACAAATCTCTCTCACTAGCAGGCACACACACAATCATTGTCATGGCTGAAGCTTACCTGGCACTGGTAGGTGAAGTTGCCATTTTGCCTCTTCCTTCCAGCGAGGTCAGCAATGTGCGTGGGGGCGGAGTATGCATGCTGGAGGTGGAGCTTCTGTTCAAAGGCATGGCTTCCACGCAGGAGCGGGGCATGCAGCCAAAATTGATGTAAATTGTGCAGGGAGACTGACCGGTATCCCAGTGGGCCATCTGGCCCTGTCCCCCACCCAACATCCTCAGTCTAACCCCCCCTCAACTCAGAAGAAACCTGAACTCTATTGACCTCCAGCAACTGCCAGCTGATGTCCCTTCTGAGATCTCATCCATCCCTACCCTCTCATGTCTCTATTTAGCTATCTCCTTGTATAATGCTACCCTCACCTTTACCATGGACTCTGCAGCCACGCTCCAAACATGCTCCTCAAGGAAGACGCACCTTCAACCGTGGCACACTAAGTCAACCTATCTGCATCGATGTTCCTGTTCAGTAGAATGCTGCTGGAGGAAGTCCCACACTTTGTCACACTGTCTCCATTATAAATTAATCTTATGTACGTACAGCGCAGCCCTCACCCTTGCTAAACAATCCTACTTTTTCTCTAGTTAGATCATGCTTACGCAATCCTAGGCATCTCCTTGATACCTACACTCTCTCCTTCGCCCATCAGAAGCCACCCCCCAAACAAACCCTTCAGCCAATAGCTTTGCATGCTACTTTATGGACAAGATTGAACAGATAAGGAAATAATTATCCTCCTCCTCTCTCTAGCAACTGCACCTGTACCGTACCTTCCCTACCATGCCTTCTCCCTTGGTGCAGATAGGGAGGGGACTGCGCTTCTCCTCTCCTCTCGTTCTTTGGTCCCCTTCAGTTCTCTCTTTATACTGCCTCTCTAAGCAAATGCATTAATTCCTTTGGATTCTGCTACCATCTGTATGCTGACAACACCCAGATATATCTCTCCTCCCCTGATCTCTCCCCCGCGGTCCAACATGTTATTGCTTTCTTCAAACTCTGCTTTCTGAAACTCAATTTCCTCCCACTTTCTGAAACTCAATTTCTCTAAAACTGAGCTTCTTATTTTTCCTCCTCATAATGCTGATCCTCCTCATTCGCTTTCCCTGCATGTTGATGGTACTTGCATCGGTCCATCCTTGCAAGCTCGTTTTGGTGATATCTTTCATCCTGGCCTTACCTTTGCATCTCATATCCAATATGTTGCTAAAACCTGTTGATTCTACCTAAAAAAAAAAAAAACACAAAAAAACCATTGCCCGCATCCGCTCCTTACTCAAGCAAAATGTTGCCAATGAGCTTGTTCACGCTCTGGTAATCTCTCGCATGGATTACTGTAATGCTCTCCTAGTTGGTTTCCCCAGAAGCTGAACTGCCCTGCTACAATTTGTAATGAATGCTGCCGCCAGGCTGATTTTTCTCACCCATTGCTCTATCCATACCTCACCTCTCTGTCGATCCCTACACTGGCTTCCTGTATTCTATATGTGTCAATTCAAAATACTAACCCTTACCTATAAAGCTTTAAACAACTCTAGTCTATGTTACATTTCTTCACCGATTTGTAAATATGCCCCTTTTTCTGCTAACTCACACTTGCAGGACTTTTCATGGGCAGCTCCTTTCCTATGAAACAGCCTGCTTAGCCCTATTAGACTCTCTCCTAGTCTTCAATCCCTCAAAACCCATCTGTTTAGAAATGCTTATGGCCTCCCAGAGAAACTTCTATGTCACATATCTGTCTCTGGCTCTCTCCTAAAGAGCCACACTTCACTCTCCTCTCCTCGCTGCCATATTGTGTTTTCATATCCCTCCTCCTCTAGACTGTAAGCTCGTTTGAGCAGGGTCTTCATCTACTTTTTGTTCCTGTATGATTTTGTAAATGTCTAGTTTATTGTTAAATCTCCCCCGCTCAGTATATTGGAAAGCCCTGCGTAAAACATTGACGCTATATAAATACCAATAATAATAACAACCCTGGAGACATGCATTGTTTATGAATGCAGGATTTATTTATAGAAATGTTATGTCCAATTCCATGTAATAATGTTTTAAATATTTCTTTACACTAAATTACCCCCTAGGTGGAGACATTTCATTACAAAACAACTTTATATATTTTGTCTGTTATTTTATTTCCAATTTTAACAGATACGACGGAAACCATTCTTTATCTTTGTTACGTGTATGATTACTGAGTCTCCTTTTTAAAAAGAAAAAAGAAAAAAATTATCTATCTATCTTTATGATAAACACTCATTGTAGGGTCAGCATCCACTGCTTCTAGTGAAAACGTACCAGCAGTGGTGTATTTTGGATATGTGCTACCCTAGGCATGTTAAAACTGGGGCATCCCCCTACCGGTTTAACACGAACACGCAGTTTGACTGACAGACACACTCTGACACACCCATTCACTGACAGGCACACATTCTCAGATTCACATACAGTGATATACATTCACTGACTGACACACACTGGCAGACACACACACTAACCGATACACACTCTCAGACATACACTCACTCGGACACACAAGGACCGACATGCACACACTCACTCGGACACACAGTGACCGACATGCACACACTCACTCGGACACATAGTGACACACATGCACACACTCACTCAGACACATAGTGACAGACATGCACACATTCACTCGGACAGAATGACAGACACACACATTCACTGACAGATACCCTTTTACTGACACATTCACACACTTACAAAGTATTATATATATTTTTAAAATATTGATTTTAATCCACCCAGCATCCCTACCTTTGGGAGAGCTGGAGTGGATTCTTCCCTAGTGTCCAGTGGCAATAAGCTGGTGTATTTACAATTTAAAAATAGTTAAACTTCACAATGTATGGAAGTATTGTTGATGACCACATCTATCTCTTTAGAACTATCCTCTACTCCTTTTTAAATACCTCTTCATGTCTTAAAGCATGGATTATATAAGACTGGCTCTACGAACATGTAAGAGACCTCGTTATCTAACCTAACCATGCACTTTTTGGCTTAGTTGGAATATATATTTTACAACACAAACATGAGGCTAAAAAAACTAAATCGACTTGTAAAGAAGTTCTGTGAAGAGTTTGTGATCTTGTAGAGACAGTCAGAGGGTTCCTAGATCTATAACAGATAGATAATCTACTAAATGAATTATTTTTTTGTTATATAGTACCTGTACAGACTTCCATAAGCACATTTATTCCTCAGTTTAACCACAGAATGTACATGTAAAATGGAAAATTGCTGATTCAGAATCAAATAAGATTTTAACACTTACTGTTTAATATCAGAGAGAGTTCAATGTTTTTCTTTTTTGGGTCGTTTATTTTGCAGGCAAGAGGTTGTATGTTTCTTTTAAAACATTTAGTATTATGTGTTCCGTGGCACATTGCAGATTTTATAACACTATACTTTCAGAATATTTATAATAATATTTATTAATATTAGAATAGCAAAGTTTGTTACATTTCACATGAGAACAGAAGATCAAACACTGTGGAGGTGGCATCTGTTAATTCCTAAACAGATTGCACTGTACATCTTATTCCTTTACTTAAGGACCGTAAAACAAACCTTATGCACGTCATGATTTTGGCACTTTCTTTATACCTAAATCTGCAATAATTTAAGCTATAGCACTTCAGCATTGCATGGCGTTACTGTCATTATGTTTTAACACACATCTAAAGGGTTAGGCAGGGTCTTTATTATCGTTAGAAAGTATCTTCCATCTGTGCTTCTACTGATTGCTCTCAATTATTAGCAATCAGAAATAAGTACACATTTTGTCAGAATAATTTGCCCTTCGATCATAATAAGGAACAGCAAGAATGGGATCACATTCTTGGACTTGTGCTTCTGTTCGATTTTCTGTCTGTCTGTCTCCATGTTCTATTTAGTAGCACTGCATAGGATTCTCTGGGTGCATGTCTGTGTCAGAAACCACAAAAATATACCAGTGAGATTCTTAATGTCACTGCATTAAGGATGGCAGTTAATAGTTACCTTTTGTATTGCTCTGTGTATTTTGGACATTTTTACAGCACTCCAGAATATTTAGAGCTTTATAAATGCCAATGATAAATACATAAACAAATAGATGTACTCGTGCTTATATAACAAGCATGCAAGGATAATGCTAACGGTATGCATTAACAGGTACTTATGTGGATCATAACATTTGATTTATGATGTAGTTTAAAGACAATAAACCGTGGAATTCTGGGGAAAATATATTTCATGGTTCCTAAAAACTTTTCAACCCATTCACTACAAAGCGGTTTGATTACAAAAAATACAACCAGAATCTGAGTATTTTGGGTGTCTTGGAGAGTAATGTGTACATGTATTTTTCGTTTCAGTATGCATAGACAGCACATTATTTCATGTGAACGAAAACAAACATTTTGATTTGACATAAATACTTTTAAAAAGATCATGTATTAAAGAATGACGTTACATATAGGAAAGCAGTGGTGCAAATAAATAACATTTCTCAATAAGTAACATGGACTGTTTTCCCCATATAGTTAGTCTACAATCCTCCATAATGTTTTCTAGTCCATAATCAGTATGTCTGTGAGTGAATGTGTGTGTCAGTATGTGTCAGTGAATGTGCAGGTCTGTCAGTGAGTCTGTTTCTGTCAGTGTGTGTCTGTGAGCGAGTCAGTGTGCCTGTCAGTGTGTGTCTGTCAGTCAGTGGCGTACACATGACCCAGTGTGTCTGTTAGTGTGTCTGTGAGTGAATGTGGGTCTGTCAGTATATGCCTGTGAATTGATGTGTGTATCTGTTAGTATATGTCTCTGAGTGTGCCTCTGTTAGTGAATGTGTGTGTCAGTGAGTGTGTGTGTGTGTCTGTCAGTGAATGTATGTCACTGTATGTGTATTTGAGAGTGTGTGTGCCTGTCAGTGGGTGTCTGCCAATCAAACTGTATGTTCATCTTAAACAGGAAGAGGAGAGGCCTTGACAGGAATGGGCGGGGCAAATTTACATTGGGGTGCCCGAGTTTCGTTACACCTAGGGCAGCACAAATCCAAAATACACCCCTACTAGTACACAGACACACACTCTGATATACACACAAACACACTTATGTGCAGAGACACATAACACACATACATAGACAGATATAGACACACAATCACACTGTATGTCTGTCAGTGTGTTTTGGTACCTGTCTATGCATGTCAGACATTGTGTAGCACGTATGTACCTGAGCGTGTGAGTATCCTTGTGCGTCTATGAATGTATATCTGTGTGTATCAGTGACTGTGCCTGGAATGCATATCTGTTTTTGTGTGTTTGTGTCTCGGAGTGTGTGTGTGTGTGTGTGTTGGAGATGCTTGCAGTGTGTTTTGTGTATGGGGGGGCTGCTTGTGGTTTGAGAATTACTGTCTATAGGTAAGTGAAGTGTGTATAAGGGTGACTGTGTGGGAGGTAATTGTGACAGGGTGAATGCATGTTAGAGGGGACTGTGACAGGGTGAATGTGTGTGAGAAGTAGGTGTAAGGGGATGACTGACGGGGTGAATGTCTGGGTGGCTACTGTGTGAGGGGTGGATGTTTGGTGGTGACTGTGACAAGGTGCATGTGGGGAGGAGTGAGTTAAGTGCGAAAAGGATTACTGTGAAAGGGTGAGCTGTGGGGAAAGATTGTGTGTGGGGAGGCTATGTTTCTCTGTCCAGTCTCACCACACTGTTGTGTTTTTATTTTAGTAGTGAGGGAGTTATAATATTTATTCCCTGTTCCAGCTGTTTCCTTGACGGTCTGGTGGGTTGCCATAGGGATCTGCAGACCCCTTTGAATGTCCCTTTTTGGCTTTGACCTGGGTTCTTCCTGCACAGAGAGCAGATTAGGGCCGTGCAGGAAGATCTGTTTGTTCATGTTGAAAAGTATCAAAATGGTGGGATTGTGAATGATGACATTGTGAACAAGTTGATAAATACCTAAAAATAGATTGTGATGTACCTCATTATGAGAGTTAATCATATCAAATTAATCAATTTCCTATCCCTTACCACTTTAAATTATATTATTCATAACTAGGTTTTACTTTAATTTGGTGAAGGCACAGAACCATTTGTTTTGTAAGATGTTGTTTTCATGTGTGTGTTTACCCAAGAATACACTGATCTTTCTATACAATAACCGTTGATTTCATCACAGATAATGCCGCCATTGTGTTTGTTTTTGCACAGGTGCAGGGTGGAAGGATGCTTCACGCCAGGCTTCTTTTTCTACTTCTTGTTCTCTGCATGGCCCGTTCTAGTATTCAATACAAGTTGTACAAAGCAGAGTCAATATTCAGCTGCCTAAAGGAAGCTCTTGAGGAGGCAAAAAGGAGAAGTTTTGAGGATAACTCCATTCTTAGTAAGAGAGGCTATGATTTTGAACCAAGAGAACAGCTTTTATCCCAGCAAGAAGAAGAAGAAGAAGACGAGGAAGAAGACGAGAAAGAGAAAAGAACATTTCCAGCTGCCCGCTACAGATACCTGTCACAGGCCCAGATGAAAGGTAAACTCTATCAGAACAAGGCAAAAAGTGATCGCCGGACCAAATTCACTCTTTCATTGGATGTGCCCACTAAACTTATGAATATTTTGTTCGACATTGCCAAGTCTAAAAAGATGAGGGCAAAGGCTGCAGCCAATGCACAGCTCATGGCCCAGATTGGCAGAAGAAAGTAAGACTGGCCTGGCCTTGTGTGGGTGAAGAGGGAGGGTATAAAAGCTGGCACTGGACTGGTGTCATAGAATTCCCTTCTGTACACACACATGGCCGCATCACAGAACTTTTCTTTGTACAGTGCATTGCTATATTCTAAGTCCTTCAAAGCTGCATTTATTTCCCATATGTTTATACCCAAGGGTTGAAGTTTCAATCCCCCTTTACCTTTTAATTTTTTTTTAGATTTTCTTTCTTTCAGTTGCCCTCCTCAAAATCTTTGTTGTTTTCACAGTCTCCAGTTCTGATTGGTTTTGTTCTCTTAGTATTACATTCTATTTTTGTTTTGTTTGTATTCACTTCCTTAGAAGGGAGATTTTAATGCAAGAAATTTAAAATTATTTTAAAAAAAAGTTTGCATCTCCCACTGTGATGTTTTTGGATTTTTTTTGGATTTTATTAAAACAAGTCATTTCTGAAAAATCCATGCATGTTTTGGATTTGTGTTTTTGCTTTTTTCATAACATGTAAGAAATGAAAACCAAGAATGGAAATACTGCTTTTTATACTATAGACTGATTGCTGCACTTATAGTGGGCATGGCTTCAAGAAAGAAAATATTTTGGCAGTGGTCTGGTGTTAATTGGATTGTCCATATTGTGACTTAGTATGTCTATCATACCTAAGTAGGACTAACAGCATTTAAGCAGCAATGCTCTTTTATGGCTCTTATGATTAAACAGACCGCAAACCCATGTACCAAATTCTCCCACCAGCACAATAACATGCTTAGTTATTCATGAAACCATATTTGTTGGGAATTGACCAAGGAATTGTACATTGTATGCCAACGTGACCGAATAGAAAAAAAAAAATCTTCTGTTCAGCTACTTTGTCTAAAATTTGCAATTTCCATGTCAATTCCAAACAACTCCTTTTGGTGAATAACAATTTGTGTGTTTTCTCTACTGACTTATTTGCGTTAATATATATACTCCCATATATCCTCTGTCTTATATTCCAAATACAGATAAATACTTGATGAGTTATATTTCCCTATATTTTTTACTTACAAAACATTTATTTTATGATGTTTAAAACATGGTAATTCAAGAACCAGTGCTAAAAATGTGCTTGAGGTACAAATAAAATTTAATTGATTATATATGAATAACATTGTGTCTTGTGACGATTTGTACTATCTTCCTTAAAGCATGTTTCCACCGATATGGTCAATTAATTTTTAGTAATAGATTTTTAGGATGGCAGTTGTTAAAGATGGAATTAAAGATTAGAGTGTTAGAGGAGATGGGTAGGTTGTATTTGTCACTTAAGACAACCACAAAAGTCCCAAAAGATAAACCCCAAGCTTGTGAAACTTTTGTAAGTAAACAAAGTTCCCAAACGGAAAACCATGCAGTCTCCCATTAATCCTGCCATAATAAACCTGAAATACATTCTATGCTGGGGAAACAGAATACGGTGGAAAAGGAACTGACTGATTGCCCAGATAGTTGATGCTTGCAATTGTTGGAACCTTTCAACCTTTAGGACAATCAGACAGTTAGTCAGTTCTCTAACTTTTTGACAAATACTTCTAAAGCACTGTCTAGCTTCACTTCATTAAAGCACCTTTGCTATACACAGTTTAAATTATGTTCAGTGTGTCGGGTATTATGGGCCGATTTCGGTGTGAAAAATAAGAAATGATGATGTTATTGTATAGTTGTTTTGTGACTGTTCAAAAAACTGTTTACACTTTTGAAAGAGGTTTCAAAAGCTTTGGAAAAATAGGTAGATTGGCAGATAATTATGGGATGGTAAGTGAAAAATACATAAAAGTTCAAGAGTCCACTAAGGGGGGAGGGGGGGAGGACTCATTAAGGAGGGTGGGGGGAGAGGAGAACGTGGAAGGGGGGGTGAGGAGAATGGGGTGGAGAGTCCACTCAAGAGAGGGGGTGAGAACATGGGGGGGGGAGACTGCTAAGGGAGGTGGAGGAGAGACCACCAAGGGGGGTGAGTGAGGAGAGACCCCACTAAGGAGGGAGGGGGGGTGGAGGAGAGACCACTAAGGAGTTAGGGGGTCGAGGAGAACCAATCACCTAATGGAAAGGGTGGGGAAATGGGAGAGACCACTCACGGGGGGAGAGGAGAGACAAACAATGGAAAAGGGGAGAGACCACTAAGGAGGGGGAGGAGAGACCACTGGAGGGGGGGGCAGAGGAGAGCAGAGACCACTAAGGGGGAGACGAGAGATGACTAATGGAAAGGGGGGGAGAGGAGGAGAGACCACTAAGGGGGGGCGGGAGAGTAGCGACCACTAAGGGACAGGGGAGGAGAGGTGAGATCACTAAGGGGCAGGGGAGAGCTCTATAGGACAGGGGGCAGGGGAGAACTCTAAGGGACTGGGGTAGTAGAGAGCACTAAGTGATGGGGGAGCACCAAGGGACGGGGGTGGTAGGAGAGAGCACTAGGAGACAGGAGGGAAGAGCTCTAATAGACAGGAGGGGAGAGCTCTAAGGGACAGGAGGGGAGAGCTCTAATGGACAGGAGGGGAGAGCACTATGGGACAGGAGGGGAGAGCACTACGGGAAAAAGGGCAAGGAGATGACTAAGTGACAGGGGAGCTCACTAAGGGACAGTGGGGCAAGGTAGAGAACTAAGAAACAGGAGGGGAGAGAGGCTGGGGAAGGGGGAAGGGGGGAGGAGAAGCACAAAGGGGCCGTAGGACTCAGCCTCTATCCTACCCCAAAAACTCTCTCTTTCACACTACGCGTACACACACACACAGTGCATCCCTATACATACACAGAAACACACAATGCATCCTTACACACAAATAAACACAACATGCTTCCCTTACACACAGAGAAACACACAATGCATCCATTACACACACACACACACACACAATGCAACCCTTACACACAAAGACAATGCATCCTTTGCACACATACACAGAAACACACAATACATCCCTTACACACAAACACTCACCATTTTCTATTCCCTACACAAACACACACTGTATCACCTACACAAACTGGTATCCCTATACACTACATGCCATAATCACACACTTTAGATCATCTACACTAACACATCCCCTACACCAGGCTTGCCCAAACTCCGGCCCTCCAGATGTTGCTGAACTACAACTCCCATGATTCTCATCATATCTATTTCATTCATAGAATCATGGGAGTTATAGTTCAGCAACATCTGGAGGGCCGGAGTTTGGGGAAGCCTGCCCTACACACTCCACTCCCTGTGAGCAAACTCATGGATGGAACATGTAGATGGACGTATGGGTGGGCCTTATGGGTATACTCACAGTCAGGCCCTGGGGCCCAGACCTTGAGCTGTGTAAGGGGCCCCAAAGAATGGAGCTGCTTCCCATTCACCCAGAACATTGATTTCTGTGACCACAGTTACAAACAGCCTCCAGAGAGCCTGTTCTACACCAGACCAGTGGGGCCAGACTGCAGCTAGAGCCCATCATCATCCTCATCTGGTTGTAAATAGGCAAGCTAGTATATTAAATGTGGAACTAATTTCTAATTTACCTCACATTAAAGGGACACTATAGTCCCCAGAACCACTGCAGCTTAATGTAGTGGTTCTGGTGTCTATAGCTTGTCCCTGCAGGCTTTTTAATGTAAACACACACTGTGTGCAGCACTGGCGTTAGTTCATATGGCAGATCATATTTAATTAATTTCTCTTTTGCCTAGGGCAGCTAAAATCCATGCACTGGCCCTGGGTCCACCCTTAAATAAACTCACCATCTTGTTCCTAGAGTGTTACCTGTGTTTATCTGTTCTTGTACTACGTTGGTGGATTCAGCAGTGTCCATCTTGACATGGAGCACACCTCCTTGGGAGATGGCCAGATGGTAACGCAGAACCTGTGTGTAGGGTTTGCCGATTCTTAGGTAAAGCAGGACAGGGACACCAATGAGCAAATTAAAGAAGAAATAGGAAGGTAGGAACGGAGGAATAAAGTTATCAATGTGCTGACTGGTTTTCCACAGCACAATGTAGAAAGGCTTCTAACAGAGAAGCATCTGATTATATGCATCTCTATGAAAAACTTGTGCGTGCAGCATAGCGAGTGACGCACATACATTTTGCCTTCCAATGCTTCTTCATGAGAAGCATTGGATTGACCGGGAGATCTTGTCACAAGAGAGAAGAGGAGCTGCAGAGAGGAGAGCCTCTCACCACTGACTTAGAGGTAAGGCATCCGTTTTTATTAAGTTTTTTGGGGGGGTTTTGTCTTCTGGGGGCACAGTCATCTAGGGCAGTCAGAAAAACTCCAGAGTTATAAATACATTTATTATAAACACTGAAGTTACTTTTTAAAGTTGTCAAACTATTGAGGGTGTTGTAGTACTACAGTAGACATGGATTTACATTTTTGTCGCACCTGCTCTTACCACTGTCATGCCAAACTTACCTTTCCCCAAACGCTTCCTCTTCTCTCCCTCTCTCAGGATATATTATTTTCTTCCTGTCTGCTCTAGTTTTCTTTAAAACACAAGACAAAGTAAGGACCATTTTGGGAATTAGGGAGCTATTTACTGCAGCACGAATAGATCGGTGTTTAATTCATTCGAATGAAATTCTGATCCAAACGAATGGACAAATTTGGTAGTTTCGCCAGTGTTCAAACGCCAGATGAAGTAGCAGGAGGAAGGTGAGAATTGTGGGAAAATTGCTTTGACCACAGGAAATGGAGCGGACTTTGTTCATCCCCTGTGTCATAGCTGGTCAAGCATACAAAAAATACAAAAGACAAAATAATCCCTACTTTGTCTCTTCCCCTCTGCCCCAGGCTCTCTCTGCTCTGCCCCAAGCTCTCCACCTCTGCCCCAAGCTCTCCCTGCATTGCCCCAAGCTCTCCCTGCTCTCCCCCACTGCCCTAGGCTCTCCCTGCTCTCCTCCACTGCCCCAGGCTCTCCCTGCTCTGCCCCAGGCACTCCCTGCTCAGCCCCAGGCACTCTGCTCTCCCCCCCCCCTTTGCCCCAGGCTCTCCTTGCTTCCCCCCCTCTGCCTCAGGCTTTCCCTGCTCCCCCCCCCCTCTGCCCCAGGCTCTCCCTGCTCTGTCGCAGCTCTTCCTGCTCTCCTCTCTACCCCACTTCCTCCCAGCTCTCCAGACGGCTTAGAGGGGGCCCTAAGTGCATGGGCCATCTGATGGACTGGTGGTTCCCAGCCAGTGCGGCTGCACGGACAGGGCCGCCATTACCAATTTCTGTTCATGTACCCTCCCTCCCCCCCCCGGGCACTGAATTGTCCACCTGGGGGCATGGGTGTCCGCAGGAATTTTTCCAGGGGGGGGGGGCATAATTGTAATGACATCTATGCTTGACCCCCTTTTTGACAGTGTCATGAAGGGGAGGAGCATAGTCATTATCACATAAAGCCAGGGTGAATAGCATTTTCACAACTATGGTGTCAGGAATACATGTTTGCATTCCTGACACTATATTAAGCAAATGAAAGGAACATTCTGGTCACCATAACAACTTCATCATAATTAAAATGCTATGATGCCAGGAAACCCCTGGGTGCTCTCAAATGGTTAAGGCTTCCTCCAGCTCCAGGTCGCTCAGTCGTATTCGGCATCTGAAACGGAGTGTCAGGAAGTGCTTATTGGCTAGAGTTGACAGTTGATGCTCTAAGCCAATCGCTAGTTCCCGGTTCATAAAAGTTTTTTACTTTTTTATGAATGGGGAGCTACTGATTGGCTTAGAGTGCCAGCTGACCATTCTAGTCAATCAGCAACACCCCTACCCAGCGGCACTCTGTGCTTCCTGACACTCAGTAAATAAAAGTGAACACATTAACACAGATATTTTTTTGACATGGGGAGATGAGAAGGTCCAGAGTTTCCCTGCCAGGCTCAGGTACCAAAGCCTTATGATGTGGTGTCCAGAATAAAGTGGAGGGTTCACTTAATTTGTCCTTTCTGCTCCAATCTCCTTTTCTTCTCCTCCTTCATTTGACCGTCTTCTTTTTCTTCTGACACTGTCTTCTATATTTGGCTCCTTCTGTTCCTTTACCTTTCTGCTTATTTTGCAACCTTCTGCTCCTTTCTCATTCTGATTCCTTTCTCCTCCTTGCAGACCCTTTCTGCTCCTTCTCCTACTTTAGCTTTGTGCTCCTTGCTGTCCCTTTCTGCTCCTTCTTCTACTTTACCTTTGTGCTTCTTCTGATTCTTTCTGCTCCTTTACCTTTGTGCTCCTTCTGTCCCTTTCTGCTCCTTGCAGACTCTTCCTGCCCCTTGCTGCCCCTGCTCCTTGCATACCCTTCCTGCTCCTTGCTGCCCCTGCTCCTTGCAGACCCTTCCTGCTCCTTGCTGCCCCTGCTCCTTGCGGACCCTTCCTGCTCCTTGCTGACTCTTCATTTAGGCTGCCCCCCCCTAGTCCCCATGCCTCACTTCCCTAATCTATAAACTGCCCCCATGCCTCACTTGCCTAATCTTTAAACTGCCCCCCATGCCTCACTTGCCTAATCTATAGGCTGCCACCCATGCCTCACTTGCCTAATCTATAGGCTGCCCCCCATGCCTCACTTGCCTAATCTATAAAATGCCCCCATGCCTCACTTGCCTAATCTATAAACCCCCATGCCTCAAATTTGTTCAATCTATAAA